>CAEMYA010000132.1:2364670-2389101 GCA_903131615.1 Diplodus sargus | reverse complement strand
AGTGTTGGACAGCAACAACTTAGAGAGTGATGTGTGGAGCTCAGCAGCTTGATGTGAGTGTGCTTAATAACTGTCATGATGATGATTCATGTTTCTGCTAATAAAGCTTGAAGTGATCAATAACTTGTTGAAGTCTTTGGTCTTTTATCTTCTGAAGAGTCATAAGAAATAAAATGGTTTGATAACTTCAACTGATACTCCTCTCTGTGGAGAATGAAACACTTTGGATTCATCATGTAGATACAACATGATATTCTATCAAATATTCAAAAATGATGTGATGAAACAAGATATTTATTTGTTGTATATTCTTTGTTTGATATCAAGTTCAGCTGATTTTGCATTTTTGGCATCAACATTGTGCAGATACACTGAAGTTTAAAACTGAAGAGTGTCTGTGAGTCTGTTTCAGTTTTATTTAGGTTCATTGTGGTTCTGCTTGATGACTCTTGTGTTAACTGGACCAGTTCTCCTCATCACAGTCTCTTCACCAACCCTCTGCACCTGCAGCAGGCCGTTTTCACCTCAGTCAGACTGAAGGAGGTTTTTGTACGGCTCTGAATCACTGTGTGAACACATAACCACCATGGTCGCCTAGACAGTAGTAATCTCCAGCATCTTCAGCCTGAACACCACTGATGGTCAGAGTGTAGTCAGAACCAGATGTACTGCCACTGAACCGAGTTGGAGTTCCAGAGAAGCGAGTTGATGAAGTGTGTATCAGAAGTTTGGGAGCCTGTCCAGGTTTCTGAAGGTACCAACTTAGATCATAACCAATATCTGAACTCCCTGTGGCGCTGATGGTCACAGTCCCTCCAAGACTAACAGACTTGGATTTGTCAGCCTGAGTCAGGAAACTATTTGCAGAAGACTCTGAAATGAGAAAAGACAAATGTTGTGAATAACAATGAAGCAAGTTAAACAAAAATCTAGTGGAAGGGAACAAAGAGAATTTGCACCAAACATTTTCAAAATCTCTCACCCCGACTCAGAAAACCCAACATGACAATCAGAGTTATTGGTGACATCATCCTGATGCAGTTTTCACTGTGAGTGCATGGAAACAGTTCGGACTCTCTGTGACATAAGAACTTAAACTGTGAGGAGCAGTGATGCATTAAAATCATGCAAAATACATTTAAGAAGGCAAACACACACCTGTTGATGTGAAACAGAAACGGAGGAGGTGAGGTGGAGTGACAGCTCATCATCTTGAGGATCATGTGACAGTTTAAAGTCCATGTGGAAAATTTAGACTTTGAGCTGTTTTGCATTTCTTCTCCTCATTTTAAACATCCAGCATTTCACATCTTTATGATCTCACATGACTTTGTCCTCATTAACAGGTCTATATCACCCCCTGCTGGCACACTTCATCAACACTGACCTCACTGTGAACTGACTGAATTTTATCTCCAGGTCAAGATGCATCAGAAACATGTCAGGGTTTTTGTTTTTTCATGTTTGGTCATTTCAGTGTAAATGTGGATTTTTTTTAACACTCTGAGCCAAGCAACCTGTGTCAACCATCATGTAAAGTTTAGCTAACCGACTGTTAATTGACTGAGATAAGACTGATATCTGCCAGCAAGAAAGTAAATAAGTTCACTTCTGAAAAGTTTGGAATGTATAATTTTAAAGTAATCTAACAGGGTTTTGTATATTTGGATTTACATGTGATACACTTTTCTTAAATTTTGAATATTTCATCATTTTGAAAATGAACATTATGGGGCGTTGGTTATTATAACAGTGTTAATTTCATACATGAAATAAAGATGTAATAAAAAAGTTTACAGTGTATTAAATTCATATTAATAAGTATTGTGTGCTTGGTGAGGTTCCTGTCAGCTCTGTGTTCAGTGGTCTGTGTCAGAGTCTCTTCCTTTTCAGCAGCTGCAGTCGCTTCCTGCTGTAACAGCTCAGAGTCTCTGCAGTCTGACGGAGGGAGGTTTTTGTACGCTGATAAATCACTGTGTGAACACTGGGCCATCATGTATACTCTTACAATAATAAACAGCTGCATCTTCAGCCTGAACTCCACTGATGGTCAAAGTGTAGTCAGATTCTGATCCACTGCCACTAAACCGAGCTGGTGTTCCTGATTCACGTGTGCTCACAAGTTTTACTAGGAGCTTCGGAGTCTGTCCAGATTTCTGTTGATACCAGAAGATACATCTAACACCACTGCATGTGCCAGGACGTTGGTTGGTTCTACAGGTGAGAGTGACAGTGGATCCTGGAGTAAATGTCACTACTGGAGGCTGAGTCACAGTCACCTGACCGCTGCATCCTGCACACAGAAACAAATCATTGATTTATCAGCAGAAATCAATGAGAGAAAAGGCAGCACATCATGTCTGAAATGTTGCTGAGTGAACCAACCTGTAAAACAGCAGCAGGCCAGCGTCCAGATGAGGATGGTGATGAGAGTCATGCTGGTTGTGCTTTCTGCTGTGTTGACTGACAGATGTGAGTCCTGCAGTGTTGAACTCACAGGACTATAAACCTTCTCAGTTCACTGGAGGATCAGCTGACCATGCAAAGCCTCCTTTCTATGGAAATGATTTCTCTGCTCTCAGCACACTGAAGGCAACGTGGGACACAACATCAGGAGAAACACTGCTTGGATTCACACCATCTATGATCTTAATGGAACAGAGGAACATATTTACATCATTTACTCACAGGGTTTACTGTAGATAATTAAATAACTTCACTTCTGCTTGATATGAGTTTGTTGTCACCCCGACTCAGAAAACCCAACGTGACAATCAGAGTCATTGTCGACATCATCCTGTTACAGTTTTCAGTGTGATTGCATAGAAACAGTTTAGACTCTCTGTGATAAAAGAACTTAAACTCTGTGGAGCAGTGATGCATTAATGAAACTGTAAAGAGGCACAAAGTATAGACCTGTCATGAACGAGTACACATGTCTGACTTTAGGTTCCTCATCCCTCTGCTGGTTGTCGTTGCAAAGTTTTCCAAAAGCCTTTGTGCTCATAAATAGATGCATGCTGCCCTCTGCTGGCGGTTCACGTTCACAACAACTTAATCCTGACATGAGATTGAAGTTGTACTCACCCTTCACTATTTCAGTGATCGTGCACGTCGGTCCTTCTGATGCTTCAGCTGTGATTTTAGGAAAAATAAACCATAAACACCTGACAACTAAATTCTAGGCTAAATTCAAGACACACAGACCATGAATGTAACTCAGCTTCAAGTCTTCTTATCACTCAGGTACCATTCACAGGCCATTTGTCATTTGCAGCAAAGTAAAATAATCTTTTCTAAAGTTTCCCAAATTGGTATACATGAATTTCAAACAAATTTTGACTTTTTATCTCATTATTATAAAACCATCAAGAGTGAAATCAAGTCATTTTGATGCACAAACAACCTTTCAGTCACAAGGTAGGAGCGCCAACCCAAGGTGGATGGCAGGTGACATACTGCCTATTATGAGTTGCATTGGCCCTTTAAAGGTATTTCAACAGGTAAAAAGGGCTTACTAGGTTATAATCTGTCAAATACAACTACCAAGAGTGAAATCAAGTCATTTTGATGCAGAAAAAACCTTTCAGTCACAAGGTAGGAGCTGTAGTCATTTTTTGGCAGGTGAAACACTGCTGTTTATGAGATGCATTGGCCCTTTAAAGGTATTTCAATAGGTGAAATTGGGTGAGTTGGCTATAATCTGTCAAATATAACCACCAAGAGTGAAATCAAGTCATTTTGATACAGAAAATATCTTTCAGTCACAGGGTAGGAGCTGTAATCAGTTTTGGGCAGGCGAGATACTGCCTTTTATGAGTTGTATTGGTCCTTTAAAGGTATTTCAACAGGTAAAATTGGGTGAGTTGGCTGTAATCTGTCAGATATAACCACCAAGAGTGAAATCAAGTCATTTTGATGCAGAAACAACCTTTCAGTCACAGGGTAGGAGCTGTAATCAGTTTTGGGCAGGTGAAATATAGTCTTTTATGAGTTGTATTTGCCCTTTAAATGTATTTCAACAGGTAAAACTGAGTGAGTGGGCTATAACCCGTCAAATATAACCATTGAGAGTGAAATCAAGTAATTTTGATGCACAAACAACTTTTCACTGACAAGGTAGGAGCTTCAATCAGTTTTGGGCAGGTGAAATAGGCTACAGCCTTTTATGAGTTGTAATGGCCCTTTAAAGGAATTTCAACAGGTAAAAAGGACTGGCTTGGTTATAATCTCGGGCACAGAGCAGGTAAAATAATAGCCAGTCATAAAGATAAAGATCACTTCTTTATTTTATACACAAGCCATCCATAAATCATGTTAATAACCGTCTAGTTTCCAAATATAGGCCTAATGAAGAAACACTTTGGCCACAGTTGGTTACAAGAAATGTGCATGTGTCGTCATGACTGTTGGTGTCAGATATTTACAACACGGCCTGCATGTAATCTACCTGCTATGAGGGCCCATCATTACCTTTCCTCCACAGTAACACCGTTGTTTAATCACCTGCTGCGGTGAAGAGCCAGCGGAGCTCTCTGATTGGTCCGCTCGGGTCTTTCAGTCTCCGCCCCCTCCCACTGCCAGCGCAGCTCCGTGGAGTCAGCAGCCAACCAGCCCACCCAGCGGCGAGTTCCCGAGCACATTACCAAGGTTAGTGGAACAACTCTTCCGTTTTTCACCCCAAAATCCCTCAAACATCTTCCCTTCTAACACTTCTTCTCTCTTCTGCGCGGGTTTTTGTCGACCGCAGGCTCAGGAAAGGCCCGAAAAATGTCGCAGTTCAAGGAGCGCTTCGTGGCCGTGCTCCACGAGAAAAACTTTGTGACAGACCAGTTGGCGACGCTGGAGGAAAAAACGGGAGTGAGGCGGGAGTACATCGCCCTGGGTATGTTAACAACAAAAGAACAACCAGAGAAACACTTTTAAAGCGGTGTGAAAGGACTCAACTGAGATGAATATGAACTTGAACGTCTCTTCCATAAACTTTAAAGCTCCGTTACTCGTGTTTAGCTGACAAGTTGCCAGTCACACTGAAACTGGCAACCCGTTGTGGGCACACTGTTGCGTGACTACTTGACTTTTTGTCGGGTTTCATATCCTGTCGCACTGCTGGCTGCCTCATTTTTTGTTTTTTATTATAGCTTACTTATCAGGCTCAAATACCAAAGTTCATCCAACTCAGACCTACAGAGTAATTATTACAAGATTAGAGCTCACACACACCTTCCTTTACACACACACACACACACACACACCTATTTAGATGTTGTAAATGAATATGAATGTGCCTTCTAATATCTCAGTGCCCACCACCACCAGCTGGCCCTCATGGGGGGTATTTTTATCTGGTCCTGAAATATCCCAGTGCAGAGGCAAATATGGAGGCAGATTCTAGGATGACTTGTTATACAACTGCGAGCAGCTCTGCTATGAGTTATGCTCACTGCCCTGTTGTCAGTCTGCAGGCACGGTACATGTCAATAAAGGCTGTGCACCTCAGGCTATGTGGTCACCGTTTTTTTTTTGTTTTTTTTTTGTCTAGGATGCCAACCAGATACAGGAAGCGTGTCAGCCAGGGTGACCTACATTCAAACCCACTGTCTTTTACTCAAAATTGATCCGCACAGCAGCGTTTAAACAACTGATTTCGAGGTCGCAGAGGATTGTGTTGTCAGTACTTGGTCTGTGCTCGCACTTGGATCATGTGGATGTTTGAAATTAGCCCTGAGGGTTTTTGCTATTTTCAGTTTGAACATCAAATGTGGCACTGAGAAGCGATCGGGTCAACATTTAACCCGACAGATATTGGATATTAGTCGCTGAGAGTTTAAAAAACAGTCAATAAAACATGTTTTTGTGAGGGTAAATGAAAAGTATTTGGGTTTTGGACTATGGCTGGACGAGAGAATCCACCTGAAGAAGCTCTAGGACATTTTACTGTATAGTTTAAACAATTAATTGTCAAAAAAAGATCTGCAGATTAATCAATAATAAAACAAATTGTTACTTGCAGCCCTGCACTTAAGTGTTGCGGGGTTAAAGTGCGAAGATGCCTTTTGATTCGGAGGCGCTACCGCCCTCTCGGTGTCGATAAGATCATCATACGATCATGAAATGTCAATTTAGCATGTGCGGTTGGTGCAAGTACAAAACCGACAGCTACAAGTACACAACATCAAAGTGGCTGTCAAAACAACGTTTCACTGCAGGCTTGTTGCCTAACGTAACACTGATAATTGGGTTGCATACAAGACATTCTTGCCGGTTTGCTCACTGTAATGTTACGTTGTACTCTGCCTTGATCTGGACATGTCGGTCGAGCGGATTTACAAAGTGCCATTTAGAGTGTGCAGGGAAACGTCTCAAGTTCGTACCGACTCAGGTGACAGTCTGGAGTGTGAAGTCTAGAGACGTCTAATCTCGTCTGTGTTTGCAGCCAAACTCAAACTGAGCGAGCGGCCGTCGATCGTTAGCTTCGTGTTTGTGAAGCCGACCTCAGCCCCCACCCACTGTACTCCTAACAATGGGTTCTTGTGATGAGTCGATGCGAAGAGGAACTTGATCTTTCGCTGAATAACAACTCCTGCATCTCTTAATGAGTTAGTTAAACGGATACACTCCATTTTGTTCCCCCTTTTCTCTCAGTGTTTCCACGAGAAGGACATGTGTTTTTACTTAAGGCTGAAAATCTGTGTTTACATGGATGCTTTGTTCATTTTTCTAAAAGAGTTCAGGAGTTGCCTTCTCAGAGAATAGAGCCACATGGCGTGCAGGTTTGGAATTGTTTGTTGCAGTCATGCAACATGAATAACGCAGGCAGCTTTTTATCATTCATCTCTTATCAATTTAGTGTGCCAGTTTATGATTTCCCTTTTGAAAAGTGTTTCTGTGCAGGCTGCAGTGCCTGCATACGTCCGCCAGTGTCTCTCCGGGGTCTTCCACTTCAGCCAGTTCTTCCAGTTTTGCCTTCATTGGAGAGCGAGATGGGAGAGTGGGAGATATTTGTATACGAGGCGGGGCAAACAAATGAGATAGCCTGGAGGCCAGAACGGTGTCAAAAGCTTTCAGTGCATTAGATACTGCATGACCTTGTGATGTTTATGGAATCTGTGGGTGATACAGTTCGTATCAGCAGTTGTGTTTGCCTAAATTTGAATAATGTATGGCCTATACCTGCACTGACAGCTGTGCAGTGTTACTGTCAAGTCCTCTTGTCCTGTTTTGCCTTAAACCCGATCTTACAGGGACAAAAGTTTAGAAAAAGGTCTGAGATGTTTGTGGGAAGTGATGGATGTTTTGGAGAAGGTAGCCAGCGAACCGGTAAACTGTTTTAAACATCTGAGGGTGAAAGAAATGCAGCCAGCTTGCTGCAGTTCAGTTCCTACAGAGCTCATTGTCCTGCCACTGACCTCAGTGCAAGAATATATTAGCAGTCAGTGATTCTTCTAATTGGATTGTACAAGTGTGTTTTAATAAAGAGACCACTGAGTGTATTATTGCCTTATACCAGTGCAAATGCAACTATTATTTTCATTATAGTTTAATCTGGCAATTCATCTTATAATGTTCAACTTGACATCTTCTAATAAGTTATAATAAAATAAATAAATCCCAGAGATATTAGGTTTATTGACATTTATGAAGCTCGAACCAGCAAATGTGTGACATACAACCATTACTTTAAGAACAGAGCAAACACGGTATTAGATGTAGAAATCCCTGATTGTATTTTACAGGCTTGTATTTAGATCGCTTTGTAAATTGCAGTTAACGCTCAAACAGTAATAAAGATTCTGGCATTTGTGGAATCTGTCATGCACTTGAGGTGGACGGCACAGAGCAGGGTGTTTCGCATGACTGAGCGATCTTTGTGGTTGGTTGAAAGTCAACTCTTTCGCCACCTGGATTTGAATAGCAGTGTTTGACTTGTGTTTAGTGCTCCTCCTAATCCTGGTACCGTGCTGATCTGACATCCTGCTATCAGACACACGCGCTATTATCCGCAAGAGAATGTGACATTAAAACGCATTTGTCTAACAGCTGGATGACCTCACCCGACTCCTCCCCGTTCTGCCTTCTGCTCTCACATCCCTGTTGTTTCTCTCCCTCTGCAGGTCTCCTGAGTTTCCTCGCGCTGTATTTGCTGTTTGGATACGGAGCCTCGCTGCTCTGCAACCTGATTGGCTTCGCCTATCCAGCGTATTTCTCGTATGTATGAAGATGAGCTCACACTGTGTTGCCAAAAGTCACTGATCTTTGAGTTCAGGTGTTCCAGCCACACCCATCACTGACAGGTGCTTAAAATCCAGCTCAGAGGCAGGAAATCTCTGAAGTCAAAGATTTAGCGCAGCCAAAAGTGAGTGCATTGTGGAGAGGAAGTCCCTAAGGCCCCTCAGCTTATCAGTGAGCATCTACGGCCCTAGTTGTAGCAGTGAGTCCCACACCATTGACACTAGTTTGCAGTTATCTGTGGCTTTTTTGGCGGATTAAGCATGTAGGGTCTGTGCCGGAGCCTGTTAGTGAACAAAAGTCACTCTGATTGGTTGCTCAGCTAAGAAAATCAGTGCAAGAGAAGAGAAACATGAAAAGGAAAGCCCCTTGAGTCTGTTTCCGTTGTAGCAAAGTTTGTTTAAAAAAGGAGGGTTTCTATTTTTTCCCCTTTTTGTTGAAATACACAGACCTACATCTGTCATTAGTTTCTTGTTCTTAGCCTACAGTACTTTTGTTCTGAGAACAACTTAGGTTCAGATTTAAGTACTTTACTTCAAGCTCTGCTTAAAGCTACCCTGTGGATTTTTGATTAACAGCTTTTTAAACATTAAGACTTGTTCACCAACTCCCATGTATCCTTCAGGTGTAGTGTACGGGTTAAAAATGTGCATACAAATGCCTCATAAAAATGTGAAAAGCCATTTATTAAATCATTTTAATGAGCGTCCTCGAGTCCACGCTGGTCAGGTCCTCAAAATGTAGTTCACAAACACTGTTACACGCAGTGCAGACGCAGGGACTTTGGATATTTATGTAATATTTTCCACTGTGTCCTTATCGATATCCTAAATGGAACCATGCCTCCATTTCATCCAGTATCAAGGCCATCGAGAGCACCGTTAAGGAGGACGACACACAGTGGCTGACCTACTGGGTTGTTTACGGACTCTTCAGCATCGTCGAGGCTTTCTCTGACATCTTCCTCTCCTGGTTCCCATTTTACTATGCTGGCAAGGTAGGAGGACTTTCTAGTGTGTGTGCATGGTATGGAAGACTGAGTTGTATGCTCAACATTACTGTTTGCAGTCTGTAGCTCCCCTGTATGAAGTTGACAACTGACTTTTAGTCTGCTTTAGCTGTGCGACCACAGAGTCACAGGGTGTTGAGTCATAGCAGGGTGGATGTCTTTTGGCCTCTTTGGTTCAGCTTTGCAACAGCGCCCTCTTGTGGACCGGTCCTGTAATGGCAAAATAAGGAAAATAGTGTATGCAGACATCTGCTGTGTCTGAAATCTACATTACAGATTAATTCAAGGTGGATGTGTTAATCCTGGAAAAGTCACGCAATTAAGTATACTCAAAAATCATGTTCATGTCGTTTGATGGACTTTTACGTACCACAATGCATCACACAAAAGAAACACCGGCGACTCGAAGCTGCAAAACATGAGAGTGAAATGTGAATGGTGAAAGCTTTGGAGGGCTCTAGACTAACTTGTTCCACAAGCAGCACTCTGGCTCCCCACTCTTCACTTTAGTAGCACCACTTGAATCGTCACGCAGGTCAACACATTCAGACTCTTTTCATCTTCAACTGTACTACTGATAAATCCTTTAGAAACAAAAAGTCAATATACAGAAATAACAATGTTCAGTTGATTTAGAAGGTCACAAATTGAAGTTGCACTTTAAGAGAGAGTCATGCAAGAGCATCGCAGTCAAACAATTGTGTTTTATGTAAACTATAATGTTTTCCAGTTTCTTACTGGGATAGAGGCTTTGTTGTTCTAATCTGTTTTTTTACATTAGTCCATTAATAGATTTCTTGTGATGCATTGTTGTTGTTTCACAGGGAGTTTTTGCTGTGGCGGTCAGGGCAAATCTTTACCACTGGAAACATTGCTCCTGGTGTTTCACATGATATACGATAATGGGTTTTGCACGTCACATGGTGCTTCTTGCTTTAAAACGTGGTTGGAGTCTCTAAAAATGGTCTCTAAATGCAACTAAATGGCCACAGCCTGGAGCCCTGCCATTCTTGGAGTGTAATAGGAAGTGGCGTAAGCTTCTCAGGGTCTTACTCACGAGAACAGGCGGTTTGGGAGATGTCGGCAGTAACCGGGATGTTGCGCCAGCCTGTCGGCAGATCAATCCCCATCAGTTGCAGAAATGTTCCAAACCATTCCACGTCCACTTTGACCTGAGAGTTTGTTTGTGTCGTAATAAGTTGATCCAACATATCAGACGGTCCTCCTCTGACCACTAAATATCAGCTCACTATCCAATTGTTTAGGCCTAATTGCAGCAATCAGCATTGCTTGACTTTGCTTGATTACATTTAATCCTGGAAAAATGGGATTAATAAACGGTGCCTCACACTCGGTAATGAGATTGAAAATTAACTCTGGCCTGTTACGTAACATAGCAACGATATAACAGCACGGATTTAATGAAAATGTCTACAAGGTAACAGCAACGACAATCATTGTCTTTATTGATTAGCTGCAGATATTTTTTCTCACTTTGGTTTGACGAATTGATGAATCAGTGGGAGTATTAAATAGGTTGTGCGGCCGACCTGAAAGCACTGCTCCCCTCCGCTTGTGTCCCAGATTGAACCACCCGGAGGTTTGCCACCAGGCCATAGCTTGTCACTCCACAGGGCTAACACCACCTGCCTTGACAGGAGCTTTCTCTTCTCTGCTGTAACAACATGGCACAGCCTTCCTCCCCTGCTGTCATCGCAGTAGTGTTCATGCCTTTTAAGACAACAGAGGATAAACAACACCTCAGTGTGAGAGCGCAGTTCCGCAGCTCGCGGACTTCAAACGCACGCAATACAGTTTCATATATATTCCCGAGTAGCTGCAACAAGAAGCTTTCTGATTTGAATTCTTTCAGCTTGACACATGAGCAGCATATTATCTAAAATCTGCCCTCTGCTCTCTCCTCAGTGTGTGTTCCTGATTTGGTGTATGGCTCCAGTGACGTGGAACGGCTCTGAGATCCTGTACAAGCGCGTCATCCGGCCATTCTTCTTGAAGCACCAGTCTGCCATGGACAGCATGGTCAGCGATATTACTTCCAAGGCTAAGAACATAACTGAGCAAGTCACAAAGGAGGGTGAGATACCGACAATATACATGCAAGTACAGCCACTAATTCTTTTCAAGAAGCTCCAAAGCGATTCTTCTTGCATGCCACTTGACCGTGATGGAACCCAGTCAGAGCTGCAGTTTCTGAGGTTTTTGCCAACCGACCAAAATTATCTAACAGGACGAGAAAATCACTGATTTGTAACTTTTGCTACTGTAAAACGGCATTAGCTAATTATGTAGGCCAGCGAACCTGACCTGAGTTAAGTATCCAGAAATAAGACCTTGTTGTACTCAAGTCTTCACAAACTGAGAAAGGTAAATGGTAAAAAAAGAGACCCAACTTACTAAAAATATTCTAATATGATTAGTATTTTGAGAGAACAAAAGAGACGAAGTATTCGACAAAGTATTCATATTTTAAACAATAACCTGCAACGGAAGTCTAGCTGGACTTATTTTATTAGAAATGGCCAAAAATGGCTTAATAACTTTACCGTGCAGGACTTTCCCACTCCTGTAAATGTAAATATGATATACCTGTAAAGGTTTATGAAAGAAGTGATAAAAACAGTGAGATCAGCTCGATGTTTCAGAACACTGAGTCACAATATTTGAAGAAAACCTTCTGTGTGTATTAGACTGCCACGACTTGCTCCAGCCTCCAGACTGTGGTCCAGGGATTCTGTTAATCTGCTAATATTTTTATGACAGTGTATCTGTTTAGCTTTGTTTTGACTTGTATCTTGTGCTTGGACGCACATAATTAAATTGCTTTAAAGGCAACTTGTGAAACGAACCCACACAGTAAACTCTGGCCGGTTGTGTCGATATGCCTGTGGGTTTCTTTGTACTTTTACAGAAGGAATAATTTTTTATTATTATGTCAGTTACAGAGTCATGATGTCTGTTTCCATGACTTTTTTTTGATTAGTCAGATACGCTTCTAAAAAAAGAAAGCATCCTGTTGTGTCTGTTGTGTCTGGGCGATGTCCACCAAATTGGCATCACAGTGTTGTCAGCCATCTGTGATGGACGACACCCTCATCCTAGTATGTGTTTACCTTTCTGCAAAATAAACTCTCTTGTTTTTCTTCTCTTTGTTCCATCAGCTGTTAACCAGGTCCTCAATCACGACAAGAACCAGTGAGAGACGTGGGAAGGCTTTGTGTGTGTGTGTGTGTGTGTGTGTGTGCGCGCGCGCATGTATCTGTGGTCGATTACTGAATGAGTGTTTGTGTGTGTGTGTGTGTCTGTCCTCCCTCCTTCCGTGACGAATGATGATGATGAGCCCACCCGTCACATGGTGAACCGGAGCGCCACACTCCTGAAAATAAATAAGAGCTTGTTTGTGCATCACGTCGGTTTACTGCCAACGGTACAGCCAAGAAAATCGGTACAACTGTGATCCTTCATGTGCCCTTTATTGTCTTTTGTTGACAGAGTAAGTGGGGAAAAAATAATATGTTGAACGGTGTGAATTATAGTTATGTACCTGCGGGTTTCAGCAACTAAATGAGCCATTTGTGACAGAAAAGCGAGACTGATAACGTAACGGTTATAAAAGCAGGTTGTTTTTGAACAGCGTTTTTCTAAAATTGTTAATTAAAACTGGACCTTTTTACATGTCGTTGATGTCTTCTTGCTCCTGCATGTGCCAAGCATCATGAAGTCTGTTTGAGCTCCTGGGAAGGTTCAATCTAACTGCCTGTCTTCTGTCTTTAAAACGTCTTAATTTATCTTGTCCTGATGATGAAGCAATAAAACTGGAACCCTGATGACCTGACAAACGCTGTCTTTCATTTTTCTTCTGGTGCCCTCTCTCCGAGCAGTGTCATTCCTCTCAAAGTGGGAAATGGGATTTTATTTGGTCCAAATTACAATGTTCACGCGCCAGCGATTTCTGTAATTGTTTTTTTATAGCACCGGGCGAAGTCGAGGAAATTGTATTTCTGGATGTGTAACCTCTGTGGATTTGGGTCTCGTTTGTTCTGCAGCACCAAATTTTTCTCATAAATTAACTTTGATAATATTAAATAATGGGCAAATATCTATCTCTCTGTGTGTCTTGGGAAACATTAAAAGTTGCAGTTATATTTATTAATAGAAATAAGTAGAATAATGACCTCAAATTATTATTTTAACGTCTCTGAACTATATTATTTTTAAATGAAATGATGTAGCTGTAGATGATTTTGAATTAAATCCTAAATGTAGTATTGTTTCAGTATGAAATCTCACAACATGTTTGTTATTTTAGTGTTGCAGGAAAAATACAAATGTCAGGAACATTTTCCCTCCCATCCCACACATCCACTTGATCTTTTGACCTGTCAACCTCAAGTACATTTACCGGCATTCAGACAGCCTAACCACCCACACTTTAATTTGTATTTGGCTCTGCATTCACGCTTGAGGGCCTCTGAAAAGGGAGGCCTTTTGTGTTCGTGCACTGGATGTAATGCGTGGGGGAAACAGTGGGACAGAGCCGGTGTGATGGCCACACACCGCCACAGGGAGGGGAAGGCACCCATCTGGAAATGGCTGCTTTGAAGAAGTGTCTGCTGGGGTGTTTGTTATGTATCCCCCCATCAGCCGCCGGTGGCCGACAAGTTATTGATTAAACAGAAATTGGACACAGAAACCAATTATTGTATTGTATTGCTGTGCGGTTTTGATCCAAGGCCTCGTACGGAGTGCGGGGGCCTGGGAGGAGACGAAGAAAGAAAGGAGTTAACGGATAAAAGCATGTTTTATACGTGAGCATTTTTTTTAGTATCTTCTTCTCATCACAAGAGCGTAGCAACATGGCTATAAAAGCTAAAGATCTAAGCTATTGCCTCGACAATTTGTATGCTTGTTGACTTTTCCTCAAGTGCCCCAACCATGTTGACATTTTGGTTTTCAATGCCATGTCTAGACAACTCGTGGATTAATTGCTTTAACACTTCGTACAGACATTCATGATCCCAAGAGGATGAATCCTAATGATTCTGGTGATTCCCCGAATGTTCATGTAGTGTCACAAGCTGTCCGCCATCCTGTGAAATAACGTCTAATGGATCAATATAGACATTCATGGTCCCCAGAGGATGAATCCCCCAATTTAGGTTTGTCCCTGACGTTTTTCCTCAAGTGCCACTTCCAGGTTGACATGTTGTCACATAGATAGATAGATAGATAGATAGATAGATAGATAGATAGACTGATTGACTGATTGATTGACTGATTGACTGATTGACTGATTGATTTAAGCCCTGTCTTGAGTTACACCTCCTGATTTGAGTCTCTGGATCCCTCTCTTCTTCCTTTCCAATTTGACTTTATACCTGCATGTGTTCTCTGTATCATCCACCTCGACTGAAACAATCGATGCCACTTTCAACAGCCCTGCCTGTTTTTCTTTTTTTGTTTGTTTTTTGTAACCATCTCAATCACAGCTTGGTTTGTCGGGTGTCCTGCTGCTGCAGTTCTCAGTCTCGCCGACAGAGGGGGACAAACACAAGGCTTGTCTGAATGGAGGGCTGGTGAGTCATACAGTGACACCGTCACGTACAGACACACAGCTCAAAACAAGGCCTGGTCTAAACTCGACCATGGGCCTTTATTAGCACCACAGCTAGGCCTCCTCCTCACACTTGATGTAAAAGGAAATGAATGAGAGTGTCGCTGAGGATCCATCTGTGCGCGCTGACACCGGGCCGGTACACTTCCTGGTTTATCTCACTGTGCGATCTCTTATCTCATCTTCTCTCTCCTCTTCCCATGCGTTTTTTTTCTTTTTCTTTTTTTTGCTCTATCGTGTGTGCAGTGACAGCATATATGCAGCCGACTGTACACAGATTAATGTATGCGTGGCTCCCTCCATGCTGATGAAACGCAATCAATGTCGCTCTCCGTGGTGCTGATCCTGGATCAGAACCAGAGATGTGATTTATTCTGTCAATTAAAAGCCTCTTCCAAGCTGACTTCACGTGTAGCTAATTATTTAAACTAAAAACCAAGAATGCCATCACGTATTTTCACTCTCTCTGGATATTCTTGGTGGATCTGATCATAAGCACAATAAATAATTAAATAAATGAAAACATTCCTGTGATTGGGTTTGTCATGCGTAATTTCTGACCTTTTACGCACGAAATTTACATTTTAATCGCCTTAATTTCTGCCAGAGAAACTGGCATGGGTAAATAAATCTGACGTGGCCCTAGAGATAAAAAGGAAAGACCAAAGATAATTTGGAAATGAATCTCTTTGGTGGAGGTGTTTCATCAGTTTAATGTGATCTGTGCGTTAGATGTGACGTGCGTGTGCGTGTCACATTCCCCCAGTTGCGCCAATCCAGAGTCTTTTAAAAACAAATGAATAATTGATTTTTTAAAAAATAGAATATTTTGCTGGCATCCAACCACTTGGAAGTGTATAAACTGAGAGAATTCCAAGTGTGGACAGAAAAGGGAGAGGGCATAGCACCTCCCACGTCCTATCTGCGAGAGAGGGAGGGAGAGAGAGAGAGAGAGAGAGAGAGAGAGAGAGAGAGTCTCTGCTGTGGTGGTGTTGGAAATCGGACGACATGAGCTCTACATGAACCGTGTAAAATGCTTTAAGACGCTTTCGGCGTTTGTCTCTCATCCGTCTGAACCGAGGACGAGCCTGAAGCGGAGCCGCACTTCACGACCAGGTACGGAGACGCCCGCTCAGACATCCGCACATCTTCACACGGAGGAGGCTTTAGATGTTGGTATTCAGTGGCGTAACCGCGCTCCGTCCGCTCCGGCCGATCCGTGGAGCGCGCACGATCCCCCCGCTGCTCGCATCCGAAACGAGAAAACGACAGATTTTATTTTATTTTTTATTTTTTATTTTTTACATTGACTCATTCATCTGACTGCTTGTTTTTTCTTTTGTTTTTTTTGGGGGGGGGGTTGTTTTTTTTTTGTGGGTAGGGGTTAGCATCCATCCTTTCGCGACGCGCACATTTTGTGTTTGGTAAAAACCTCGATCGTGTGAATATGTAGCCAGTGCCCGCACAGCCATATTGGCAGTCAGCAGGAGAGAGAGAGAGGGAGAGAGAGGGAAAGAGGGGGAGAGGAAGGGAGGGAGAGAGAGAGAGAGAGAGAGAGAGAGGGTAGAGATGTGAGGGTGTTGGGTTTATCATATTGCTTTGAGGAGTAAAGGGAGGTGGAGGGGGGAGGAGGCGGGGAAGGGAGGGGGGGTCGGTGCGACTGCGAAATGATGGCACCACTGCGAGATGGCGATCCTCTGGTATTTATGAATGAACCATCAGTGGGGTGGTCTGTAATGGCGTTGCGCACCAATCTGCAAAGCCCTGTCACCCCCTCCTCCTCCTCCTCCTGACTACAGCCGACACCGAGACGCACGTCAACGTTCAGACTATATGCACTAATAATGACGCCAGAGTGACGCATAAAGCCCGGTTTTTCTGTGGCAAATGCCATGGTTAATCCTCCATCTGGATTTCTCCATGATCTCCTCCTCCGTGCCTTGTTGTTGTCGCTCCCAAGAAGTGGGAGAGAGGAGAGGAGAGGAGAGGAGAGGAGAGGCATCATGACATGCAGAAGGAGTTGTGAATCATTCAGGCCTTCCTCCTGCCTATGTATGTGTTAATATGTATGTGAGTCAACTTCCTGTATGCATTGAGCGCTGCCAGTACTGGGTGTGTGTGTGTGTGTGTGTGTTGCAGGGGTTGAGAGAGAAGAGCCAGCAGAGATGTATGACAGTAAATCCTGTGATTAAGCTCTAAAGTGTGCGGCTGGGAGAAGCATAGAGATGCAGATGTTTAAAGCGTGCATGTGCTGGTGGAGGATGGAGGATAAGTGGAAGTGTGGGGGAGTGTCAGCGTCCTGCCCGCCTGTCCGTTTGTTTGTCTGCCTCCAATGACCACAGCACGGTTGCATAATATCCCTCCTCTCTGCCGAGGCAGGACAAAGAAGTGACTCAATACTCGGTAACAAGGAAAAACATGGAAAGAGGACACGATGCTGACATTAAAGATGGATGGTGATGCGTGATTTATTTGGGGAGGGTTTTGTTTTGTTAGGAGCTGAAGGCCCAACAAAGCTGTGTGAGACAGCCCAATCACCAGAATAAATGGTGGCGATGAACGTTTCTGAAAACCAAAGGTTTGTTGAAACACTTCTTTATGTTCAGTTTTCAAGTTGATAGTGCTGTGCTCATGGCCCGGTTAGGTTTAGGCACCAAATCCACTCGGTTAGGGTTAGGTAAAGATCACATTTTGGCTTAAAATAAAATGTTTTGGTCGCCACAAACATGGCCGGAATTGTCCCACATCCAGAGGTTTCTCACTTCTAAATGATGATGTTCCCCGCCTCCAACCACCATCTCCTCTCATGCCTCCCGATATTGAAAGTCGGGTCATAAACCGACAATGTGATATGACACGTTTTGCCGAAATGTCAGTATGGTACGTTACAAATGTGAGAGTGTCTGTGTTTTGCAGAAACGTTAATTGCCAACATTTTGTTTCCGGTGACTGGGCTGATAAGCACAGACCATGGCCAGATGTTGCATAATAAGGTGTCAATTATCAGGTCTGAAATTTGGCTTTCAGAGAAGTTTTTGCAGCTTCAGAGAATTTCAAGAAAACATTCAATATTGGCATCTTGTGGGTGCAGTTTCTGAAATCTGTATTTATCTTGTTAATTTATATACATTTGAGTAATAAGTCACACATACACATCAGATATAAGTGGCAACTGTTCTCCTTTGACTGAAATCCCCCCGACAATGTTTCTTTCAATCATTTACTTACATATGAATAAATTAGCACATAGTGTTACAAAACACAAATGACACATATTACATAACCGGTGTTAACACCACATGATATTGAATAAAGAAAAGTCCAAATAAAGTAAAATTTAGGTTACCTTTATTTTGTAGCATTTACCAAAATCAGCAATTACTTCCTGCTGTGCCAAAAGCAAACATAAAACATAAAATATCATAAGAAATAAAAGCCCAATAGCAAAATAGGAAAATAACATGTTAATACACGCATGCAAATATACCCCAAAGCATGCAGGGGATGCAGAAACACGCCCTTGGCATACCCAGCATACCCTTTCTTAAAAAAGTAGCGTGGAGCTACTTTAATCTAATACATGCAGCCCTTGTGTAGCAGTTGTTTGGTTGGACGGCTGCCATTTGCAATGAGTGAAACTGTGTGAGTTTGGTTGTTGCTCAGGAGGAAGACGCACGCTGAAAGAGGGATTTATGAATGCGCTGAACTGCATTAATAATACAGGAGTGTTGAGATTGAGTTGTGAGGTTATACAAACTCCGTACATGTCATATCTGTGACATTAAGGCTCAGAGAATAGATAACGTTTCTGTCAGCAAAGCATGAAACAGAAACTGAGCTTTCGTCTGTGATGCTTTTTCTTCAGCCTCTTTATCTCCCCTGGGTTATTTCTACTAATAAAAATAGTTAACTGCTGTCTCCTCATGATGTTAAAGTCTGTTGCTCTGACAGCAGGAGTCTAGTCAAGTGCACCCTCACTGTTGAGCACTCAGGCTATATATAACTATATACTGCATAACGACGTCTGCTTTAATACTGGAACGGATCAATGCTAAAGTGTTTTAGTTGTTCCGACGGCATCAGCTCATTTGAAAAGGTCCATACAGTCTTTATTATTCGTGGCATTACGCCGGCTCTTCTTGTGCGTGGCTAATCGAATGCCAGGATGACTATTCTGGATGATTATGCACAGTGTGACCTCTGAGTTAATGTTTTTATTTGTCATTATGTTCGGTCGCCAGAATAACATGTAGGCAGTTAACTTTTTCTGCCAACCACTGATCGCATTCACATTTGTGCAAAACGTGTCACATCCTGTTCACGTTACATGTCCAGGCCCCGACTTTCATATCAGGAAGTGGAGGTGATGGTGGCAAGCCAGTGACTGCAGTTCAAGACTGCGTTTCAACATTTGAAAATATGAAAATATCAGATATTTTCAAGGAGATCTCTGGGTACTTTTCATTTGTGTTTGTGGCAACATGCTGTATATCTTTTACGTCAAGTCAGGACATCTACAGCCACGTTCTGCCAGCAAACCCGTGTGTTTCTAACAAGAATTCAGGACAATTACCAGCCATGTTTGTTACAACAAAAAAGCAGGTATTTTTGACTGGAAGTTGGGACATCTACAGCTATGTTTGTATTGAGAAAGCTTGGCATTTTAAGTCAAAATATTGTGTTTTCCTAACCCTAACCAAGCAGGTTTTGTGCCTAAACCTTCCCCAAGCATAAGCACAGTGTAGCCACATGAAAAGAAAATGAAAATTGAGCCTAAAGAAATGTCAAGTGTCAGCAAATCAAACACTAAGTATTGTGTTGTTTGACATAAAGAAAATTCCACGCTCAGTTTCTTATAATCCCAGTTGCATCATGTGAGCGTCACAAGCAGTCTGGAGCCGGGATTCCCACGTCGTCGCTGCATTTACCCATCTGCGCCGCTATCAGACGTGGATCAACTGGTATTATAAAATCGCAGTGCCTGGGCTGAGCTCGCCTGTGGAAAACCAGTGGAGTCGATCCAAATCTACCAACCCTGTCACCATCTGTCACTGCAGGCAGGCTCCTGCAGCACACTCCACCCGTCTGTAATTAGCGCTTCAGTCAGGTTGGGGCCTTCACCTGCATCTAAGAATAGGCTTTTCTTGAAAATATATATTTGAATACATTAAGCAGACTTTACATCAAACGCGATTCCTCTACAAGCGGTGCTGGGAAACGAATCTCTCGACTCCGTCTTGGCTCATTTCTGGTGTTAAGCAGGTGCTGCTGTGTTTCGGAGATTGCCAGGCTGTGGTATTAGCAGGGTCTTATGATGAGGCCAGACGGAGCAACCCAGGGATCCCCAGGTCATGCTAATACTCACTACTAATACACACTCACAAGACTAATTACATGGCCATCTTGCTTCCAGTCCTGTGTAAAAACTGCAGCATAGAATCAGCGTGATTGTGGTTGCAGGATATGATTACAGCTCAGGAATCAATCTGCCTGAGGGGGGAATGTTTCCTAAACTCTTATTGAGAGCGCACATCTATATTTTTATTAAGACTTATTAAGGAGTAGTTGCAGGTCGAGGGATGCGCTGTGTACTGCTGGCTTGTTTCATTTAAAAACAGCGGAGTCAAGCCGGCCTCTTGGAACGGGAGCCGTCATAAGTGTGTAAGCTCATTTTACCTCCCCAGAAATCTGACAGAGGTCACACATTTACATTTTCAGACTTTTAATCTCAACCCTGTAGCAACAGCAAGCACTGGTGCTAACGAGCTAAATGCTAATCCTGATAAATATGTGGGTTTTGCAGTAAGACAGCCCTATTCCATTCATTTTGGCTATTGTTTTAAAGGTATTAAAGAACATTTTAACACTTTGAAGATGGCAGGAGTTCAATTTGTTTATGAATCAAAGTTCTGCAATCATATTTCTCTTTAACACTTTTTTTTGCAAGTGCACCAGGGAAATGAAAGATTACAGCTCGACCTGGATTATTCCAACTAATACGATTCTTAACCCTGTTGTTTTATGTCAGTCGATCAAGTCGAACTTTGTGCTTTCTCCTGCTTCAGCACAGTTCACTGCAGATCTGGCAACTTAAGACTCAGACTCAGTAAATCAGTATCTTAAGGAATCGCACCAGTATTTGGTTTCATAAATACTTTAACCCTTTATTTAATACTTTTTATGGTTAGCAGGGTTAGGGTTAGAGTTAGGCATCTTTTTTTTCCTGCAACATTCTTTTAATGTGTTTTAGGGAGTTTTTCATTGAATGATGACCATCTTAGAAAATGTCACAGTTAATATTACTAGTAGCTGTAGTAGTATTTTTGTCATCAGTTGCATCTTATGTGTCCTAATCGAATTAAACTAAAGATTTTCTTATCTTAACAAATGCTTAAAATATATCCTGACACACGTGAGTACTTTTAATTGTTAGTGGCGGGGTCCACCACTTCAAATTGCCTACCTATGGATTCAACCAACTTGTATTTATTTGGTTGCACTTTAAACAAATAGACCAGTTGCTCCTCTGTTGGACTCCTGACAAAGTTCCTGCTCAAGGAGTGTTTGCCGTAGTATTAAGCAGCACCTGTTGTTTACTACATTAATGGTGAGAGCAGCCAAGTCAAGGATTAAGGATTTAAGTTAGTAGAGTGGGGAATGCTCATCAGCCAGGCATCAACAAGACTGCGCCGCTTATGTGTGCGGATTTCACTATAAGAACTTCAATCCGCACCATGCTGACGACATACCGATGTTTGTCTGAAACAATCTGCAGCCTTTGTGGTGAAAACCTCATAACTCAGACCTCCGAAGTTTATTTGTTTCATCAGCTACAAGAAAACTGCCTTGTTTCTGACTCTGACAAGTTTCACTTTCAAGTCAGGTCAAGTCACAAGTCTTCTTTTCTTCTGCCAAGTTGCGAGTCATCAGAACAGTACGGGAGGTCAACTCGAGTCGACTTGAGTCCACATTTCTCTCTCTCTTAGTAGCAATTCCTCATCTCACACTGGCAGGTCGAAACACCTGCACTGTGGTCAGGTTGCAGAAAGTAGAAAGTTGGTCTTTTCCCGCTATCATTCCGGTAAACATAATAAAACATGACGGTTAAAATTTCTTTGCAATCAGAATCATCCAGGGAAAAAAACCCAAACAAAGCTGAACGGCGACCTTGCAAAATAGCACTGATTTGGAAATTACTTGAGCCCGTTCTGTGATTAATAGGTTGGTTTTCGGCTGCAGAACCGTCCACTCCCGCGTTGAATATACTATTGCGAGCATCGATAGACACATAAATGTCACCTCCGTTGTGTTTTTTGTGTCTGGCCCTGCTGATATTCCCATGTCACAGTGTCAGTGTCAGTGCGTGCTGAGTCAAAGGGACGTGCCGGAGTATCAGAGGGCTTCAGCCTGCATCAGGAGCTGCGTGTAGTCTTATAGGGAGACCGCTGGTAACTTAAGTCCTGGGAATTGGGTCAATGCAGAGCAGGGCAGGAGCACAGAGGAGGTTAAGCTCGATGATTAGCTACTAAGCCAAGACCACAGTGCTGCAATCTCCTGTACAGTCTAGTGCACATACTCTCTCTCATGCAAGTAAAGGTGGTGTACGGCCCAATCAAAGTATAGATTGACACTGATGAGCAGCAGACACGGCCGTGGTCTCAACACTCAGCCTTCAAACACCTCAAGCACAACACACAGGTGTTGTTCTGATTGTATTTCCTCATGCATTTACGCGCACAGATCACACCTAGTCCAACTTAAAGTTAATCTGATCAACTCTATGGTTAAAATGTCATTGTATGTACTTAAATGAAATGTTGCTATCAACGTAATACGGGGGGGGTTACGAGAGGAATATTTCTACTTCTTGGCCGGATGCGGTGACTTTGTTTGCAGAACTAAACCAGAAATGTACAGAGCAGAAGCAGGAACACAGAAGACATGCGCAGACAAACTGACCCGAAGCGAGGATTAGATACACAAGGTCTAATAAATCAATGAAACACAGGAAGACAGGAAAAGGACAAAGACAGGAAGGAACAAGACTCGGGCAGGAAACCACACATCTAGAACCCAAAACCATGTCAATATTTTATAGATCTGGCTCTGATGGATATGAAAGAAAGGTTTCCTTTGTTTGCATCATCAGTAGACACACACACACACACACACGCAGTGACGCAGACAGGAAAATATGTAGTCTTATTCTCTTTTTGGGGGTGGAAATGATGGAGACACCTTTTTAACATTCATGAATCTTAAATCAAATCTGACAGCTTATCAAATACTTTTAAGATGGGCCCATGTGACGTGTTTTCCGTGGGCTCTCCGCGTCGTGTGTTTTGTCAGCAGGTGCGAGCTCACGGTGAAGCAGCAGCAGCGTGACTGAACGCGAGAGACTGAATCAAAATGTATAAATTGAACCTCCACAGTCTGCTCAGACCTAATGAAAACACCCGGCTCCTGAAAATTGCTCTTGCTTGAAAAAATGCAGATTCATTCCTCATGGTGAAACACACACACACACACACTTTAAAAAGTGTGCCTGAGCTGATGTGTTCACAGAGAACAGTGAATCTTCTGCTTGACTGCACAGATGTGGACACACATCACACACACACACACACACATGTTCAAACACAATGTCAGTCTGGCAGCTAAAGAAACACTGTGCAGGTTTCAGACATCGTGATGAGGGTGCAGTCAAGTGTGTGTGTGTGTGAGAGAGAGACAGAGAGAGAGAACAGCTGTAGCCAGAAGGGGACTGAATATTTCAGCAAAAACCTTGAGCCGAAAATCTGTTGATCCTGTAAAACACTCATCGAACCAAATAGCCGCGTATCCGCAGCATTCCGGTATCCGCGGCTTGATTAAAACCCCGTCTCCACAAGATACCATGGGACTGCTTTGCGGGTGTCTATTTAATCACGCTCTTGATCTGTTGAATGGCATTGTGTTTGATGTTGGTTAATGCGCTTCCTTTGTGCCGCTGCGTAAGTGGCTCTCTTGAGGAAAATTATGTGCATATTCTCGCTAAAGGTGACATTTCCTTGCTCGCTCTGCGAAAATAAAACGAGTGGAGAAAGGCTGCGTCGCATCTATTTTCTGACTGAGAGGGGAGCCGGATTGTTTGGTCTGTGCCAAAGCTATCTGCTAATGGAATTTGGCCGCACTGCCACAGATGCATTTATAGTATACCATTAATTCATTAAGGAGCTGCAGTCCTCTCATTTCAAATACAACAAGAGAAGGAGAAGCAGAAGAAGAAGGGGGGAGAGAGGGGAGAGAGACAGCTTGCATTTGGGAGGGAGTGTCATTAATCTCAGAAGGCCGGGTGTCAAGGACGAATGGTGAGGGAGCGGAAGTACAGTGTGCGTGTGCTCCCGTGTGTGTGTGTGTGCGTGTCACTGCGAGGTTGCACCTGTATGTGCAGTTCTCGCTGCTGACGGAAGGGAGGGAGGCAGCTAATTTTAGTTCAGGTGAAAGACAGAAAGAAAGAAAAGGAGGGAGCGCAGGAGGGGAGGGTTTTTTGATGAGAAGGCTCATTGTCGTGGGGAGCTT
>CAEMYA010000132.1:2354106-2364663 GCA_903131615.1 Diplodus sargus | reverse complement strand
AAAAAAAAAAAAACGAACAGGCACCAAGCGAGGCAGGATGACAGACTGACAGGGCTCCCAGACAGACGAGCCCCATCGATCAAAACCACAGCGGCTTTAGTTTATTGATCATACGGCATGCAGACCTGGAGGGGTGAGCGAGCAGGAGGCAGGGGAGGAACAGGAAAAAGAAAAAAAACAACTCAGGGATCAACAAAGAAAAACATGTTCAAGATGCAAAAGGACAAAGTAAAAAGAGTATTGATGAGGGTATCAGGATCAAGAGTATGTACGAGTGTGCAGCTCCATCACAGATGTCCTGTACCAATCAATTTAATTATATTATAGATGTTTTGGAATTTGTCGTTTTGTCTTTTCTTTGCAGTGTTATCCAAATAAGCAACCGAGTAGAAGCACTGTGTTGGGTTCACTTTTTTTGGTGGTACTGGCTGTTATTTCGGTCTCTTAAAAATAGCAGCGCGCTCACCGAGTTGCTGAGATCTGGGAACGCAGTTCTTCTGCTAAAAATAAGTCAGACAGGACAAGAAATCCCCTGTTAGGTCAGGTTTTTTTTAGGAGGAGAGGATTAAGGCAAACTGTATTATTTTTATTACCCCCCCTCCCAAAACTTCACAGTTTACAGACAAACATGGTTCAAACTTTGCTCTTCGCATCCTTAGATCTCTGCAGTTGCCTTAAAGCTTGCTGTAATTAACGTCGGGGCACTCGGAGGCAGTGCAACAATCCATAAAATGCAAACAGTCGCCTAATTAAAACTCTGGCAGATATTGTTAAGAGCATTATTAGCATTCATTTGGAGTTCTGTTTGTTTTTTTTGCGCTCTTTAAGCTCTGTTTTTGGTCTCCACCATCTCCTGAGGGGGACGTCTGGCTTAGCAGCCGCTAAACTCTCCAGTATGTTTGTACTGATGTCTTTCTGCTGTTTGGTGCTGAGCAAGATGGTTCATCAGATATTTGTTTGCCTGCTATGTCCAGTTACGTATGTGAGATCAATGACAGTGAATCAAAACATTTGCAGTTGCAGGCAGTTAAATTTTAACAAATGAGTAAAAAGATGCTAAAAAAGCTGAGTGAAACTGCAAATTTGTGCAACTTTTTTCAAATTTGTGCAACTTTAAATGTCTGTAGGTTACATTTTCAGCTGTATCTCTTGTGCTTACTGCCTGGTTAGGTTCAGGCACAAAAAAGAAAAGATCATGTTTGGTTCTCAGAACCACATTTAGATATTTCCCCATGATTTCCCCAAAAATATCTAGTGGTGTCATGTGTACAAATCCTGAAACACTGTGGTCCCTCGTCAAAAACATCCATTGTTGAAATGTTGAAACGTGGTCTCGAGCTGGCACACACACTGTAAGCAACGTGTGTTATTTGTATGCAGCTTGACGTGACTAGGCTGGTCTGTAACATGAAGGTTAAAGCGCAAGTTTGTTTGTTTTGGTGTAACAGCATCACTCTGGCAACTGTACCATGGTACCATCTGCTGCCCCGCCCCTGCCGCCACATGAAAAGACCTTTTCTCCTCCTTGTTGTAACAAAAAACCATTAGCAGTGTATTCAACAGACCACATTGACAATATTTTTGACGACATAGAGGGATTTGATTTCAGCTGGACTCTGATGATCTCTAAGATGTGCATGTCTTGGCTTTTACAAACCATGTTAGCACGTTGTTGCTGCTCATGGCCGCGTGTTAGCAGAGGCAGAAATCACTGCGGTCAGCTCTGGCAGCTCAGACCACAATTCTTCAGAGTGACTGAAGGCCTCGTCGGAGCCAAGAGTTCGGAGCAGCGCTGGCAGCACACTTTTGACCAACAGTTTTGTCTTGTCGTGATGCTGCTTGTCATAACTCACACTCTGAGCCCTCGTGATTATTTTTCACACCCGCATCGCTGCACAGACTCTCATTTGCAAAGCCTGGAATGAAGCTTAAAGCAGCTCAATGTTCTTATTATGAAAATTCATCAAATGACAACATGAAAACAATGTGACAGTGTGGAGGGGGGGTTTAGAGATTAATACGGAGTTATCACTTTAATCTGAAGCTCCTTTCCACTTTAGAGAGCTCATTTTTTTAGCTGGCTTGTCAGCTTAATACTTTGGTGCATTCTCACCAAAGCAGAGGTCTGGAGTACACTGCAAAAGCATTTTTAAGTTTAACACTTCGGATTGTACTTGGAATTGACAGAAAAGAATGCAGAATATTGTGCTGGGTTTTTATTTATGGTCTCTTCTCGATGATGTGAGCGATTACGCGCAAAACTAGATGATATTTTACTTTCTTTATGACATTTTGACTTGGAAACATTTTCTTTTTATTTCATAAACATCATATCTTTAATTCAAGCAGAAACATAAATGTTTTTGTCTCATGTAGTCCCATGAGGTCCAATGGAAGGGGCCTGACTTCTGCTCTCTCTTTTAGCTCTCTGGACAGATTGCAGTGGATTCAGATCACCTGTTGCAGGTGTGAAGACTGGCTCCTAATTAAAGAGTGAGAGCAGCTTGGGGCCTCCCCCCCGCAGCCAATCAGGGTGCGACGACGCCCTTCAGTGAAGACTTAACAGCAATGAGGAACGGCACGTAGTTCTGGCTGATTAGGCTCCACTGAGACTTCTTTGCCGCTCCTTGTTCTTTTCTAGTTGAGGGAACTTGCCAGCTACCTGGTTGTGACAATCAAAAGTACCCATAGGTCACCTGCGTCACGGCCGTGCTTATTTGTGTTGCTTGCCTTTCAATAGCACAGCGGCTGCAGGTTTTCTTTTGTTGTTTGTCTTAACTGAACCCCTTGATATCCAAGCCTGTCTATACACCTTCAGTTTTTTTCCTACTACATTTCATTGGGACTTAAGAGGTGGTAAAAGAGGGCTATTTCATTTCAATCATTCCTTAAAAAGGCATTTTTGGTTAATTTCCAAGTATTAGTGACTGTTCTAATCTACCGCAGGCTACTTGCCGAACAGCAGCCTTGTGCAGTTAGTGAAAATGGGGTGAACACAGTGAAGCATTTACCTCAGTATAGGTGGTAGGGACCAAAACCGAGCTAAAAGAATGTGAAATGTGGTTCAGGGATTCATCAGGTGTCCAAAAGAAAACCGTTGTTGTGGTTGTTTATCTCAGAATGTATGCTTCAGTTCTGCTGCAAAGTCCTGATGCACAACATTCAGACAGTATTCCCAAATGTTCTGCTTCTCCAGACCCGAGGGAAACGTTCAACAGTCTGCAGGCATATGAGGAGACGACACGGACTCACCTGCAAATTAAACCGTGTTTGTGTGTTCAGCATGGATATAAAACACTCTTATATGTCACCCAGACCTACAGCTATAGATTGACTATAAAACTCAAGAGGCACTCCCTGAAAACCCCATTTATTTTGAACTCCTTGACTGATATTATCTAGAACCTGGCAATGCAATTACAGCTGCCCTGCCATCAATAGTGGGTTCCAGCAGTGCAAGCATGACAGAAATCCACTTATTCTATCTGGTATTGATGTCAATTTACTGTTTCATTACAGCGAGAGCTCCGAGAGCTGCACACGATCACAACTGAATGAGTATCTTATTATGGGACCTTAAAGCAAGTTTGGGAGCTCAGCAGATAAATAATGCAACAGATACAAAGTGTAATCATGCACAGACGCTCAGCAGACACATGGGCACTTACAGAGAGAGCGATAGATTAGGTGTGAGGACATTGTTCCGATGCATATGCATGAGCCGCAGTAGATGTCGGGAGTCGAGATCTGTGGAGCTCTTCAGTGCGCCGCGATGCTGCTCTCTCACTCACACAACCCAAGTTTATTATAACTTTGTTTTCACTTGTATATTTTTTTTCATTGGAATAGTGTACAATGTATAATTGTAACCTGGATTTGGTAGTTTAGTTTAGTGTCTGATTGTACATTTGATACAATCCTGGCTGTATTTTACTTCCTGTGTTTCTGGAGGAGATATCTTAGAGGCACAAGATCTGCACTCAGTGTGCTCAAATACTGTACAATGTACTAATGTACTAATTTGTGGTTGTTTTTTCCATTTTAAGATCACTCACTGATTGTAAATGTACTTCTTACTCCATTATATTTATCTGATTTAGTCACTAGTTACTTTTCACATTAAAATTTCATACAGAAAACCTATAATGAGTTTCTAAAAATGATCTATTGATCAAGGTTGATATGTCTGTGTTAGGGGCCATTGTGTTGCTTTAATTAATAATAATAATAATAACTTTATTTATATAGCGCTTTTTAAAAACAGAGTTTTACAAAGTGCTTTACAAGACAATGCACAATTTGTGGAAGACAACAGATGTGAGGGAAGTAGTCGAATAACATAAGTAAGAATAGGAAAAAGAAAAAGAAATGGGTTAAATCAACAAAACAGGAACAACAATGTAGTCAACTCAGACGGTAGGAGCAAAGTAAAGGAAGACGTCACATAAAAGCAAGCCTATAAAAATGTGTTTTAAGAAGAGATTTAAAAGAGGTTACTGATCCTGCAAGCCTTATCTCCTCAGGCAGGGCGTTCCAAAGCCGAGGGGCCCTGATGGCGAAGGCACGATCACCTTTGGTTTTTAACCTTGACTTTGGAACGGTTAGAAGGCCCCCACCTGAGGATCTAAGACTGCGCGCTGGCTCATAAGGAGTTAAAATGTCTGTTATGTAACTCGGGGCCAGCCCCCCAAGTGCTTTAAAAGTGATCAGTAAAATCTTAAAATCAATTCTAAAACGGACAGGGAGCCAATGAAGGGAGGCTAGAACAGGGGTAATGTGGTGTCGTCTGTTAAAACCGGTTAGAAGCCTAGCTGCAGAGTTTTGTATTAATTGGAGGCGAGAGAGTGATTTGTGGTTGATACCGGAGAGAAGGCTTGTTGTTTCTCATACTCTTAGACTTTTGCTTAAAGTGGCTCTGCAGAACTGCTGTTATGATCAAAGCCAGTTGTTAGTTTATGTAAGCAGACTCCATTTTTAAATTAATTTTAGCTAATTTATCTTCCGTAAAAATACTGACAAGGGCATTTTGAAGATTTATATTCAGCCTTTCGGCGTAGTCTAGATATATAAAATGTAATTTCCCCGTGGAGCCACAGGTGTTTGAGGGTTATGTCACAGAGTAGCACCACCAGATCTAAGAAATTCCTAAATAAATTATCTTTACTTTAAACATGATTAAGAATATTAATAAAAAAACATTTCACACATGCAGGATTTTCCACATCTTTTTAGTATGACCCTGTATTAATACCCTGTACGTGGATCCATCACAAAACAGGCGTTAAGCTAATCGTCTCATGCGTACATTCGAGATATGTAAACCTCATGGAACCCAATGCACAAGTCCTGCAATAATGGAGCTCATAATGTTCAGTTTTTGTTTTGTTTTGTGTCGATTCCACTCTCTAGTCATTTTTTAGACAGTTGTTTGGGTCATTGTTGTATTGGATTGCGCTATATTATACATGAGTTTATTGTTGTTCCCCTCTGTGCTGCAGGAACATTGTCTCTCAGTCTGTCTCTTCCAGGGTTTGCTGCAGTTGTTAAAGTTGATAAATGAGGAGACGCTGGGATGTTTTTTTTTGGGGGGTTGAAAACTGAGAAAGTGTGACTCTGGAAACGGTATTGATTAGGAAAATGTCTGCGTCAGGTGAAACTCTTGGAGCCTCACCAACCTCATCCTCTCTAATTTGTACTCTGGCTAATAGTCCGACCACGAGGACAGTTAGAGTGCTTTCACGCCCGCTGGCCTGAGGTCGAGTCCCACCAGCACTTCCCCTCCTGTTCCCCCATCTGCATTGTGTCTGCTGACTGCTCGCTTACTAAAATTATCCTCGTCTCCCCCCCCACCTGTCTCACCCCTGCTTCCACCCCCAACCCTCAACATCACAGGTGTAACACTGTCTTAAGCCTGACGGGGGCAGAATGCCGGAGCAGAGCAACGACTATCGCGTGGTGGTGTTCGGGGCGGGGGGAGTGGGGAAGAGCTCCCTGGTCCTGCGCTTCGTCAAGGGCACCTTCAGGGACACCTACATCCCCACGGTGGAGGACACCTACCGCCAGGTGATCAGCTGCGACAAGAGCGTGTGCACCCTCCAGATCACCGACACCACAGGGAGCCACCAGTTCCCGGCCATGCAGCGCCTGTCCATCTCCAAAGGCCACGCCTTCATCCTGGTCTACTCCATCACGAGCAAGCAGTCCCTGGAGGAGCTGAAACCCATTTATCAACAGGTGGGTAGGGATGTGGTGTGTGTGTGTGCATGTGTGTGTGTGGATGGGCTGATGGACTGTAACAAAAAAAGGTTTGGGTTAAAAGTTGGAGTGTATGAGCGTATATATATGTTCTGGTAGAGAGTGTGAGTATTGTCCAGGTAAAATGTGTCCGTGTCGTCGTCCTCTGCAGGTCTTGGCCATAAAGGGCAACGTTGAGGCCATCCCCATCATGCTTGTAGGCAACAAGAGCGATGAGACCCAGCGGGAGGTGGAGACCAAGGACGGGGAAGCCCAGGCCAACCAGTGGAAGTGCGCCTTCATGGAGACGTCGGCCAAGACTAACCACAACGTCACCGAGCTCTTCCAGGAGCTCCTCAACCTGGACAAGAAGAGGAACATGAGCCTCAACATCGACGGCAAGCGCTCGGGGAAGCAGTCCCGCGCCGAGAGACTGAAGGGCAAATGCAGCGTGATGTAAACCCCAGGAGAGGAGGAGGAGGAGGCGGAGGAGGTGGAGGCGAGAGAGAGGGTGGGAAACGCAGAGGAAAGGAGGAACAGAAGGATGACGAGAGCGAGAGAGAGAGAGAGAAAGAGGAGAGACTCACTAAACTTATCACTCAGAGCAAAACGTCTGGATGGCAACGGGAATCTCATCATCCACATCCTCCTCCGTTTGACTGGTGCGTTAACACACACCGCTCAGCAAGTTATTTTGACGGCATCCAGGATTTCAGTTTGGAGCTTTACATCCATGTGCATTCTGCTTCAAGGGGAGATTAGAGGGGACTTACGCAGATTATCGAGAAGCAAATTTAAAAAAAAAACAAAACAAGAAGTGTGCGTCACAGTTTCCATAGTCAGAAACAGCATGTGTGCAAGTGTATATGTGTGTGTTTGTGTGTGTATGTGTGTGTGTGGATTTTTTTGCATCATCCAAGTGCCACAAAACCTGGCTGAGGAGCTCACCAAGACCTCGGACTGCAATAAAGACCGCAGACTGCCGCACGCCGTGAGAAAAACCAGAAGGTTTCCGATCTACAATCTACACAAACCATTTCGTGTCCTCTCTCACTTCCAAACCCTCCCTCCGCACTCAGCTTCGCTCCCCATCGTCATCCCAGCACCCCTTGCCCCCCTTACTATAACAAGAAATATAGAGAAATGTATATGTAACAGAGTCGACACTGTTAGTTTAGCTCACTCATCTGGTTTGAAACGCAAGGAAGACGCGAGGAAGCGCAGGGCCCCGAAGGTTTGAGACTGCAGGCATGAACGACGCAGCCAAACGTTGCCGCTCCTGAGGACTCCTGATGTATATAAACATGGGATATTTAAACATATTCCATCTAGTCCACACATGCCCTGACCAAGAAGCATCTTCTCGTCCAAACCCTACTTTACCTTTATCTTTAACTCATCTGCAAACTTTCTGGAAATGTCTGGAGTGGCGGGTATGCACACACGCTACAGATACAACGCAACAATCCTTTTAAGACTCTCTTCTAGTGTAGATTAACTCTGGATGGAAAGAAAGCTGGACTCTCATCATCAACACACAAAACAAAAACAATACAAGTCTGCCTTGAGGATGATAACTCTTGGATAATCATTGCCAAGCCGGTAAGACGAAAGTGAACGCGAAGGTTCGAGAATGTCAGTTTGCTTTGGCACTTTTTCACTTGAAGGTTACTCTTCTTTTGCCTTTTTTTTCTTGTTCGTTTGCTTTACGATGCTCTTTTTAAATTCATGTATAAGTAAAGAGAAAAAGTCCCTTCTTAAACAAAAAGCACACAGAGGAAAAAATTAATCAAACTAAACAAAGGATGGATACAAAATATTTCCATCCGGCGCGACCTGAAGAACTGGCGATTCTGTTTCCTCTTCGGTTCTTCGGTAGCTCTCACACGCTCGCGCATGCAGGCGACAGAATGAGCCACACATCGCACGCGTAAACACACACACACACACACACACTCACTGCATGCGCGCAAAAGCAAAACAAAAAAAAAAAGTTAATCTGAGTAACACATGATGACGAACAGGGCTCACTCAGCCTAAATGCCCTCACATTGCACTTTAGATCATAAACACACACCCACACACACAGACAAACACAAACACATGTCATGTTTTCGCCTTGTTATGTAATAATGTAAACATCCTCCTGGAGCCATTAAATAGCTCCACTGTATGTCCCAAAGTGCATGTTCTTTTTTTTTCACGCAGGAGCTCTGAATATTGTACACAGTGTACACAGGACAGCCAAAAGCACAATACTTTTTTACCGACATATCTATTTGTACATTTTCTTGTGTTTCTCTTTTTTTGTTGTATTTTCTTTTCTTTTCAGTGTGATTTTCATCTTCATTCACCCACCAGTCCTAAACATGGAGGAACAATCATAAAACCATAGGTGTAGCTCTCTGTCTAAAGTGTTTTCCTTGTCCGGTACATGGCACAATGAGGTTGTGGTTCTGCTGAACAACAGGGTATCATGATGTGACCGGGTTAGCTGTGGTCGTGAAGTAGAAAATGTGACGTCGACCCCCACCCCTTTCCCAAGACCGAGGGATCGTATAGCTGGTAGGACGCGGAAGAGGAGGAGGGTTCAGATTATTTGTTGGCTTTTTTCCTCCATCTCTCAGGCGGTTTTAACAACAATTTGGATGGAGGGTAATCTGCTCCTGTACTGTTAAACCCAAAGACGCGGACGATGCCCCCTTTTAACTGTGTGTCCATCTCTCTGGAAACATATATTAGACGAAGAAAAAAAAAAAGGAAAAGCACAGCAACTGTTTTCATCTGTCTCCTTCTCTGTGTTTATGTGTGCAGCAGAATCAACAACTGGGCACTTTAGGGTGACATTTTACTTGAAGACTTCGCTTATGAATTTATAAGCACCATGTAAAATGTCCCTCACACACAGACCCACATCGGAAAAACTATTTCAAACGTGTAGTTATTGTAAATAAGCATATGGTATAGTTGAATGAAATGTTTATAAAAGAAAAAAAGCTTCAAGTAAGATGTTACCCATGTAAAGAAAAAAATGGGAGTAAGTCCTTTGTAACCAGGAAATGTTGTTACAGTAGGAGGTTCGATGTTGCTATGTACTGTAATATACAGCTTAATAATGATGCTCATGATATATTGTATTTGACACATCCACTCTTCAGATCTATCAATCAGATAATACTAGCAAAATGTGAATATGTAACTAAAGGTTCCACTCCATGGCTGTTACTTACTTTTTGACTTTTATTTTGAAAGCTGAATGAAGCCGTTGTTATCGATGTGTTGTACTTTGCACTAACGTGAGGTCCTGTTAAACTCAAAAACTTGCATTGTAAACGTACCCTTTACCTGTTAGATGCCAGGGATGCTCACTCGTACTCTCTTTTACTTGAGTTTTTCTTTCCATCGGTTCGTATCTTTAAAAAACAAGTTGTATTGGTTTGTTTTAGTCTATTAAAGGATAAGTCCGCCACCAAAAAAAATGTATAGAGCTTCACAGCAAATCAGTGTTCCTTCTAAACAGCTGGAGTAGATAGTGGACTCCATTTCTAAACAAGCGTTGGCTACTGCTGTTAGCGGAGGCACTCAAGACCGTGCATAAAGTCATATTTCTTTTTTGGTTGTTTTTTACATTTTAAAACAAGCCCCCGTCTGCTTCAGTTGTTCACCTGCAGGCTCTTTTTGCTGTGAAGCTCCAATAATGTTTTGGGAACTACAAAACTTCACTTTTCTTTCCATAATGACAGAATTTAATCATTTGGGGGTGAACTTATCCTTTAAGATACCAGAAGGATTGAGTGATCTCTGACATGATCTATCTATTGTGTCCATCTAAAGGTTAAAAAGCTTAAAAAAACAACAACAAAACAAGCTGGAACATCTATCAGGCAGTCCTGGTCTGATGTGATGTGTAGCTACCGGTACACCCCCCTTTGCATAAATATCAGCTTGACACCTCTGGTCGCTTCACGCAAACGCCAGATTGTGAGCGCGTGTTTGTGCAATCTGCCGTTCTGCTGACGTCTACAGCAGACTGTCGTTGCTCATGTTCCCGTGTGGAATATGATACAGCAGGGAAGGGGGGGAAAAAAACAATGAGACAGCGTGGCGAGAGCAGTATGGACAAAACAAGCCGGAGCGAGAGAGGAGGGAGAGGGGGAGCTATTAATGGAGATAGTGTGAAAATATGGGCCGCGGCCTGTATGAGATTTACATGTGCTTGCATGCGGGGAGGCGTGCATGGGATGTGTGTGAGCGTCCATTGAGTTTCTGGGCTGGCATGAATCAGGACAGACACCTCTGCCCCCCCCCCCCCCCCCCCCCCCC
>CAEMYA010000132.1:2333299-2354094 GCA_903131615.1 Diplodus sargus | reverse complement strand
CCTCCCATGTCTTGTCCCATCTCATTTGTCGATGAGGCATATTCGCTGCTGCTGCTGCTGTTTGTGTGTGTGTGTGTGACCAAGACCGCATCCATGTATGTGCGCAAATCAGCCAGCCACCTATTTGCATCCCCTCATTCTGGCACTGCATGAGTGTGTGTGTGTGTGTGTGCGTGTGTGTGTGTGTGTGTGTGCTGTTGTTGTGCCATCATCTGTCAGATATTTGAAGCTTTTTCCAGAGGAGGATGCCTACACATTTCTGCATGAGTCATCCAGTGCTGCTCCGACACACCCCTATACACACACACACACATACACACACACACACACACACACACACATAGAAAGCAGGCAAAACAGACTGACTGCATGCCCTAAACAGCACCGCATCCACACATTCACACTGGCCTCATTCACTCACTGGCTGTTTTTTTCTGCTCAGCACTACTTCTCCATCAATCAGCCGTCCACCCCCCTGAAATCATGAGTTTCTCTCACATCTCACCCCCTCCTGTTTTTCTGTTTGTTTCTTTTCTGTTTGTGTGTTTTTTGTGAGTCGGTCACACCTGGACGGACCATAAAAAGGCCGACCCCCTGCTCACATCTGATTGTAGATAGCTGTAAATAGTGTTCAAAGGACTTCATATTTCAGAGATGAGAGAGTGCTGAGGAGAGAATGCTGTGGTGGGAAGGTGCAGTCTCCTTCTAAAGAGGTCAAAGCGTCCGATTCAGAGTAACGCAGGAAGCGCAGGAGGCTTCATGTCACCTTTATCAGCTGTCGTGAAGTCGTTACAACTTTGGGCTTTTTTTTTCCAAAGTGTGCTGTAATTTTCTCTGCAAGAAAAACGGCAAATTGACTTTAAAAAGAGGAAATCTGTGGAGGCTCAAAGCATTTGATATTATATTAATGAAATTAGAACTGTGATGTGAGTATCAAACAACAAACAAAATACATTTGAAATAATCCAACAATGTTTTAGAACTCACTGTTAATTCTGGATCATCATCCTGGGAGCCAACAGTGACTTTACTGCAGGTCATTTTTTATTTGATTCAGATATTTTTATTTTCATATTCCAAATTCTGTTTTTATCTCACAATCCCAATGAACATTTATTTCATAGCTCCACGTTTTATCACAGTCTTTGTCCCGTGATAGACTGTCTGCTTAATTAGACCAAAGCAGCAGCCAATCAGAGTTGGCTGTTGTTTACTGTGATAGAAATTGTGACTATAAAATAAACGGTATCACTTTATAATAACCATCATTAATAAATTGTACATTTATTGTTAGTTAAACTTTAGTTATTAGTTTTCTTTCACTGTTAATTGTGAAGTTGCAACTAGTGTTTATTATACTCTGTAAATTATTAATAGATACTGTGTAGTTCATCTATAATTATAACTCAGAATCTATATATAAATCTATATAATTCATCTATAAAATAAAATATCATTGATGATGGTTAATTTAAACTTGGATTATTTCACTAGTCATATATTTTGCTTGTATGAAATTTGTGTGATTTTTTTTTCATAATGTCTTTTTTTATTTATTTTAATATCGACATCTTTGAGCCTCCATAGTAATCTCGTTTTCCAGATTTGGATGGGGGACCAGGCGAAGTTTACCTCACCTCGTTTGTCATCAGGGAGACACTCGCTGGTCGTGTCGCTGCAGAGTCTTTGTACAGAAGAGGTTCACATGTGTTCTTCCATAGCAGGACGGGAAACGTGACCCCTTTGGCGCTGAAACAAAGGGCAGTCGGTTAAAATCTCACTACACACGTGAAAGGTTGAGGTTTTCCGGTCTAATTAAGATGTGTTCCATTACAACGAGGTTAAAAGGCTTCAGTCCTAATTAGGCAGAGAATCTGAGGAGAATCACTTGTTGGAGGATGAATGGAAAACTGACCCCCGTCAACCTCTCCGGCTCACCCCTTTACATCTCGTCTGATCGACCTCAGATCCTCACAAGCTGTTTACCGAGGGCGGGTCGTAAAAAAGTGGGGCAAATAGACTTTGTGGGTGATGTAGTTTGGTACTATCCTGTCGCTCTGGCCCTTCATTCCTGCATGGTCCCTATTGGTGTTCCAGCCAGCATGAGAACAAGGACACAAACTGTGAATCATCTTTGTATTTTTTAAATAAATTCCTCAGCAGCATTTACAGCTTCGGTTTTGCAAAATGGTTTTTATTTCTTTGAAGCACTACTTGTTTTTTTGTAAATGATTCGATTGTTTTTCTTTATGTTGGAACTTTTTTTTTTTTATTTGACTAATTATGATGTATAGATATTTATTCTAGCAATAGTCTTCCTATTAAGATATACTGTGCTGATGCATCCTCTGAATAACTGAACATAACATATATATATATATAGATGATAATAATAATCAAATCTGCAAAATGATTTTCCTAATAAAAATGTGAACTGAGGGGTGTTTCTCGTCTTTTTGACTTTTCTCCTCTTGCTTACTTAAAAGCGGATTTATCTTCACTCCTGTTTATCGACGCGACTGCAGCAGTGATCCACAGAGGAGACCTCCATGCCGAAAGTCTACATTTGGTGTCTGTCAACTGGAGGGGAAATGCACTTTACTACATGAATGTAACATCACAAAGAGGAGAACCGGAGTCTGGTGAGTGCTGATTTGAGTGAGAGGTTGACCTGAATTCAAACACACAGACAGCCACACCCTCAGTACCCATTTGTTCCACCTATCGTTCGCATTTGGTGTCATGGGGCCAAGGAACAGCGTTGATAATGCCGTCATAATCCATGGTCAGCTACGAGCTAAACTCAACTTTTGTGTGGCCCCAAACAGGAACTATTTGGAAGAACAGTAAGCCATATAGTACTTTATTTAAGTCAGTCAGTGGTGCCACTTGGGAACCTAATATGCCTGTCTGAGTTTGAGACATTCTACTCTAAGCGATGTGCTTTTAACACGTCTTGATTCTCTTCTACTACAATCAGCCACAACATTAAAACCTCTGACAGGTGGCGTGAGAAACACTGATCTTCTCGTTACAGTGCAATATTCTTCAGTAGCCATGGTTCAGCTCCAAACCTGTGTCGAACTATGGCTATGTCATCCCCGTTTCCTGTCAGCTCTCAATCAGTCCTGTCAATAAAGTCGTTAAAAGCCAAAAAAGAAAACTTTATAATGCAATGATGGGAAATCTTGGCTCCTAGCATTCATGTACACCACACTGTTGTGTACACTCCCAGTCAACTTCCTGTTGACCTGTCCTCCGTATTCTCCAGATCCCAATCTGACGGAGTAGACCGGAATAAGTCAGATCCATGGAGGCCCCATCCCCTCACATACAGGACGCAAAGCGTCCACTATGAACATCCCTGTGTCCGACACCACAGGAACCCTCCAGAAGTCATGCGACCTGCCCTGACAGGTCAGAAAGGGGAACCTGCACAATATTAAACAGGTGTTTTATATGTATATGTTTACGTAGCTTGTGCTGCTGAAAATACACCCAACACCAAGCCTTTGTCACAAAACACTTTAGGGGAGCCGTGATTACTACAAATCCTATAGTTTTGACTTTTGAGGAACACGTACCCCAATTAAAACTCGAACAAATCGTCTTCTGACTGCAAAAACATGTCAAACATCAAGAAAAAAAACACATCGAGATGCTGAATGCAAAGTCTCCCACTCCTCCTCCTTTCCTTTCCACTCTCGCTGCTCTCTTAACCCTCCAAACATCTGCTTGGGGATGCTGTGCCGGGCTCGGTTGCCATGGAGACGGCGTGACGTTGACGACGGTTGTCGCATCATGTGACCCTGGTGGGGACAAGGGGATGCGTTACGACAGACGGAGGTCTCCCAGGCTGCTGATGCTTAAGTGTATAACAAAGGAGAGAGACGAGAGCTGCCCCCCCCCCCCTCCTCCTCCTCCTCCCCCCTCCTCCTCCTCCTCCTCCTCCATCTCCACACCTACGCACACGCACGCACACGAGCTGAGGAAAGTCTTTGCATCAGGTCAAAGATGAGCCTAGGAGCACGCACACACACACACATACATGATAGCTGAGAGCAGGAGACAAAAAAATAGTAAATAAAAGGGGTTCGTGTGGGAGGGCAGGATGAGGGGTGCCACCTCTGTCAAGCCCCGAGAGCTTCTTTTTCAGCCGTGACTCATGGGCTTCCACCGCTGATTTCTTAGAGAATGGAGAGCTCTGCTGCTGTAACCCACTGTGCCTCCTCGACAAGAGGGAGGGGAGGGGAGGGGTGGGGGAGTCAAGATGGAAGGAGGAAGTGAGACCAATGGAGAGAGCTGAAAGGTGAGAAAATGAAGGAGAAATGTATAGGCATCAGCATAATTTCACACTTCAGTGGAAACGGGGCCAATGCGGCGCTGTGTTGGAGTTATAAATAGCTCTCCTGTGGTTATAACGGGCGGCTGGAGAAGGTTCCTGTACAGCAACGAAGGAGATGTGACTCTCTCTCTGTGTGTGTGTGTGTGTGTGTGTGTGTGTGTGTGTGTGTGTGTGGAAGCAGCGTTAGTTCAGGTCGGGATGTACCCACACCTGCACAAAAACAACTAAATATATGGTGCAGAAAATAAGATCCACGCATCATCATCATCATCATCATCATCATCATCATCTACACCGCGTCCCGTTCAGCCAATCATCCTGCAGCACTCTGAGCCCCACAGTGTGGAGGAGTGGACTATACAGCTCGGTGGAGACGGAGGATGCGTGTTTTGTTTTTTGGTTTTTTTGCGCCGGGCCCTGCCAGGAATAGAAGGAGCGGCTCACCACCTCCCTGGAGGGAGACGGGAGCACAGCTGGATCAATGGCGCCACCGCGTGGCAGCGCGGCGCGGCGAGCTCGCGGGGGGATCCAGATGTGCGCGACCAGAGGGGGACGCAGTTGGGATACATTGAGGTCACGGTGGAGCTGCGAAATGTGGTTAATGACGACAAACATGGAGCGTACAACAGGAGAGCAGCACCGGAAGTAGTTTAAAAGAGCACAAACACGCTTTTATGTAATTCAAATACCTTTGTTTCCTAATTTTTCTGTTTTATCCCTTTTTTTTGTTGTAAATTGTCCTGATGTTTATACACGGATGCTTTGGCTTCAATGCCAATAAAGTATTTGAATTCTACTGAGCTGCTACATGTATAAGATTATAAGTTTAAGCACTACATGATTCTTTTTTTCTGACTCCTATAAATGTTTTTATGTACGTCGAGGAACGGCTTTCTTTTCATGGTCTTATCTTCTGATTGTTGTTGCTGTGAACAACAATGTGTATTATGAGAGTGACTAATAAAGAACTTTAATTTCATTAAATGCATCAATAAGATAATTGTTTTCTCTCAGCAAATCCTGCACAAAGTATTGAATTTTCAGAAGGAACACAGATTTATTAATTAATTAATTTACTCATTTAAGCTTTAACATATTAGACATATGTTTCTCGGTGCATTTAGGGTTGTTATTATTTTAAAACTAAAATATACCGTATATCATTATAAAGCAATGTATTGGAGACATTCAATCTAAAAGGAAATCTATTTGTAAAAGAATTCAGGAAGCTCAGAAAACGATGTTATTTCTGATTTAGTTCATAATAATTTATGATTCTTAGATCATTTGATAAACAGTGAAAATATTCATGCAGTCTGTCCTCAACTGTCTGATTATTTGCCTGAAATCTGAGCTCACACGTTTTATTTACAACAGATTAAAAGATCATATATGAAAGCTGCTGGTTGGGAAAATGAAGCCACTTGTAATTTCCGAAAGGAGGTTCTGGAGGGATCCAACAACATATTCATTGTTAAATAAATGTGAGAGCGGTAAGTTATTACTGAATGTCTCATTCATGCAAGTAAAACCCATTCTACTCTTCAAAAAAACATCCACCAGATTTCCACGTTTAAGGAGGGTGTCACAAGACCTTACTGGTCCCCAACAAAGCAGCACATTCTTTCCCTAATGGGACGGAACTGGATCTTATTTCCATCCAGACTCTTGGATGAATTCGTGCGATTTGAGCGTGCGAACATCCGAGAGTGTTTGTTTTGGAGCCCCTGTGCTAAAGGTGCTGTCACCGGATCGGATGGAGGGAGGGAGGGAGGGAGAAGGAGAGAGGGAGGAAGGGAAGGGAGGAAGCGAAGGGAATGGAGGGAGGGAGGGAAGGAGGGAGGGGGGGTATAGAGGAGTGGACAGACACTGGCAACGGAGGGGGAGGCGTTTGGCTCGGTGAAGACGGGGAGTGAGCGAGCAGAGAGGGTGAGAAACCAGCGGATCTGGCCCTTTAAATCACCAATACAGCGCATTCGGAGGTGAGTTTGGAGATATTCGGGTATTTTTTCTCCCTGTGTGTGATAATTGTAACGCGTCCGTGCGCCTCTGCAACCCCGGCTTCTCGCCACCGAGGGCGGCTGCAGCGGAGAGGGGCTTCATCAGTGTCACGAATCCGGTTTTCCCCAGCCCTTTGCCGGCAGAGAGGGTGGGGAGGACTGGGGACAGGGTCAGTGGAAGATTTCCTACAGCTCGGCTGGACTTGAGGACGCACAAGCCACTGTATCCAAAAAGAGAGAGAGAAAGAAAGAAAAAGAAAGAGAGAAAGAAAGAAAGAAACCCTCTCTGGATTTTTATGTGCTGATGTAGGCCGTATGCCGATCAATTTGCATAATAGCGGAACATAAAGGCATGCGCTCCGGTCTTGTGCCCATTGTCGCTGGATGGGTTCGTACTGGCTGCTGGAGCCTGCCTCCCTCCAAACATGTCACCACCCTGCTCCCACGGCTAACAATCAGGGGCCTGTTTTGCAGACCTGAAGCGGTCTAGTCTGGTCTCCACTTGGGGAAAAATATCTCTGGCTTTGATAATGTGCACAGGGTCTGCCTGTGCCTGCGCGCCTGTGCGTATGTATGTGCGCGCCCGTGTGTGTGTGTATATATGTGTGTGTGGAGTGCAGATAGCCATGGGAGAGAGAGGACATGCTGTTCTATCCATCAAAATGCCCGCATTGTGTTTTCACACGGTGGAGCAGCGAGCGAGGGGCCTGTAGCGGAGGACATGGCTCCGAACCGCAGGCCCCGATCGGCGCTCGGGAGCAGCTAGGATCAATAAGGATTGATGCATTTTTGCGCGTCTTGAGAGCGGCCGTGGGCTCGGCTGGCTCGGCTGGCTCGGCTGGCCGGGCCCTGTCCGGCTCTGGTGATGTTTTTTCTGGTCCAGGCTGTGACAAACGAGCAGCTTGTGTTGGTTTTTCTGCTTCTGTGCATCGTCTTTGCGAGAAAGTGTTTTCAATCTGGGGGCGTAGGAGAGGAGAGATTTGGCCGTGGAGGGGCAGGAATTCATGTTTGTGCTGCTTTTCTCTTTTTTCTTTCTTTCCTTTTTTCTTTTTTCTTTTTAAGGGTACAGCTTCCTCCTGTCAGAGCGGAATGCGCCACAGCAGAAAGTTTGAAAAATCAACAGGCTGGAGAAATGAAAGCACTGGGTTTATGATATGAGTTAGGTGTGTATGTGTTTGTGTGTGTGTGTGTGTGTGTGTGTGTGTGTGTGTGTGTGTGTGTGTGTGTGTGTGTGTGGAGGAGAAGTGATTTATGGATGCTGTCCCTGCAGGTGACACCTTCATATGACTAGAATATGTGCGTAAACACCTTAAGATTTGGTTTCACAGCTCACTTGTTAAAAAAAAAAAGATCTATTCTCTCTGGAAGACTGTCTTGTTAGAATGAGTTGTTATTTTTAGAGGAATCAGATCCTATTTTGGGGTTTGACGGTAAAATAAGAGCACAAACTCCTTATTTGTTGTTGTTCATATACAGTCTTGTGTTGTTACCGATGCTGCATGTGAGGTGATTCAGGGACGCTCCTGACAGATAATGACAATGTATGTTGAGCTGGAAAAGTGTGTCTGCAGGTGTGTACGCTTGTAGTAAACACATACATCTACTCACACATTGACACATGACTGACACCTTCTATTTAGGGATGAAGAGCAGCTCCTCAGATGGTGAACCGTTATGTTTCAGTGTTAAAACGTGACGTTTAGGGTAACATTCAGGTCAGGCATGCAGAGGTTAGATCACTGTTTGACTAATTACTTTTTTTGGCTATTAACAGCAGCTGATGTTGAAACTTTGCATTTCTTTATGTGGAGACTTTATGTTTAACTTTCAACGATTTGCATATACTCTGGTTAGGGTTAGGTACAAAAAACAAACTGAAGCATACAAAATAAAGAAGCTTTGGTCACTACAAGCATGGCTAGAGATGTCCAGAGGTCTCCTTAAAAAATATCCAGCGGTGTGTCGCTTACAAATGTTGAAACGAATTCCGTTGAAACAACTTTCTCACTTAACTCCTCCACCTCCTGATGTGAAAGACGTGTGAAGTTAGTACGACACATCTGTAGAAATGTGGCCTCTGAAACAGAACAATTGTAAATTCCCCTGAAAAGTGGCTCAGTTTTGCTTCCAAAGGTCTGGTTGGAGTTAGGATTTCATCTCAGGGTTAAGATTAGGATTAGGATTCAGAGTTAGGGGTCGAGCTGGGGCACGTTCAAGGAATGTGTCGCAAGTATAAGGTGCAAAGACAGAAGGAGGGAATTTCATCAGGTGTCTCTTCACTCTCTCTCGCTCTCTCTCTCTCTTTCTCTCTCTCTCTCTCTCTCTCACTCACACACACACACACACACAAAATCCCTAATTACAGACATGAATCTCTGAGCTACTCCACAGTCGGAGTAATTAAAGCAGGACTCTCTTCCCGGGAGAGAGAGAGAGAGAGAGAGAGACAGAGTGAGAGACACACTCCGGGTGATGAATGTGAGGAGCGAGGTGTGTTTTGATCGTACTTACCGGTGGAGAAACTTCTACGCTGTACTAACAGACGTGTAAACAAAATAAACCGGAGGCTTTTTAAGTGAGTTTTGGACTCTTCAGCTCCTTGTGTGTTAGGTCGGGTGTGTAAGGTGGCGTAAGTGGTGCTTTAGGAAGTTGTTGTGACAGATATTGTGATGACGACACATTCTTATCTTGAAATGTCTGTTAACATAGGTTGGTTTGATGTTTTTCAAACCAAATTCAGCAGTTATCCCCAATCAAAATGTCCTAATTGTCCAATGTGGACGATCTGGGCAAAACATCTTCACTCCCAACTTGCCAAATCCTCCCCCTCAACTTCAAACAATGGCGCTCTACCTAACTCTCTATTGTCAGATTTGCACATGAAGGGCTCCACTGTAGAAATAAATGTAAAATACAATATCAGGTTACACTTTCAAAGTAACTACAGCACTCGGTTAGGTTTAGACACCAAAACTACTTGGTTAAGTTCAGGATAAGATCAGATTTTGGGATAAAATAACAACGTTCAGTCTTTTAACATCATGTAATATGTCAATGTAAGTCACGCAATGTAGCGGCCAAGCAACGTAAATTATAACATTAGTAATTTACCTACATTAAACCACAGGAAGGGGGGGCGTCTTCCATGAAGCCTGCCATTTTGCACCGCCATGTTTTAACAAAACAAACACCGGCATTAAGAAAAGGCCTTTTTTCTTGTTTTTAGCTGCCACCATAGGAACCTTAGTCATTCACTAACACATGCTTTCAACACAGATTTCACTCTCAGTACTAAAACAACAAAAAAATCCCCCATATAAAGTTTTTAAAAAACTACAACGATGTCTTGAAATGTTTAACATGTTTGTCGGCCTGTCATCTTTTCGTCAGCTGCCGTCTCACCTGCTCTCCTTCTCCACAGAAACAAGCCAATGTGAGTTCAGCTCTGACCTACTCCTGACTTGGCAACAGTTCGCCGCACCGCTCAGATCGTCCTCGCCAACCAGTCACGATTGTGCCGTCAGGTAACGCTCCATTGTCTCTGTGTGTCTTTGTGTCCGACTACAACATATTAAAAAGCTTGGAGAATATTTAATACGGACAACAAACATGGATCATATTGTTGAAGCTGCTTTTAAAACGGCCCCATTCTCAGTTTTACTGAATCCGGAACATAGTCTGACAGTGAAGCTGCTTGTCGGTAGCGCTGCACCATCGTGTGGTCGCCTCATAGTGGTGCTGTAACTCTACAGCTGAGGCCAAACAGTCACCTGATAGAAACTATTGATAAGGTTAAAGGTGACACAGCTCACAAATCAGTGTAGGATTTCAAATAAACACTTACTGAAGTACAGTCATCATTCATGAAGTAGCAAAAATAAAAGTACACATTATGCAGAAAATGGCTGTTGTTGGAGTATATATTTATCGGTTATTGGATCAATTATACATCAAATTATTGCAATCAAAATAACATAAGGAATAAATAAATATTACATATTGTTTGCAGTATTTCCCTCTGTAATGAAAATAGTGTGAAGTTTGACCGACCTCAGCAAATGTATCTTTTATGCTATCTCTTTTTAGATTCTATATATATTACATAACATAAGTATTTTGTATGCAAGCCAGACCTCACATCTCACCTGCATGTCACCTGGATGATCTGCTCAAACTGGTCCTGCTTGCGCACAAACATGCAAAACTTTGCTCCCAAGTATATTTTTAGTGGCGAGGAGTCGCCCGGCCTTTCCTCTCCCTGTGCATATTTAATGAAATCATCCATCATTGTCTGGCACTGTAAACATTTTCTCTCTCTCTCTCTCTCTCTCTCTCTCTCTCTCTCTCTCTCTCATTCAGTTTTCTCCTGTGTTGGTGCAGTCTGATGGATCAGTATGTCTACCACTAATAATATCGCCCAGGCCAGGAAACTGGTGGAACAGCTGAGGATCGAGGCAGGGATCGAACGCATCAAGGTGGGACGGCGCTTCACTGCCGCGTTCCTGTACCTGTGAGCGCGATTATCATCTCCTGATACCTTTCTCTTTGTCCCCCCTGTCTTTTTTCTCCCCCTCCCTCAACCCTCCAGGTGTCTAAAGCAGCAGCGGACCTGATGAGCTACTGTGAGCAGCACGCTCGTAGCGACCCTCTGCTGGTCGGGGTTCCCACCTCCGAAAACCCTTTCAAGGACAAGAAACCCTGCATCATCCTATAGCCGCACTACATCCCTCCTGCCCTCACACACACACACACACACATATATATATACATACACATGTACACGCACACTCTCAAGCTCAATACTTTAATTGATCCTTCCTGAGACATGCAAACACACACACACTTGATGCAGCCCATCTAGTACAACACAAACACAAGACACACTCCCAAAAATAGCCACTCTGGAAAAGCGCCATACCCCTGAGCCACAGCTAGGGGGCAGGTTTTCTTGTGCTCACAGTGGCTGAGATCAGTATATCACTGAGTATGATCCAAGGTGCTTTGGTAATATTCATGTATGCTGGTAAATTAACTACAAGCGTCAGTTTAACTTGAAAAACAAAAAAGGGATTGGGACATTAATAATCGGTAGGAAACTGGGATTTTCTCTCCTTCTTTTGTCATGAAGTAAGGGGGCTGGGTGAAGGATGGACAGCAGTGCCATAGGCAAGGAGTGGGAGGATGCATGTGGGCAACAGATAAAAAGGATGGTAGGCGCTCCTGCCAGTCGTGCCAAACACGAGCTGGCGTCCCGTTAAAAGCTCAGTAAAAATGCTTTTTATTTTTCAAAGGCTGTTAAAAAAATAAAATAAAAAAAAAGGTCTGGGAGCTTTGCCCTCAGGCCTGCCAGTGCTAAAATCATGGCAGGTCGTTTTGGAGCGAGCGGCTGAAGCCTTTGCCTTTTATCGGGCTATAGCATGTTCCCACCCAGAACCTGTATGAACAGACCTTCTCTGCCTGTGGCCTCACTTTGGCCGTCTGCAGCCTTTGGCCAAACCTCCAGCTGTGCCAACATGTACAGAAAGTCGTCTCTAGATGCCGATCTGCCGTCGCCGATTCCACGGCAGCTTCAGCGCGGCTGCTGTTGGTCTAAAAATCGATGTCCGGGCTGACCTCAGATCTGCACCTATGAGGGTAACGTAGTGAACTGCTCTACACAGAACTCAAGCTATTAACCCTGGACGTTTACTGCATTTTTCTTAAGAGATACTCGTTTGTGAACAATGTATGTTTTGATATTTTGTTGAAGCATTACTTAACAGAAAAGATAAAACTGTACTTTTTTTTTCTTCTTCTTCCAATGTTTAGCTTTGACATAGGTGTCGCCCCTGGCCGATCAGGTTTCTCTTCCTGTCTGGCATTAAATGCTAATGAAACGACAGGGGGGGCCTGGTTGTGATCCAGGGGGTTACACCTAACCAGATACCTGCTAGGATCTTAAACAAAGGTTTCTACTGTACATCAAGCCTCCCTGTGCTTTACCCTGAGAGAGGGCGAGGTCGTAGACAGACTGAGAATCAGTCTGCGAGGACCTCGAGGCTGGAGGAGAAAACAAAAAGTTTAAAAGCGAAGCGCCCTTTTTTCCCGCCTTCTCCAGTCATAAATTGGAAGTGAAGTGAAGAAAAAGACGGAGGCGTTTGTTTTGTTTGCCTCTGCAGTAGAGAAGAGGGATACACTTTGGATTTAAATCAGATTATCGTAGATACGACCTGGCTTTACCAGTCTTTTAAGTTTCCCGCCTCTCCAGTGAGAAGAGCTCGCTTTAACTTGAGCTTAAAAAACTGGTCGGGGACTGGATCAGAGCCAGCAAGCGTCCGTCCCCCCCCCCCTCATCTCGGTTTTTCCACCTCTCCTCCGCGATGCTCCTCCTCCTCTCTGACAAACCAAACTTGATTGTAAAAACTGAAGACGACGTGATAAAGAAAAAAAAAATAATGAAGTCAAGAGAAACAAACTAAGTGTATAAACTTTCGTTCAGACATGTGCAGAAGTGATAAGTTGAAGAGTAGCTGTTTTGGGTTTATTTTCTGAGTTTCTTCTTTCTATGGAGTCCATGGAACCTGGTCAGTTGAGTATTACCCTGTACAGTGTTTGTAAGATACAAAATCTAAAACACAGAATCCCCCCTCTCTGTGGATGTTGGATTTTTTTAGTACTACTTATTCTGTTCTGTCAGTCAGGATCATGTCTGTCTTCATTAATTATCATTTTCTTTTCTTTTTTTGAGATAGTGGAGGATGGTTTGAACCACAGATACACATACAAAAACGCCTGATGAGGATATATTAGAGTAACGCCAGATAGACACAAAAAGCCCTGTTAGGTTTTGGATCATATCCTGCTAGAGGATGAATCAACATCGGACCTCATTTCGGTGGCAAAAAACCAACCTCCTGATCTCTCCTTTAACACCAGAGCAGCCCGCAAGTTTTATGTTGGTTTTAGTGGTCGACAGGCAACGAGGACAACGCACACACGCACACAACGCACACCCCCTCGCTCTTGCAGTTGTTTCTTTAAGGTTCGATCGAGGAGTGGTGTGGCTCGCCATTGAGAGCTGCTTTCGGCGGTTGCTGCTGAAAGGAAGGAGCTTTGTTGCGTATTTACATGTGAGCATATAGTTGAGGCTTTTTGTCAGGAGAGACATACAGTGACAGAGCAGGGTGGAGCCATTTGGACAGGGCTTACTGCTGCTGATGGACTGTTGGGGGGAGCTGAACCCACCGCTCTTTCTGTTCTCTTAATCACTAGGTCAATACGAGCCACCTGCGACTTCTGGGAGTCAGGGTGAGTTTTTTTGTCTTGAGCGTGCACACAGTTTGAAAAGCAGACAGTCCGCTGAGGACAACTTGCAAAAACGCCACATTAAAAAAAGTTTTTGCGTCCGTACCCTGAATCGATTTGCAGCCAGTTAGCTTAGCGTAGCAGGAACTGGAATGGAAACGGCTGAAACACCCCAACAACTGAACTCACTGATTGTCAGTGTCTCCCTAAATGACATGTATCACCGCTACTAACGCACGTACCAGACCGCCATCCTATGGTTGCTGATTGATTAGGTTGAGGAATCATCGCAGTTTGGGTTGTCTTAAAAAAAAAGTCTTAATCTCCAAAAAGTAGCTTTTCGTAGCATTTTTACTGCATTGAATTACATATAAACCTTTATGTTAGCTAGCGGTTAAGTGGCGTTTGCTAGCTCGCCACATTAACACCAACCAGTGTTTGTAGCCATTTGAGCGAAGCTATTGGTAGACAAATGTTTTGGTCAAGTTTAGACAGAACCGGGCTAACTGTTTAAAGAGTCTCTATGCTAAGCTAAGCTAACCGACTACTGCCTTTAGCTTCGTATTTACGGCACAGACACGAGAGAGAAATTCACTTATTTTTCTCTCGGCGAGAGAGCGAGTGAGCACATTTCCTATAATGTGAAAAACAATTTCTTACATAAAAAAGAAATGACTAATTTACAATTCAAATCAGGGTCAAATTGCTAATTAACATCGCTGTTTGTTCGACGTAGGCGACGGTTCCCGATACAAAGCCCGGCTTCATCACTCATTTGCCTTTTGTTCCAAACAGCGAGAGAGAGAGACGGCCGTTTCTCAAAGCACAGAGCGAGCAGGAGCTGGAGGGCGGCCACGGAGAGGGCTGAGGGCGTGCATGTGTGTGCATGTGTGTGGGGGTTGCTCGTGTTTGGTAGCTAAAAAGGATGATTCGGCAGAGCGGTGGGCAGAGGAGAGAAAATAGAGGTGCACGCATTTGTGTGAGTGTGTGAGTGTGAGGGAGTGTGTGTGTATGTCAGAGAGACAGCGTGTATGAACACACACAGTGCCTCGGGTGCTGTGCAGAGTGTCACATAGTAATGTTACTGTACTGAAGTCCCGCAATTCCAGGTCAGGGTGAGCCTGACTGGAGGAGAGGTCATGTGACGCCGTGTGAGTCAGAGCAGCACGTATGGCCTCCGCTCGCTCTCGTTTCATCAGTCCGAGGTCAGAGCAGTGGAAAAGGATTCTGTCACAAGCTAAAGCTGTTCAGCTGAAGTGTGGGAAGCTATTTTTTGACGCGATGACCAATCGTAGCCCCCCGAAACAGTCACAGGGATGACAAATGCTCTTCCTGCAAACATTTTCTTTTTTCTGCTTCGTGTCTGACTCAGCCACATTGTATTAGCAGTTTTTATTTCCACCACACATTTAAGCCTTAGAGACCAAAAAGAGTAGTTTGACATTTTGGGAAATAGAGAGAGTTAAATGAGAGGGATCGATAACCTTTCTCATATCTGCCTCTTCGGTATGAAGCTAAAGCCAGCAGCGGGTTAGCTTAGCTTAGCTTCAACACTCAAAACAGGGAAACAGCCAGCTAATTTTGATTGGAGTCGTGTCATTATGAAGTTGCCCGGCAAGCGGCAGAGGCTCAATGAAATCCTTCCACCAGGCGAAGAAATAGTCCTGCTTATAACCCCTCCGTACAAACCACACTTTGGATCTTGTACAGATTGAACAATTAATTAGCTGGCTTTAGAGGTGCAAGTTGCCAGATTTGGTTAGCCTAGCCTAGCCTCTGTTCCAATGGCTTCTGCAACTAAGCGGTGTGTGTTGAAAACATGAAGCAAGTTCCTGAGGTTCTCTCTTCACCGTCAGAGATTAATCAGCATTCAGTGAAACCGTAGTGATTTCAAAAAAGTTTAATGCTGATCGCTTCATGAACACAGAAAGCTGCCATTGAAATAAAACCCTGTAAGTACATCCAAGAAGTTCGAGTTCCACTTGAGCTTTCTTCACAGAGCTAGGCTAGCTGTCTCCCCCTGTTTCTAGTCTTTATGCTAAGCTAAGCTAAGCAGGAAAAATTCCTTTAAGTTGATTAAATTCCTGTGTCTCACCTGTAGAGATGTCTGAAGCGATGGTTAGAGTGCAACCTGCAGTGACGGGCAGTAAATAACTCAGCGTTGCTAATCCAGGAACTTCTTTCACTCTCCGACCTTTCTCTGAACCGTCGTAGGATTGAGGAAATAGCTACTTCATAGAAAAGGAAACGCAGTTCCTTGTAATTCCTTTGCAAGATGCAGCTTCCGTCAAACAGAGTTACAACTGCAAAAGATTTGCCAGCATGCACACATATCAACACACATACACACACACACTGATGTTGTCCTAGAGTTGTCTGACAGACATCATTTTTTATCATTATCGTTTTATTTTTTCCAATCATTCCATAGCTGGTTGGGCGTACAATCAGAGACAGTCGGCCTGAATTGCCTGTTCGACTGACAGTTTGATTGGCCGGTCATTAGTTTGCCTTATAGTGGCGTATATTGTGTTAATGCTGGTCTTGGGGGTGATCAGATCAACAGAATGAACAGTGTCAAAGCAGAACACGCGGCTCGAGATGGAAATCCACTGGTGTTGTGACGCAAAGCGAGCCCGGTGAAATGGATTTCAGGTCAGGTGGGGAGAGTTGAGGCTCCTCACCGGCTGACCTCTGAAATCTTGCATCGCTGAATCAGCTCTGAGCCCTTCCCGAGACTCATCTTTGTGTTCTGATCTCCTGTGTATGCATACAGTATATGTATCTTTTTGCCTTGATTGATTATGAAGAAAATATATCTATTTTTTGTAACTGTTCTCTGATGTGCCATAACTCATGTTTTCTTGCACACTGTTAATATTTTGTGGATATTGCTGTTAAAAAGATGATATTGAGAAGTAGATAACATTAATAAAAAGATGATATAATAACAATTGTTCTTATGTTATATGTTCTACTGGGTATACTGGAGTTTTTTTCTGCAGACATTCATGTTTCCCAGATGACCATGAGGTTGCCAACTTTGACCACAAACATAACCAATCGGTGAACTTTTAATATTACCTTTGGTGTCTTCATCTGGTCAAAATCCATTTAATACTTTGGTTTATGGCCAAACAACTGCAATAGCATCCCTCAGCCTTCCATTTGTTTTGTGTTTACTTCTAATTTGCAATTGTTAGCATGCTGACATGCTAAGCTAAGATGTGCTGATGCTAAAAGTTTTGCAAACATCAGCATGTACGCCGTATCCTTTAAATGTGTGTCTCATAATGATGCCGTTGATTTGTGCGAGGCATCCATACATAAATCTGGAACTTCCACATTATGGAAGACTGATGATGCCAAAATATATAGACAACTTTATAAACCACATTAACTACGGCCAAATTGGATGTAATGGAAAAAAAGCTGAGTTTCTGGCTCAAGTGAGTTTCAAGTCAGAAACTCACATTACCTCCGACGTGACAACATTAGTGTGGCATGAGTCAGAGCTTCTTCCAGCATGACTCTCATTCTTGCAAATGATTAATCTGTGTTTTTATTTTCCTGTTTGTGCAGTCGGAGGTGAGTAGGAGGTGTTTTTGTGTGTGTGGAGGTACACAACGCACATGGACACACATGCTCTGTGTTCTAATAGGTACAGGGTGTGCAGTACAAAGATGGGAACTTGTTGCAGAGAGAGTAAACAAAAGATCAAGGCTAGTTTAAAACTCCCATTTTGGATCATTTGACAGGAATGTCATTGTTGCAGGCCCTCCGTCTCGTTCTGTCTGTCTGCCCTTTGCAGCACTGACTCAACAGTCACGAGTTTCCTCCAAGTTTCAAACCAACCCCTCTGCGAGTCCGGGCCAATCGCACTGAGGGTGGATGGAGCGCAGCCAATCACAGGTGCGTCCCCCTTCTTCTGTCACGCCCCTGTCCAGCCAGTGGTAAACAAATGGGAGGTCCATGTGCCTGAATGTTCCCACTCTTTCTGCTGTGCAGTCTGAGCCGAGCGCAGACATGTGAGAGCGGAGGGTGGAGTGGGGAGCGAAAAACAGAGTGAAAGGAGGGCACAGGGGAGGACAGAAACACCTGATCATGTGGAGATAGAGCGTCATGGGTGGGGTTCCACTGGGACGCGTTTTGAAAATGATTTGGCTCCCTATCAGGACCGTGCATGTGCAGGTTTAACTGCCTAGCGTGACATGAAATAAAACTGAAAGGCAATTCGCTTGGGAAGAAACTGTCCGAGCATCATTCCTGAGGCTTTTTCCCACCCTCCACCCGCTCGACTCGCAGGGACGGCAGGTCCGCATCAGCTTGTTTTGCCTGTTTGATTCCACCGCAGAGGAGTTTCTGTCTCCACCCCGGTTTCCCCTCTCTTCACTGACTTTTGTTTACCACAAAGAAAAGTGTAATGCTCCTGACAAAGACCTTGGCCCGTGCGCATGTTTTTTTTTTCCGAGACTTGAACCCAGGTGTTGTATGCAGTTGCGTGACTCAGCTGCAGCTCCGGTTTCATTACGCACGCATTTGCTTTTTGTTTTGAAATCTGAGCGCAGACATGTTGACAACACAAGCCCGTGAGTTATGAAGACAAATAATTTATTGAGCACAAAAAATAGACCATAAATAGACAATGAACTCACACAGTCAATAAATTACAGCTCTTGGTGGCATTTTTATCAAAGAAGCAGCACAGAGACACTGAACTGTGACTTCTTGTTGCAGCACAATGAGAATTTACAGTCGACACACTTCACTCTGCAGACCCAAAGTCATCATCATGTATTGTTTTTGGAGGAGGGGGGGCGATAAACCCAAACTCAAACATCATTTCCATTTTAGTTTCTATGGCGACGATTCCTCCGCAGGATCGGCTGCTCAAGAATGCACACAGCCGCCGCACGCCCAAAGTCTTTTTGCTAAAGAAAGACGCGTGCATTGTGCGCGCATACCACGCATTCGCACACACCTTCCTCTCCAAGGACTCTCCCGTGTCCTAATACGCAGGAATGTTGGGCATAGTTTCATTGCAGCATTCCTGTGGGGTCCGTAGAAAACCACACAGGTATTCCAGGTTGGGGTGTGGGCACGTTTTCTGCAGCGCCACCGCTCCTCTGATTGATGGTTACACCCGAACGGAAGCGCAAAAATAGAAGCGTGGATCTAGTTTTGGTTTTTACTGACAGTGGGAATCTGATTTTCTGTTTGTATCTTTTGCACAAAGCAGATTTCGTGAACCGGTCTCCGCTCTGACTTTATCACAAGTCACCCGAGTCCTTTGGTTCCTGCTGGTCGCCAGTCAGGACGGCCCGGCCCAGTCCGGATCCTCTCCAGGCGATCCCCCCGCACGAGCAACGACGATTCATGAGTATCTGAACCCAGAAAGCTCCCGTTTGTTTTGTTTTGTTTTTCTGTTCATGCATGTGGGCGCCGGGGCCCCCTTCAGCGCTCCTGCAGGACCAGCTCGGGCACCCACTGGTCCAGGCGTCGACTCTCCTGGCAGTAGGTCCCCACCTCCTGTAGCCTGCAGTGATCCGCCTGGGGGTTCTGGAGAATCAAACACATCAAATTCACGTTCAGGCTTCGGTTGAATTCTGTCTGCAGGAAGGTTTTGCAACAAGGAAATTGTTTGAAAAGTTCCAGAAAGTAAAAATCACTTCATCTAAAAGTGTGGAGCGGCATTTCAACCATGGCATGGAAATAATCTGCAAGGTTACATTCCCACCGTGGCCTTGCAGTTACATAAGAGAGAGCTGCTGTTCTGCTGACTGAGTCAACTCACCGTAACCAGCATGCAGTGGAGGTCCCTGAGCTCTTCCTGGTTTCTGTTGGCATCCGCGGCTCCCAGCAGCTGCTGGAGCCGCCGGACTCCCGACACCCGCAGGATGGTGAGGCCACTGTCGCAGCAGAAGGACTGCAGCAGGGTGAAGTGGATCTGCAGCGCCACGTCGTCCGCGTCGTCCGCAGCCAGGACGCACAGGACCACACTGTCCGGGTCTCTGAGGGAGGACAGGAGAAAGAAAAAAAGAAAGTTACGGATGAGTTATGTGTGGGATGGAGTTATTTTCTGCTCTAGGGGCGCTTTGAAGTAGATGCAACTCACGCATTGAGAAGTTTGGCTGATTCATAGATGCCAACAGTCAGGCAGTCTTGTTTCTGAGCCGTCACCAGCAACTCCTCCAGAGCCAGACCCACGGCCTGCATCCTGAGGGGGACACACAGAACCATCAGCCTTATGTGTTGTGTAATCAAGTCAAAGTTACAAGACACTAAAAGTACATTTCAGTATAACATTTCAGGTTATTTTGCAGCTTGGTCTTAAAGATGCCTTCTCTCCCAGACATGGCAAAGAAAAAAGACTCTCCCTTTCCTGATGCACAACTCGTGTTATTCATAAAATATTGACTTCAAGCCTCCTATAAATAAATACAGCCGTCCACATGCAGCCTCCCTGCAGGGTGGGCAACATGCATGCACAGTATTGCGCAATCAAGTCCTAAAATTAGCATGACAGGGATGTTCTGTTTAAAAGCTCAAGATTGATTTATGCATATGCAGCTTTTTAAAGTTGTAATCTGATATGTCCAATGTAAGATGTTTAAAACATATTAAGCTGCAAATCTCCGCACTCCGGCTATAATCCGAGCTCCCTTCATCAGCTTCAGCGGTTCATGCAACGCAGGAGGTCAAAGGACAGCAAGCATTCCTGTCCAGCGCATGATTTTACGCACATGTCTCAGGAAAAAAAAAGCTCATAAAAACTCCAGCTGAAGTGAAAATAAAACTCTCACCTGTTCTCGATGGAGCCGCAGCGTTCCTCGGGAATCATGTTTTTGCAAATCCGAAATTAATCCCAGAGAGAGGAGAAATAAAAGGTGATGATGTTGGTGAGTGATGTGTTTTGAGTCTCTCTTGAGCGTGTGTGTGTGTGTGTGTCCAAGCGCGGCTCGAGCGTTTGTTGTTGGCAACGTTGCGACACTCTTTATAGGGGAGCTGAGAGAAGGGGGCGGCACCGAAACTGCACGACTCCTGCGATTGGCTGCGAGGGAAAGCCGACGTCTGCCCTCTGTCATGTGGACTTGGTGGTTTCATTTGATTGTGTGGCTGCATTCAGGGGATGGTTTCACACGACTTCTGCTTCGTCATTCTGATTT
>CAEMYA010000132.1:2320079-2333068 GCA_903131615.1 Diplodus sargus | reverse complement strand
GGGAAGACAATGCCTTAACAAACCAAATATACAAACTTTATTTGTTTCATGACTGAATAAACTGCACAAACAAACTGCTCCTAAAGGACAACACAATTTTATCCTGTTTTAGTTTGTTTATATGTGGCGGACCCTGCCACCAAAAGTACATAAGCTCTGGGATCTATGACCTCATAGATACTAGCCACCTAAATACATGTGTTTTTTGTTTTTTTCATCAAGATCCATCTATTATTCCCAGAGGAGTTAACAAGAATGTTGAAAAAAACAAAACATTTTATCTCGCCATGTTAAAGTAAGCGAGAGTAAAAAAAAGGTTTTGGATCCATCCCTTTAAAAAGGTTAATGGGCCGACACCCATCCTCCCTCAGGGTTTCGTGGAAATCTGTTTAGTAGTTTCCATGTAATCCTGCTGACAAAGCAACCGCCAAACAAGTCATTATCCGACATCTGTCCTTTTATTTACATTTTGCGACTGGATCATGACAACAGTGTGTGTAGATGCACAATATTTTTATTAGAGAATCCGAAATATGTGCAGAAAAAGTCAATGAAATCTGTTGAAACGTGCATCAACATGGCAAAAAAGAAATAGTGAGTAAAAATACAGAAACTGGAGTGGCTATATTAACCCAATTAGAAGCAACATGTATAAACATACTTAATCTGTTAATATTTCAAGACGTCTGAAACTCAACGTTAGCAAAACAATCTCAGATTGAGGCCCCCAAGAAGGACATGTAGTAGATGTTGCATGTAAACTGCTGACTATTTAAGACAACTACAAATAAGTGGATTTACCTGCACACATGCATTAATTGAATATGACCAACTGACTCATTAGTTTGAGTTTCTGTCTTTCAAACAATGCGTCCTGATAAGTCTGCCTTGAGATGATCACTGGACCTGTAGAGCTCTGCCTGATCATTCACCTCTTGGTCCTCAACAACCTGGTTCTCAAAGAAGCTGTCTGCGTAGTTCAGCATCTGCTCCACGGCAGAAAACAGCAGTATGTCAGTGTCCTGGTCCAGCTCCAGCTCGTCGCTGTAGTTCTTCACCGGCAGCACACAGGACAGGGGGATGCCGAGAGACTCGCTCAACTCCCGGGCCTGAAAGAACATGTAGATGGATGAAGTTATAAAAAACAAACAAGAACAAGGTGTCCACCTCTGTATGACTATTTTACCTTTCTCTGGATGAAAACACTGCGATAAACATTCTTTAAGTCCTCTGCCACCAGCGGACAGGCCTCGTCTACTTTGGTCATCAACAGAATCTGAGGAAGTCCTGCGAGAGAGAACAGAAGAGAAGGAAAGAGCAGATTTGAAATAGATGGAAAGATAAAGTGAAAGCTTACTGACCCCTAGGAGGAAAGTGAGTTATTACAGCAAGAGAGAAATATAGTTCATGTGTTTAGGCCTCAGTTTCGTTACAAATTAGAGCGAAACATCATTAAAAAAAATGCTAAAATAACATTATTGTACTACTCACCCAGCTGGTTGGTCTTTTTCCTGATGGCAGCGAACTTGTCGATCATTTTTTGAGTGAGGATCGAGACCTGGCTGGCGTCGACCACGTAAACCACACAGTGAATCTTGTCGTTCAGAGTCACTTTCTGCCTGTAGCCCGGAGCATCGGCCAGGATCGGAGTGGAGGGACTGAACTGAGGACGAACATGAAGCAAGAGGCGGAATCATTAGGACCACGTAATCAGTCACACAAGAAAACTGTAGATAATTAATTAAATAGAAGACCTGGTAGCGATCCTTTATGTGACCCTTGTAGATGTTGACCAAGTCCTCAATGTCCAAACCAGAATCAGGTTTTTCCTCCAGCCCCATTGTGTCACACAGGATCAGAGGGAGGGCTTTACCACCCTTCCCTGCCGTGATGGTGTAGGTGCGGAACTACACAAGAGACATGAAGTGTAACTTAATCGAACAAACTCATTCATCTTTGCAAGCAGTCAATGAATGGAAACCTTTACTGGACCCTTTAACCTACGTGACTGAAGAGTCACAGATCCTGTGCTGGTACCTGAGTGGTCACACTGCTGGCTGCTGTGCCGGCGATGGCCTGGGACGTCATGTTGCCTCGAAACGCCGAGCTGATGGAGTTGAAGAAGCTGGACTTCCCGGCCCCGACGCGCCCCACCAACGCCACCCGGGCTTGACTCACTGTTTTGATGTCAGACTGATAGCTCTGAATCTTCTTCATCAGCTGCTGCTTTTTCCTGGAAGGAAGAGAAACACCATGAAGACGGTAACTTAAGAAGGGTTTGGATAGTTTAGCTGATAATGACCAGAGTTTGTCAAGGTGCACCGCAGGTGAAAAGCCTCTGCACGGGGTAGTAATACTTTGAGGGAGGGGCTTGCAGTGCTGACTTTGCTTAGGTGAATACTTGCAGCATTTTATTTTGGCGACCACCAGCGCACAGAAAGTTATGATATATTCCTAAATTCCAAAATGATATTCTTTTTCAGAAACTCTTCATGTGCTTGTCGATGAGATGGAAATGCAGACAACAACAGCCTAACAGAACCTCTGAGTTACTTGAAAACTTGTTCCTGGCACTAAAAGTTTCACATGTACATACTCAGGAGTCCACTGCACGTTCCTCCAGGGTTTGGGCAGGAGACTTCCTAAACCTGCAAGTGAAAATAAACGGAAATGAACTTGACAGCGTTTACTACAGTCCACTGTAAGAAATTGCCATTCTTTGTCAGTTTACTTGCAGATTTTAATCATGTCATCATGAGCTCAAAAAAAAAGGACCAGTTATGTACTTGAAAGGTTGACTGCAGTAGTGTGGATAAAATAACCTTCCTATATTCAGTAAGAGTCAGTGCTAATCGTCACACACCTTCAGCTCGATACACTTCAAACTCAGTCAGCACCAAGTCGTCTCCGTGCAGCGCTGCAGCCTGAAAGTGGAAGTTTTTCCCTGGTTTGGACTCGAACTCAGGTTCATCACCATCCAGGAACACCAAAGCACCATAATCTGGACCTGTGTCTACATCTGTGAAGGCACACTTTCCGCTGATACCCGCCACCCTCAGTGGTTTGTTCTCCTGTGCACTGATGCTGTAGAGGAAGGCCTGCTCGTCATAGATCTCCTCATCACTCTGGGCGTAGTCCTTGGAGGTGTAAGCCCCAAAGACGAACCCAGCAGCGTTGTAGGCGACGATGACGGTGGGCCCCTGTTTGTCGCAGTGGTTGTGGAAAGCTTCTGCGGTGAAGCCGTGGACGCTGGCTTTGTAGAGCAGGTGGAGTCTGACGTGACCGAGGAGGGAGAGCAACTTGCTCTGCTGATCACTAGACAGGCTGGATGTGACGGCAGACATGATGGAGGGAAGACCTGAGGATGCAGCAGTGTGATTAGATATTGTAAAAGAGTTTTTAAAGCTAGGAGCTACATGGAGAAACCTCGAGGAGGTAGTTCCTGAGAGGAGGTGCCACTTTCAAATCTTGCTAGCTCTCCAGGATTGTAGACCCTAGCTTTAATATTTGAGTCTGCTGTATTTATTCTCCATTAAAAGCATAACAAATCAAAGTGATGACTAATAAAGAAGCCTTCATATTCTGTATACTTGGTAATTATGGTAATGTTATGACCACGTGGCAGATGAACTGAAACAGCTTCAGGCAACGCCCTGAAAAAAGGCAAGATCCTTGCTGAATAAAGCCTGCTGTGCATATGAAGTCGTTTAATGTGTTTAACACAACATGACAGATTTCCAATGATGCGTAGTTTCCTCAAAAAAACACAAAAAGTGTTTTCATGTGACATGTGAAATGTGATATTTAAAATGTTCTTCAGGTGCTTTCAGCCTCAAGAAGAAAGTGAAAGCAATCCTTTATCCACCAGAAGAAAGCAAAAAACCCACAAATCATCAATCTATAATTAATATCAATTATAATTATCCTAACGGACCAACATCACAGTTTTGAGCTGTTGCTGTTTTAATCTGACTTTAGCAGCATGAAGGTGAATATTATCAAACTCACCTGCAGTAGAAGTGTTTCAGTTAAATGCAGCTGGTTGCAGTGGTTCAGCTCCAGTGTGTCCCTAAGAACAGAGGTGAAAGTGCAGTTTTTATTACCATGATAAGCCCTTCAGGAGGCTCCTCCTATTACAGTTATAAAGGCTGTAAAAATGAATGTGAGCAGAGTCTGGTCTAAAAGTAAAAGTTCTGAGGTAGGTCTACGAGTTCAGGAATTTTCAATTAAAAATGTAAGGCAGGCTGTAATATATGTTCTTGTTATATTATGCTGCATTCAAAATCCTGTTTTTTAAGGTACGCAGAAAGAACACCGGCAGCAAAATGAACTTAGAATATAATAGCAAATGTACTCATTATGCAAAATGTTTATACTCATGACTTATTTATATGCTATTGGAATATTATCATTTAATGTTGTCAGTGTAAAACTTCTGCTGTTGGGTCAACCTATCTATATATATTGATATGGAGCTCTGGTCAAGACAGCAATAATGGAAAAAGCAATAAACTCAACGTGCACTCAGTAATTTAGCATTCAGTGTAAATAGTCCTCACTCTGATTTTTTTATCATCTTTAATACTGTTCTGCTGATCTAAAAAACACAGTAACTATTGGCAAAACATGCAAGTGTCCTTTTCCCTCCAAAATGTAAACTTTTCATCACCTCAGAAACACATATTGCACATTGTTTTCATTTCTCGGTTAAACCCAAAAATATGCATAATCAACCATTTGATGCACTCAGTATTCATTTTCTAATTTCTCCTGCACTATTTGTATTGTTTATAATTTCCCACCTGACTCGTACATTGACATTTATGTTAGTGTCCACTGTTGCTTTATATAACATATATCTACTGTCATGTGCACCTGTTTGTATGTATATAATAGTTTCATGTCTACGTCCGGCTTTGTTGCTGAAATGTTTCTGCTATTAGGGAGCAAGATAACTTATTTACTTCAACGTCCGTCCGGCAGCATTGATAAAGAATTTGCACTTCCATGACTCTCAACCGACACGTCTGGATGGTGATGCACATTCTTTATTCATACATTACTTTCGGCCCCACAACCCCCACATTTTGTTACAGTATGCGTTTACAGACAAAGTGAAATGTTCTCAACGTTAATCCCAGCAGAGACGTTTTTCTTTTTTTTAACCCAACCATCCCGCTCTCCCACAGCGCTTTGCTCTCTGTCTTCATGAATATCATGAATGAAACAACATACAGTAGGCTACATACATTAGTTTATACATGCGGGACACATACACATAGTTACGATTCACTTCGGCTACTGTGGGGTGAAAGTAATTGTTGACCCATGATTACAGATCTGGTTCGACACCACGATACATCATTTAATCTGGCAGCCTTTTGCAGAAAAAATATGTTTGTGGAGAATTTGGGGGGCATGATTGATGAATTAAGGTTGGACAACACGTGTGACACAAACAGAAAATGAAAAATGACAAAATATCTGATGATAAAAGTGTAACAGTGCATTTATAATAATTACAAAATATATTTCAGATGATCTGAGAATCAAAACGACATTTCTTTTTCTGTATTCGGAGGCAGCATTCAGACGGAGCAGAAGAAAATGGTTAGTGGTGTCTCGTGCTTTGGTATTGAGGAAACTGTACTGTACGTCACATTCATGTTTTTAGGAACGAGGGTAATCAGTCGTTGATTATTTACATTTCATCAGAATATGACATCTGCTCTCGGACCCCATTTTGCATCTAAACAAAGCAGGTGTTTGCTGTTGGGCCCCTTGGACCACGATTTAGAGGGGCGCCATGTCATTTCGGAGAAGAAATTCAAACTCAGATTTTAATGACGTAATAATACAAATTCATAAATTTAACTGAATAAACCATTTCTTCTCAGAGGAAAACAAGGGTCCAAGAACACTGTTTTGAAGCTAGAGAGGTGGCGGGGTCCGCCACATATAAACAAAGAAAAACAGTATGAAATTGTCTCGTCTTTTAAGGTCAGTTTGTTTATTTAGTTCATTGAGGCCCAATGAAGATATTTCTCTTTCTCCTCTGATTTAAATTTCTTCCCCAAAACTACAAAGTGCACCTTTAAGATAACGTTAATATCAGTTTATTAGTCATTTATATTTGGTAAATCTAATAATAATATATGTCAAATTCTATACTGTCATGCGACGAATTAATTGGAACAGCAGGGACACTGTTTCTCCCTTTAACTCAATGATATACTTCAGTCCAGAAGAAACGAAACTAAAGCATTCCTGATATTAGTACAGCAATTCAGTAGTTTCAGTTTCAAGATTACTTTATTCTAAATATAAATAGAATCTGATTTCTAATTCATTCGTATGTACAAACTACAACGTGGAAAGCTGTCGTTACCACCCACTGTGACCGCACCGTGAATCAACGCTGTGCAAAATATGAGTCCACAATAAGCTAATGATCATATTCACAATCAGAGTACATGTCATCACTTTAACATCTATTTCGCTGTCTGGTTCCTGATTAGTATGATTTTAAGCGCTCGTAATGGATTACAATTAATTTGCGATGGTTAATGAGATGATTGCTGTAATGCCATCAATTTTAATCTGGTGCGCTAATCCCTGCCGACAGATTTGTCTTTGCAGATCCATTAATCTCAGAGCCAGCGGGTGATTATCAGTCGCGTCAGATACGTCGAGTCAGGTCAGCAGCGAAGACCGCGGTGGCGCGATACTTCTTAAAGCAGTTACGACACAGTTCACCTCGAACCTGCACACAGCGCTCACAACAAACACCTGACCACCACTGTGATGTCATTACAGGTAAAATGTCACTCTCTCTCTCTCTTTTTCTTTTTTTTTTTTACAGTTTAATCATCTTCTGTGCCCATCAGACGAATATAAGTTTAGTAAATAAAATAAATAAAATGCGCTAAGTGCTTTTCATAAACCAAAAAGTATTTTCAGTAGTTTAAATTTGCTGAATTCAAAGCAAATTAATTAACATAAGCATAAATGTTGCATTAAAAGCTGCGAATTCGCTCTTTAAACATCGCACAGCCTACGATCGCACCTCAGTGCTAACTGTATTGAGAAAACAAGCCCACACATAGCGCCTTTAACCCCACGTATGCTAACTACATTAACTAATCTACAACATCAGCTTTCATGTGGATGCACATTTGCAGCCCGATGTGCTTCTCCTGCAGCCAGTGTGATCACCTCTCCTGTTTCGCACAGGGTCATGGGTAACAGAAATTCATGCAAAAACTCCCCGCTGGAACGTGTTTCTCCTCTTGGATCAAGACAAATAAGGGCTTTCTGGTGCAAAAGGAGCCCACAGAGAAGAGATTAACCAGGAGGGGATGGGGTGAACGTCCCATCATTGCCCACTCGGATGCGTTCATGCAGAAAAGGGCCAGAGAATTTCCTTTTAACTTTCTCTGACTGTCCCACACGTTTCCACTCTTTAGCTCGTGATCACCATCCGTCCTCCGTCGCTGCGACCCAAGAGTCTGCCTCAAAACTCTATCTTGCAGGCGGGAAAGGTCTCGTCCTGCATGGCGACAGTGCTGTTAGAGCCCAGCACGCTGATGCCCAGCTCCTTCTGTCTGTCCAGGGTCTGCTGGTACCACTCCTGCATCGCCACCGACTCAAAGGTGGGGATCACCGTCACCTGAAAGAAAGGAAACAGAAAAGGGGGTGAAAAAGGGGAGAAAAATCTGCTTTAGTTACTTTGATGCAGAGCACTTTGACGAGGCATTTAAAGGTTTTTTTCAGCAGCTGCAGAGAAACATGGACAGGTTTCAATTCGGGATCCAGTTTCAAACCAGCTTCTTCCCCTGACAGATTCACATGGATTCTTTGTTTTGCTGCATGTTTAAGATAACAAAAAAATCAGGTGTATTGACTGTAGGTTGGCTGGTGAGTACAAAAGGAGACCGTTTAACTTCAGGCAGATGTTGCGCGCTACAGTGAGTCGCCATTCTAGTCGTGCGTTTCTTACCTGCATGGTCTCAGGCCAGGACATCTTGCTATCCAGTAACGCATCCAGTGTATGCCTCAACAGCTCTTCTCTCTCTGGACTGTCGCCGCTGACGATGTAACAAGAGGAGCGGACGCATCTGAAGAAGTCCGCGTTGACTGTAGAAGAGGAGCCTCCGGAGGGAATATAGGCCAGGTCAACGTACACGCTGACTTCTCCGGCAGAGGTAGACTTAGAGCCTGGGACAGGAGAGAGAGTGGTTGGACACATTTGCGTTCGAAAACTACAAAACGATTAACAGTTCTCGATATCGTCTACATTTTGTGCCTCGTACCTGGATTGGGTGAGGATTTCGCTGGTGCTGAGCGGGGGCTGGAGGAAGGCGTTCGAGTAGACGAGGCATTTCCCTTCAGGACTCCACTTTGGTTCCCCGTCCTGCTTTTCCCTGAGCCTGATCTTTGGGAGGCCTCAGTAACCTGGTGACAAAAAGCAAAATTGAACTTTCGCTGAAGCCAAAATGATAAACAATAGCTTCAGCCTCACAGAATCATGATAAACACAACATTTATTAAAGAATATGCAGTAAAAGTCATCTCAAAATGTCTGCTTTGACCATCTAGTATCTTCTTACTTGAAAGTGATTTTTGGAGAAGGAATACACTAATGAACACGCCACAGTATTTGGCGAGTTGGGATAAACTTTTCTTACAAATAAGACCTTTAACCAAACAATTTATCTTAAATGCACACATGAACTAATGCACCAAATTACATAAACATCCTTCTCGTCAGTGCTAATAAGACAAACTCACCGCTGGGGATTTTTTCCCTCGTGTGCCAGCGGCTTTTGCCCTCTTCCCATTAGCATCAGACTCCGACTGAGGAACGGGCATGGAGGCGTCTGGGTGAGGGGCCAGGGGCGGACTGTCCCTGAGAGGGGCAGGAGGGGGGTCCTGGGGCAGAGCCCGGCTGGTGTGGAGGTCATGGGGGGAGTTAGACGGCTCACTGCACGACTCATCCTCATCTGAGTCCAGGACTCCGTCTGCCGTGGTGGAGGGGCAGTCCTCCGTGCAGACGGGGGCGTTTGACTCGCTGGGCGACGTGTCTTTGGGGTTGTTGTTGTTGTTGCCGTGATGATGTTGAGCAAAAGCTCCTCTGGGGGACTCGCTCGCACCTGAGCTGGAGTCTGCCGGTTTGAAATGCTTGAACTCGCAGGGAGACACCAGACACAGATCCACATCGTGAGCTGACGCCTCAAAATGAAGTGTGTTAGGAGCCGGAGGCCGCCCCATCTCAAAACCCTGCCCGACAGACCTCGGAGGCTTCTTCATTGGTAAAGACACCCCAACAAAATGGCCTCCATTGGAGCTGGAGTGATGAACGCTGTCATCTCCATCTCTCTGGCTCACAGGGGTTGCTCCCTGCTCTAAGGACATGGACAGTGACTCGTCTACCTCTGTGGACTGAGGTGAGCTCACCTCCGCCGGCATTGAGTGTGTAGTAGTGGTGGTGGTGAGAGACGGAGAGGGGTCTGAGGAGCCTTCTTTAAATGAACCCAAAGAAAGGAAACTCAGGTGCTTCTCTCTGGGGTTTGAGTGGCTCTCTGGAGTGGTTTTGTTCTGGTTTAACTGCCCGTCACTCTGCTTGGATGAATCGTTGACATCAGCTGACTCTGCGTTTCCCATCTGGGCCTGCAACCTGCTGAGAGTGGCTCTGTTGCACCACACGTCATCTGGGGATAGACAGTAAGGAGTGTGGCCGGCGCTGTTGGGCCGTGAATCAGGGGATGCCGGCTCTACCGTCTCCTCGTCGGGGCTGACTGGCGCCTGGTTCTCTGGAGAGGATCTGGAGGGAGGGCTGCTCCTCAAAGCCCCGTCCAGGAGCGTGTATTCAGTCGGGGTTATGTCGAGCGGGACTGAGCACTCGTTCTTTGGCGCCTTATTCAAGGGGGATGGGAATCCCACAACCTTTGCCGGTTTACAAGCATTTCCAGGCTGGTCTTGTGGAGCTTTCTCTCCAGTCCAGTCCTTGTCTCGCACTCCATTATCGCCACTCTCTCCTCCCATTATCCCCGCGCTACCTCCGGCTTCTTCCTCGAGCGCGCCAGCCGCTTTGCTCAGGTCTCCGAGGCTCTTTTTATTTCCAGACTCGCTGCTTCTCTGCTCTCCTTTATCTGCTGTTTCCACCTGTGCCGCGGTTTCCTCCTTGAGCTTTAGAAAGTCAGCTGTCATGTCCTCAGGGGTAGACATTTTGGAGCCACAGGGATTCTCCTCAGACTCTTTCTCTGTTTTTTGTTTCTGCTGCTCTGCCTCGAGTCCCTCTGTCTCTGATATTCCTAACAAACTCCCAGCGTCAGGTTTTGTTGAGTTGCTTTGTGGCAACTCTGCGTTTACATTCACCTTCTTGCCATTGTTCGCATCCTTTCCTGACGTTTTTTTCGCTTTCTTCCCCCCTGTTTTGGAGTCATTTTTTGCGTCCTTTTTGAGTTTAGTTTTATTGTCATTCTTTGGTTTTGGAGTGAGAACATCCCTTTTCGTGACACTGTTTTCCTCTTTATTGCCAGGCTTATCTTCCTTTTTCCCATCCTTACCTCCTCCTTTCTTTGAAGTATTCTTCTCTGAAGATGCCGCTTTGTTCTTGACACCTGTCTCTTTGATTCTGGCTTTATCAGCATCTCTCGCAGCGACTCCGTTGAACAGTTTCCCTTTCCCCTCTTCTTTACCTCCCCGATCTTTTCCGTGTTTCGGCGTCGACTCCTTCCCTTGAGACTTAACGCTGTCCTGGCTCTCCGTCCTCTTGGGCGTTTTGTCCTCTCCCAGCCTCTCCAGGTCCCCGGTCGTAACAGTAGGTTTCTGGAGGAAGGCCAGCCCCTTCAGCTTCTCCAGCCCCTGCAGCAGCTTTGCCTGTGGGGTGACCCCGGGGAACAGCACCCTGACCACCTTCTCCTGGGGACACGCTGGGTGCCACACAAGCAGCGCACACACTGAGGCCAGCGCGGTGAGCGGCAGAGTTTGGGATTTGGATGCTGATGACACGGCGTCGGGCCAGTTCTGCATGAACGTCTGGTACTCCTGACTGTTTTTGCCGGGGTTGAGGATGTATAAATCCAGCTGCCCCACTCCCATCTTCTGGAACAGGGTTAGTGGCTCAATGGGGATCCCTTGTGGTCGAAACAATGGCTGTGGTCTGATTTCTAACTTCTTTAACAAGTGGAGGGTTAGAGCCGCCTGCTGTGTGCTCTTCAGGACACTGTCCACACCTGAGAAGAAGAATGATAACTTTACTTGATAGCAATCATTTACAATAGAACTCCAACTTAAAACCACATTTCATGGGAAGTCTGGACTTTACATTACAGTTTACTTTACAGTCATGTTTGCAGCGACAAAAGCAGGGAATTTTAAACCAAAACATGATGATTTTCTAACCCTGACCAAGTTTTATACATATCCCAGTTTGCAAAAGACGTACTGTACTACTGTGGGTTTAAATGCATCACTCACAGGGCTGATCTTCCAGCGGCAACCTGCTGGGGGCGTTAAAGAACACAACTCCGAGCTCTGGGGAGATAAGCCTCTTAGAGGAGTCATCTGTTCAGATAAAAGAAGATAAAGGCACAGAGAAACACATGAAGAGGAGAGGACTAAAGAGGTATCTCCTGACATCGTTTTATCATGATGAATCAGAAACAGCACCAGGAAACCCTCCTCTGTTGCTCTTTCTAAGGTTTTCCCTTGTTAGTTATTCAAGGGGAGTTATTTCCCATTTAAATTGAGGGTCTAGAAGTAGAAGAAGAAGAAGAAGAAGACAGCATGAATACACCTGACTCAACCTCTTACCTTTGACATCGGAGCTCAGCTCCAGCTCAGCCACCTTCCTCTCCAGGAAGACGTTGACCCCAGGGAGGTTCTCTGTCCCAACGTGCGTTATCAAAACTGCATCAACTCGGTCGAGGTGGCGGACCAGCTTCCAGAAACAAGCCTGAGAGTCCGAGCCGCCTTCCATCAGCACCGTGAACCCGTTGACGGCAAAAAAGGCACAGTCGCCGCGGCCGGCGGGGAACACGTAGCAGCAGGGGCGGGACAGCTTGAGAAAACCCACCGTGGTGGGAGGAGGCAGGAGGTCGAAGGGAGACGGAGGGGAGAGGGTACCAGAGATGAGGGAGGTGAATTCCCCCAGGGCCTCCATGGCAGGCAGCACCTCTGGGGGATTGATGTTCAGCGTGAAAGGACCCTGCAGAGGCTGGTTTCCCAGGAGGGTCTTCCTCCACTGGCCGACGTTGGGACAACTCAGAGTCAGACTGAGTTTGGAGGAGGAGTTCTCTTGATCTAGGAACTAAAGACAGAGCAGTTCTTCAGCAGCCATCCGAGAGATGTATGATCTTTTTCATGACCAGTTTTATTCATAGAGTTACAGACAGATGGAGTCACTGTCGTACCTGCTCTGTCAGTATTTGTTTCAGGTGTTGTGGTGAGAACAGTCCTCTGTGAAACAGCAGGTCTCCACTGTCCTCCACACTCTGGCCGGCCAAGATCAGCAGCTTATGGGCCGATTCCCTGGACAGCAGAGCCGACACCTGCCAGGACCAGACAGACGCACAATTAATCATTTTTCCATCATTTCGAACAGAAAGAACAGTACTAACTTTTGAAGCAGAAAAACCAAACATATGGTGGCAACAGCATCTTAAATGTGACTTTTTTTCTGATTTCTATTAATATCATTGTAAAATGAATATATTTAGGGGTTTAGACTGTTTTTCCGACAAAACAAAACATTACTAGGCTTGATCCGTTGGAAATCGTGATGGGAGTTCTTTATTTTTAGACAAAACTAAGCTTTTCAAGATTGTAATTTCAATGAAATGTTATTAAAACAGTGACACAAGCTGCACAAACTGCATCATTGTAACACTTGTCCTGGTCAACTATCTTGACCCAGGATTTCTCCCCCTCACCTCTGAGTGAACCTGTTCCTGAGACGGACTGATCAGCACCTGAGTGTCCAACAC
>CAEMYA010000132.1:2301427-2313984 GCA_903131615.1 Diplodus sargus | reverse complement strand
CAATCGTTTTCTCTTCCATCGCTTTGCTGCTAATCCGTTCTGCCTGTCTGCTCCTGTCACCACCGTTCAATAAATCAGACGTGCAGGTTAACCCTCATTGACACCAATCTGTAATCAGGATCCAATCTCCTCCTGTAGGAATAACCTTAAACACCCCTTAACAGTCGTACGTGTGTGTGTGTGTGTGTGTGTGTGTGTGTGTGTGTGTGTGTGTGTGTGTGTGTGTGTGTGGCTAATGTTTGCACACCAACCCCCGTCAGAGACCCCACGTTACCCCTGAGAGGACATATCTCCTCCATGTTGATCATGATAAAGAGACGAGGCGGAGGCAGGCAGCAGAATGAGAGCAGAGGTCAATACATAAAGCCTGTGACTCATCCAGGTTGAATAAAAGTGATTGGAAAAACACTGTATATGAATAAAAGTGTCTCAGAAATACTTTATATTCACAAGAAATCATAATGTGGATGAAGTTGCTGCAGTATTCTTACCATAAACTGGTTGTTTTATTTCATTTAATTACCTGCTTTATGTTTGTGTATAGTAATGCATCCTCTGCTTGCGTAAATATGATCTTTATGCGTGTAATATTATTGTCACTTTTGTTTGATTTTTATACAATTCTTTAAAATTCCTTGTTAATTTTTGGCTCCCTCTGGACTTCTTACAGAGTGGTTGTTGCACTAATGACAGCTAAAGGGAATCCAAGACCTTTTATATCAATTTTAAGCAATCCAAAGAGAGATTTCGTTTTTTGTGACGATGTATTCATCATACAGTTATGTTTGTACGTGTTTTTAAAACGGTATATTATCATTATCTTAAACACAGACAAACCCTTCTTCTAGTAATTCCCTTTTTTGAGGATTACTAATTTTGAATTCCTTTAATTGTTTATCTTTTATATGATTGTATTATATCCTTGTCTTCCTTCTTTTATAATCTACTTATTCTCCTACATGTCATATTATCATTTTATACATATTTCCAGGTGTCGTTACTCACCTCTGCCACAGGGGGGCAGCACCACCCTTTGAAGTACATTAAAACTACGGATGAGACAACCGGAAGTGTAGAGTTCAGCCTCCCGACAGAAACCTTGAGCAGTTTCGTGGAAATTCCACCTGAACACCAGCTAGTCAGACGTTTCTTTCTCTAGTTAATTTGAGTTTCTCACAAAAGCAACAATGTCCGAGAGAAAAGTATTGAATGTAAGTATGCGAACGCTAATGTTGGGCCTCTGTTAGCAACGTTTAGCCGCCGTAATGACCAAGAAGGCTAACCTTAGCTAAGCTAATTGTTGTTAGCCATGCTAGCATTGAGCTATTTCTAGTAAACGTTGGGCTTGTAAATTCTTTGCAGTTGCTTATTTGGGATATCTAAAGTACTTAATATGTTTGCTACCAGTCATTTATGTAGATGTCATTGTTATAACCACGTTTGTTCCACTTTCAGGCTTGTCAGTAACTCAAGTGATTGTTTTCTCCTCCACAGAAATACTACCCTCCGGATTTTGATCCATCTAAAATCCCCAAACTTAAACTCCCAAAAGATCGACAGTATGTGGTCAGATTGATGGCTCCATTCAATATGAGGTATGTTTGTCTCTGTCATCCACGTTATAACTTATGTTTACAGGCTTATATGAGCTGAATAATATAGTGTGGATGTCACATGTTTACATCTTGAATCCCAGGACAGGATGTCAATAGGTTTGCTTATTTCTGTTTCATTGACTTGGTTGAATTTATTGAAGGACAAGGCCTCTTTGACTGTAGCATGATCAGCATTCCCTCTCTGGTTGTTCGCAGGTGTAAAACATGTGGCGAGTACATCTACAAGGGGAAGAAGTTCAACGCACGCAAAGAGACCGTTCAGAACGAGCTGTACATGGGATTGCCCATCTTCCGCTTCTACATCAAATGTACTCGGTGTCTTGCTGAGATTACTTTTAAGGTGAGTATTTAATGCTCTGATTATCACTGATATTTGGTGAAATAAGACACAAGAAGTACTCTAAAGGTAGGACATCTCCGGCATTATTCAAAATAACACTTTGATATCTCATGTTGTGACTGTAGACCGACCCAGAGAACACAGACTACGCCATGGAGCACGGCGCAACACGAAACTTCCAGGCTGAGAAACTGATTGAAGAGGAGGAGAAGAGGATCCAGCTGGAGAGAGAGGAAGAGGAACTGAACAACCCCATGAAGGTAGGAGTTGTAAATGTCATTTACCGTGATTATTTTAACTGGCAAAAGGAATAAAGAGTTCATGATCTTTCAATCATCAACCAGGTGTTGGAGAACCGCACAAAGGATTCCAAGATGGAGATGGAGGTGCTGGAGAACCTTCAGGAGCTGAAGGAGCTGAACCAGAGGCAGGCTCAGGTGGACTTCGAGGGAATGATCGACCGATACAGAGAGCTGGAGAGGATCGAGAAGGAGAGGGAGAAAGAAGAGGATGAGCGAGAGACAAAGTGAGTGAGGAAGGTTAAAAAGCGGTTAAACATTTATTTTTGACTTTATCTGCTGTGTCTGAATGAGTTTTTGTCATACGTATTCTGATTATAAACAGACTGCGCCGTTAAAAACCCAATGAAATCTGAATGTGTCAATTGTTTCTCAGAGAGATGTTGGATCGTGCCCTTGTGAAAAGACTCAGAGACTCGGACTCTGACTCGGAGAACGAAGAGGAGGGCGAGAGCTTGCAGTCAAACAAATCCAGCACAGACAAACCAACAGACATCCTCACCATTGATAAACCCACACAGGCACCGGTACGTATGATTACTCACATCCAGCAAAGTGCGTGCCTCACTCAGTGACTTGCAATTGACGGGTTTAAATGACATCTGCAAGTATTTTGCCATTTTCTTCAGTCAATTTCAAGGTTTAATTTCAGTCCTGTAGCTTGTAACTTGCTTCCCTACTGTTCCTACAGTATGTTGTCAAATGCCAGAAAAGGATCGCTGAAGACACAAATACTAAAAGAAAGCTTAGCAGAAGAACTTAATGTAGCCAATTTGTGAGCAGGAAACATTGAGACATTTTCTGCATTTCCACAGGGAACCTCAACTGGAGGAGTGAAGAGGCCCAAGGTGGAGACCTGGGAGAAGAGTGTGGGGACGCTGGGCGGTGGAGGGGCACTCGGGTCCCTGGTGGTGCGAAAGAAACCCAGACCAACTTTCGCCAAACCCCATCCAGTGGGACCTGCTGCTCCCAAATTACAAACAGGTAACACATCAGTTTATCTTAGCTGCCTATATGAAAGCTGTTCAGACCAAATCTTCTGAAAGATATTGTTAATTTTCTCACCAAACATTTGTTCCTTCCTGTTCATATGAGCACATGTGATCTCTGTATGTTTAGGTTTCCTATTTACTTGGACACACACTTATCTTTTTGCTGCTTGTTCACTTCCTTTGTCAAATATTTTCATTGTGTATCTTGTTTTTCAGACTCAAAGAAATCTGCGGCCGTTTCCAACAACACCTCAAAGCCTGTCACCACGCAAAACGGCTCGTCATCTCTCAGCCTGTTGGGGGCGTATTCAGACAGTGACAGCAATGACAGCGAATGAAAAGAAGATGCTCGGGATGATTTTGAGTCATTGACACAGAATTGTATAAATGATGACATTCAAAATCATGTGTAGACAGTATGTGGGTCTTTCTATAAAGACTTCTATTAGTCAATGCGTCTGTGGGCTGTTATTAAAATGAATTGTATTGTCCGCAATCAAAAAAACAGTGAGACAAAGTAATTCCTCATCTGATCCGCTGGTTCATGGACGTGTTGTTTATTAGTACATGACAAAGGTTAATGTTTGAATTTCTTTTGAGGCCGTGACAAAATGTCTGGTGATTATTTTAATGTTTATTAAAATGTCTTTAACTTAAACTTCTTGTCCTCAACATGTTTTGACATCTGTACCCTCTTTTTTTAAAATATAAATGTTATATGTGATCAGAATGTGTATTTATTTGAACTACAGATTTGTCATATGTCACTGAGAATATTGTAACATTTCCTCCCACACTTATGCAAATGACACACAACTCTACGTAAAGGCGTCACCACATGACTGCAGTCTGCACTGATTAAACATATTAGTGAGTGGATGTGCAACAACTGAAATAATTGTTGTTGGCCCAAAGCAAGAAAGATAAAAAGCCAGTGCTCACCTTAAATTCATGCCACAAAAATCTAAGAATTAAAACAGAAATCTTGGCGTAGTTTTGACTTGGACCTGAAGTGTGACAGCCACATACTGACAGTTACAAAATCAGCCTGCTGTTACCATAAAACTTAAAGAAATAAAGGATTTTTATCTTTATGACTTGTTTCTAAAGCTCTAAATGGTCTCTAACATCTTGCGTTCACTTTCATATTGCAAATTAGAAGGCATACAAATCCTTCAGCTCATCAGAGACACGGTTATACAGTATTTCCCGGATGAAATCAAGCAAAGTGAAGCAGTTTTTGAGTTTCTCCATCCGTGGAAAAAGCCTCTTGAACACCCAAGGTCAGCTAAAAACTGTCAGCTCATGAAAATCAGAGCAAAATGTGGCATATTAGATTAATCGTTTCTTTTTAATCTGTCAGTATATGCTTGCTCTTGTTTTTCCACTGAATAATAAATGCAATTTCAACATTTTCCTGATGTGTGATTGATTTGTAATTTCTCTCCCTCCATTAAAACACTTCAAATTACCTAAACAAAGTATGAAAAGCACTTATATTGAATGCGTCCTTAAATATCCCAAGGTGTTTAATTAATGTCAGAAATATGTCCCACCTTTGACCACAAGAGGACACTTTAATCTTAAATGTGGCCAGGAAGACATCTTTTTTTTTCTAATAGTATATTAAAAACAAATTGGCATTGCATTAGTGGTAGTGCATCTGCCAGACAAAGGATGGCATTTGTGTGGATTTAGCAGCAGTCCTGATGCGCACAGCATGCTTTAAACTTTAATGTCGGCCAACCAATCACGTCCCTCCTCCCCTTTAATTCGCTCCGCCGTGCCAGTCGAGTGTTGTGTCGGAGAGACAGTCTGCTCCACGGTCTGCCCCGGCTAACACTAGCTGATTGACCCGCTTGGCTCGGTGGCTGGACCCGGATTTCACGGCACACGATGTTTTATTTCTAGTTGCCTGGTGACGTTGGGAAAAACGGAACGCTGGATGATAACCGGGAAGACGTGACTGAAACGGGAAGCCGTCAATGCCAAGAAAGAAGGTGAGCGTGAAGAAGTGTCGTTAGCGGCGTCCGGCTAACTTAAGCTAACTTAGCTTTGGCATATTTACAGAGCGGTGAGCATCAGTTGGACGACTCACATCACTTTAACCTGCTAATTCTATAAATTAATAACAAAAGCAGCAATATGAGTCATCTATTGAACTTCGTAGTGATAGTTTTTATTTAAATACTGTCTTAAATCAACTGTTGTGAGTAAGTGGCTGATTGTAAATCCTCTTATTTACCCTCAGAATGCTAACTAGCTATTGTCAGTGATTTGCTGACCTAGCAAGCCGGCTAGCATCCATCTCTGTCATTAAAAACACACTTTCAGCTTTACTTTATTAATGTTAGAAACAGGGTTTTCGCTGCACCTGTTGATGGATGTCAGCAGCTTGCTCCTCCAGGGCATGGCCACTTCTGCAGGGGATTTAAAAAAAACTTCAGCCAAGTTCACTTTGACTAACATAAACAAAGACCTCATGGTGATTTATCAGGGGGACTCAAAGGTCCAAATTAAGTGTATATATGTTTACCAGTTGTACTGTTAATGCTTATTCTAAATGATGCATAAAATATCAAGATTTTTTAAGTCCACAGATGGAGAATGTGTGTTACAGCAGCACAAGAAACACAAGTAATTAAAGGAGATCTATTATGCTCATTTCCAGGTTCATTAATTTTATATTGCTACTAGAATAGGCCTACATGCTTTAATGCTCCATTATATCCACCCTCTGTCTGAGATGCTCTGTTTTACTTTATCTTTAATATCAAGTCTGCTCACACACGCCCGAGCAAGCATCGCCCACCGTGTCTCCGGTCGGCTCTGTCGTGTTCTCAGCTTCACTTCAACCTTGACTGCAGGCGCAATCTATGCAAATGTGTGACATGTTGATGCTGTGTGATGTGAAGAAGACATGGAATTAATGGCGGGATGACTCACAAAGCGTTTCAGACACTTCAAAGACCCTGTCTAACACGCTAAAGGGGACATTTGAGTACCAATCCTGAGTTATTTAGAAAGAAAAAAAAAACACACTGACATTTTATTCCCAGATCCATGGCAAAGTGGTTGAAGGACTACCTAAACCTTGGCACCAGGCGTGACCCTCCACAGCCCCCGAGGCCAGATTACAGCGAGAGTGAGATTCTGAGGGCCTACAGAGCTCAGAAGGAGCTAGATTTCGAGGACCCGTACCAGCACTCTGACAAGGAGCATCAGAATGGTGGATTCAGCCCCTGTAGTGCCACAGTGAGCCTCCCCTCGTTCCCTGCATTTGGTTCGGTGCTGCCCAATGGCGTGGAGGTAAGACATGCGTGTTTTCACTGTCATGTTGTGATTTGGGCAACATAGATTGTCTTTTTCTGCTTGATCTCCTCTCGACATTGAGTACCGAGGTGATTTTGTTTGTGTTATGTTCAAGGTGAAAGTGGTGTCTCCCAAGCACAGACTAATTAAAGTGGACTCTCAGGAGTTTGGTCGCTGTAAAGTCCCTCTGAGTCCCGTGACTGTTCAAGAGGAACCCGTAAGGACTGATTTTGTTTTTATTTCCTCAATTCTTTGTTTTCACTTTATCTAATTTGCTCACTCTTTTTCTCTGGAGTTATATTTCTTATTTGTGAGATGGTCTTTGTTTCTCTCTCCCTACCAAGGTGGTACCTTCTGCTCCAGCAGCGTCGGACGCTGACACAGATTATTCTGACCCCTTTGATGTCCGTCCAGACCCAAGAGGCAGACCGAACTGGGAGCCCAAATCTGCACCAACAGATTGCTGCAGCTACATGGAGCCATTCGAGGCCCAGCGGATCATCTCAGGTTAACCATGACACCTTTTCCCTGTCACTAGCCAGGGCTCTTGATAACACTTAACAGCTTCCATCTTAATTTATCTAAGTCTTAATAACATTCTGAATTAAAACTATTTACATGCCATTTTATCTCCAATGCGTTCATAGCTTTGCTCCTGGAAAGGGGGACCAGTGCTGTGTTTTTGTCACAGCTGGAATCAGTAAGCATCCATGACTATTGCAAAGTCATTTAATGTGGGAGTCAATAACAATGGTGCCTGTTTGCGGTAACAAAAGCCAGATGTCAGTGGGTGTTAGTGGGTGAATGGGGTATAACATACAGTTTCTGCAACAAGGATGCAATCTAGTACATACTGTGGTCTGTATGCATTTGGCAAGATTCACATACCATCTTGACAAGAGACTGGAGGGACATGAGTCAGCACCACCTGGCCAACTGCCAGCTCTTCTGCAAAACACTGTTCGCCTTGATGGAAATTTAGGGCGGAGAATTGATCGGACATACAAGAGCGAGAACAGTCAAGGATATAAAACACTTGCTCATAAGATTTCTGTTCATGCAATTTATCAATGCTCCAGATATTCATCATTCATGCTCCGTATTTTCAGTTTTCAGCTAATTTTTATCAGCATAGTCGTCTGTTTGCTTCTGAATTAAAACTCTCCTTAAATTGATTTACTCTGTTGTGCAGAACTGCAGAACAACATGATGACTAACAGGTCCGGTAGTGGAGATGGCGGCCAGTTATATGACAACCCATATGAGGAGAGGACACGTCACCAGCACCGAGCTGCACCACCAGCACAACAACAACCAACTCAATGGGTTGAGGGCGGACTCGCCCAGATAGACAGCAGGGAGAGCAGGCTGCCTCAGGACGATGAGAGGCCAGCTGATGAATACGACCAGCCCTGGGAGTGGAAGAAGGACAACATCTCTAAAGCTCTAGCAGGTAAACTGGCTTTCTTAGTGCGTCCATTTCAAATGTGCCTTTTAGTGTGCTTTTTTAAACTAAACTCCTTTATCTTTGTGTCCGGCCACAGTTCAGTTTGAAGGGGCTGAAAGGGAGCGCTCACGAGCTCAGACTGAGCAGACCAGGCTCACCAAGACAGGAACTACATCATCCACAGCTGAGTCAACTACGCTCCGCCTGGTTGGTGACACCCCTCCTCTCCTGGGAGAGAGAGTGGACCCGTCTGTGCCACTAGAGAGACAAGTGTGAGTAGACATCTTTACTGTTAAGATGGCGCCAGTGTTTTGCTTTTTTCGCTCAGAGCAGCTTTCACATTGCTGACCACCTAATTCAGATTCTGTTGGCAGAGTTTATTTGTTTTCGAACACAGGCAAAATTTAAAGTGTTTTACATAAGGTGAAGAAATGCACAAGAACGGCATTAAAAACAGGAAGGAAAATTAAATCGGTTCAAATTGAATACAGTTAGATTGAAAAAAGATAATACAATACATTAATAAAAGACCTGAAAACAGTTTAATGGAGTTACAGTGCTGCAGTTAGTGGCACAAATTTGATAAAGATAATTAATGTGCTGTAGAGAAATCAAACAATCAGATACGATAGCAAAGCAAAATTTCCACATTTTTCTAAACCAATATATGGGAAAAAATGTGCTTACAGTTGTTTGTCTGCAGGCTGAAATAAAATCTAAATCTATGACTCTAATTTCGCTCTGACACTTTATTTTTCTCATTTGTCAGCAGAAACTGTGAGTCAAGTCAACAAGCAAACATGGCTCATGTTTTAATGACTATGCATGATCTTTTATTCCTGCCCATGTTTGTTTTTTTTGCCAAACTGTTTGTGATACCAGGAACATTTTGGAAGATGTTTTTAACCCTCCATTGAGACAAAAACGTTAGGTCTAATTTCTTTCGGGAACTTGTTGTATTTCTGCTAGTTGTGTCTAATTATGTGTCCACCTTGACTCCAGTCTGTTTTTATTACTCCTCTCCTCTCTGTTCATGTAGTACAAGTACAAGCAAATAGTATTTATGTCAAAATCATCTTCACTTACTCTCGACATACAGAGATAGTTCATGAACTGTTTTTTTTTTCTTCATGGAAATTCACTAAGTGTTACTGAAGTGAATCTACATTACTGGAAAGTTTTGCAAACATTACAGACATATTGCTCACCGGACATTCTCTGCTGCTGTTTTCACTTCAAGTGAAACTCTAGCCAAAAAGCAACCAAGGCTTTATTTGTGATTGAGTATGAGTCAAACCTTCGTTTAAATGCATAATTACGGTGAAAGAGGCACTTTTAAGATTTACCGTAGTTTCGGTTTTGGGCAAGCTAATTTTCAATGGAATGCTAGCGCTAAATTGCCCCTGCACTCCATTGAAAATTAGCTTGCCCGAAACCAAAACTACGGTAAATCTTAAAAGTGCCTCTTTCGCCGTAATTATGCATTTACACGAAGGTTTGACTCATATTCAATCATAAATAAAGCCTCGGTTGCTTTCTGGCGAGAGTTTCACTTTAAGTAATTAGCCCTACAAAGCTCAGACACTTTGACTGGCTTTCCTTAAAAATAGAACCCACCATGTATTTTTTCCTTCTGTGTTGTTGACCAGTCATGATGACCCAAACTGTTGGGTAGTTTTTCAAATTCAAGTAAAATTTAGAGAATGATTAATCACTTTGACTTCTACGTTAGGTCTTATCGACTTCTCAAATCTGATATAAAATAAATGGACTGTTTGCATAATTATTTTTAAGTGATCAGATTTTTCTGTCCAGACAACACCGACCCATCTGCTTGTGTCGCAGTGGTAAAGATGTCAGTAACGACAGTCATGATGTACGCTGGTGACCAACTTTTCATCCTCTTAACATGAGAAACAGTCACGCTTATTATTGTGTGATCGTCCACTGACTGTTGTTCAGCGTGTCGTCTTCCATATCACTCTGCTGGTATCAGCATCGATTCTGTACAGCTGCTTTTATCCCATGTCGAAATTGACATGTCATGCTGTGAGAGACACAAAAAGTCATGTCCTACAGTTACATCACATGGATTTAATTAAACTCTCTGTTGTCCTGTCTCCTCCTGCTCTTCTGCAGGTGGTACCATGGAACCCTGAGTCGCTCGGAGGCAGAAAGTCTTCTGACTCTGTGCAAGGAGAGCTCCTACCTGGTGAGGAACAGCCAGACCTCCAGGAACGACTACTCACTCTCACTCAGGTAGACGCTCGTGCTCACATTCTGACCTCACGTTTTTCTTGTGACTGCACACTCTGGGCTTGTCCCAGCTCACAAGCTTTTTAAATCATGTTCCCCTAATACTTTATTCTAAGCTGTTCTGAATAAAAAAAAAAAACACAAATCCTGTTCATGCTGTCTTGATTTAAAACATCATAACACTCTCTTAAAGGGGAATTCTACCCCAGTGTGCCGCACTGCATTGTACTGTTTCTAAAATTATCTGATCCTGTTTTTTGCCTCATTCGGGGGTTGTTAAGGTCTGTGGGTGATGAGAGTCTTCTCAGATCGGAGCCCCGAGGCTGCTTTTAATTTTTCACCATTTTTCCATTATCTCTCTTTCCACCCAGTCGCTTCATTTTTGTTGCTCTTTCCTTCTCCCATCCCCCTCTTTTCCCCTCTGCGAGCGTGTTTTCAGCACGAATAAATGATTAGCATCAAAGCAGCTGTTTTTCTGAGATCCACTGCGTGCTGGGAATTGCTTCTAACCTCACATCTGTGCTCGTTTTGAAGGAATGAGGAATGTCCTTTTGATTGGTTTAAAGCCAACCAAAATCAAATAAGTAATCAAATGATGCAGAAATAGATCAAGGCGTGTCAGTGATGCATCTTGTCTGATGTTTAATGTCACAAGAAGAGACACCAACACAAGATGTTCCTGTGTAGGCTCCACATTTATCAAAGTTACAGTCTTAGTTTTTAAAACGATGCTTAAGAAAGAAATATATTTTTTTAATTCCTAAGAAAGATTTGCATTTAGTAGATGTTGTCCAAAGCGACTTACAGTAATTCATACATACCTTTCATATACTGATGGCGGTGGCTGCCATACAAGGTGCTGACCAGCACATCAGGAGCAGTTTGAGGTTCAGTATCTTACCCAAGGACACTTCAACATGCAGACCAGGGGAATCGGAGCAGCAACCTGGCTGGCTCTGCCCCCCTACCATACATACTTTGAATTTTTGGATTTAACTACATAAGGAACAGTACAAGAAAGCCACAGAACGAGATCAAAACCTTAAAAAAACGCATGAAAAAAATGGACTTGCCCTTAAATGATTTGTAAGAAGTAGGATACCTTTTTTATTCTCAAGTCTGTGACTGGTAAAAGTGAAGGATTTCAATTTGTCCAAAGTTTCACACTCTGAATTGTCTCCACTTCCTGCCTCCTGTAACACTTTTCCTGTGGATGTGTCCTTGTCTGTCATTATGAATTTTGGCACGTTGTAATTTCCCTGACATTTAAGGAAGAATTACACATTTTCCTGGACTCTTGATTTATCTTTAGAAACCAAAACTTCCACTCAAGGATTACTCATGCACACCAACACGTCACCGCAGGAGCTTTGTGATTTCTTGCAAAAACAAAACCAGCAGGGACGAACTTTCAGTTTCGCTCTGTGAATGTCACAGCGTTCTTTGGAGTGAATCAGACGAGACGATATTAATCTTTTCTTCTTCTTCTTCTTCTTCTTCTTCTTCTTCTTCTTCTTCTTCTTCCTCTCTCTGTCAGGAGCTGTAAGGGCTTCATGCACATGAAGTTCACTCGGTCTGCAGAGGGGCGCTACGTGCTCGGAGAGAACAGCCCTCCTTTCTCCACCATCCCAGAGGTCATCCACTACTACACCACACACAAGCTGCCGATCAGAGGAGCTGAGCACATGTCCCTGCTGTATCCCGTCATAGTGCAGACCCTCTGACACTGACGCACTCACGTGTTCTCCCTCCATGTTCTTCTTCTGGTGCTACTGAATACAATATATACTCAATATTTACATTCTTCTGCCTCCTTCCTTTCCTACCTGCCTTTTTCTCTTCCGTTTCTACCTGAACCGCTCAGAGAGATTGGACTGTTTGGTGCCATCTTTTCCATAATTTACCATAACCCCAGTAACTACACTGGCAGCTTGATAAGAGAGCTTGTCGCCTCATGAATATTCGCCTGTGAACTGGTTTTATCACTGAAAAATCCCTAAGACTCCTGAGAATCAGCCACCATCAACATTAAGATGGTAGCTGAGTACTTTTTAGGTAAAAGATAAGAAGACAAACTGGTGTCTTGAGAGAGTAGAAATGACAGAATTTTGCATGGAGATTTGTCTCTTTTACTGTATTGCAGAGATAGACTGTACTGCCACCTCACTTAAAGGATAACAGCAGTTTGACTTTTCACCCACAGCAGCAATTATTTTCTCTTAAAATGACAAAAAAAACAAAAGATGGATATGAGGCGTGGGCAGTTAACGTACAAAATGCCGAAGGAAAATTGCT
>CAEMYA010000132.1:2283093-2298889 GCA_903131615.1 Diplodus sargus | reverse complement strand
AACCTCGAGCCCCCGTGGCTGGCTGGAGGCCGGACCGCGCTCTGCTGGCCCCAGTGAGTAACGCATGCCTCATTTCCTGAGAAACTGCTTTTTTACGAGCAGATCGCAGGAAACCTGGCAAGTTTCCAATGGTGCCAAAACAACTGTGCCGGTAAGGGCAGGGTGGCAGCTATTTAAAACGTGAAGGACTAAAGGTTGAGTTGTTTATGATTTCTGCAGTCTGAGTTTTTTTCTCCGTGCCACCCGCGGTCCAGATGGTCCAGATGTCACACTTGATAACAGCTATTATTATGGTATTCATACATTTCCTGTTTACATTTATTTCTATACAAGTGGCTAAACCTCAAATTTAAGTGGAAATAGTTGACTTTTAAACATTTGCCTGTGATATGACTGTTTGGCGCCGCTGTCGCAAAAAAAAACAAACGCAGGTAGCAGCAGTAAGCTCAGTTAGCCGTGCAGCTAGCTGGACTGCTCATGGGAGTGTCGGTGTTTACCCCGCTAGTGTAGCTACTTTGGGTCATCAGGAGGAAGAGGTTTTTAGGCCTCGGCTCAAAACATGCTGTTGGAGGCGTGTTAGCATGCGAACCTTTGCTAATTATCACAAAACACAAAGCAAAGATTTGGGGGATGCTAATAGTTTTGCAGGTATGTGGCCATAAAACAAAATATTGGAAAAAACAAAGACAAAATAAAGATTTCAAGAGCCAAATCTACAGTACACGTCTGTAGTTATCTCATTGTGTTCATCCGTAACTTACTTAAAATACTATTCATCCAAGTTTCATTGGTTTGACTGATTGAGAGGAGATCATGTCTTATGTTGTGGCTTTGTGTGTGTGTGTGTGTGTGTGTGTGTGTGTGTGTGTGTGTGTGTGTGTGTGTGTGTGTGTGTCTGTCTGTTTAATGTCAGTTCATCACTGACCTGATTTGTGATCCAGGTGAACAGAGCCACACAGACGGCGGTCGCCACTTCACGTATTTGCCAGCTCGCCCAACCTAAAAGAAGGCCGGTTCAGGAGGGCTCGGGCCACAAATCGAAACCGGTGCCCATGATCGACTTACCCTGCAAAGCATCGGCACACATCGAGCTGCTTGCGAGTAGGTTCTTCTTGACACCATGCAGTGTCCTTGATCAAGTTTCGCATTGTTTCTGTGTGCTGTTTGACTTGATTGCGTCGGTCTTCGCAGCCCCTAAGCACGACCACCCAGGGTTCGAAGGAGAGCGCTCGGTGTGCTGGCTCGTCTCCAGAGCGGCGAGACACTACAACGCCAGCCAGAGACTTCTAGAGCTGTCCAGCCCCAAAGAGAGGAAGGCTCTGTTCGAGGGATACGACCCCTACACAGTCAGCCGGGCGGCCCGATCCGCCAGCCCCTCGCCTCGGATACGACAGCTCTGCCTGCCTCTGCCTCGCAAATGTAGCTCAAACTAGGAGGGAGGAGGTCTGTTCCCTGAAGAAGTGCTGATTATTTTACCTTTTCCTTACTGTGATAAAGTTGCCTTCAGGAAAAATCATGACAAAGCTGTATTTTTTTTGTTTTTTCTGTTATCTTATGTGAATAAAGTCACAGGTAGAGAAGTACAGCAGCTCTCTACTGTGTGAAACATTTTCTGGACCTCTTAAAAACTATGATTTCTGCTTCTTCTGCAACCATTCAGTTCTTCTGTGTACTTTTCCAAGAAAAAGGATGAAGCCGAAGTTGAGTGAAAGTATGACGCTGTGGTGCGGAGCGTCGGTTTTTATGTTCATCAATCAAAATCTGTTGAACGCTTTCATGAATGCACCTGTGTTGTGAATCATCTTGTTTTTGCTTTGCTCGTATGTGCCATTATTGTGATCAAGAGGACTTCTGTAATTGCATCACCGTCACAGTTAGAGACTGATACAAAGCAAACAATCAGAGGGAAATTGTTTACTGCAGCTTGAAAATTGCTCTGAGACATCCTGTAGCACACACATCCTGCACACGTCGCTCCACATTTTCTAATTGTTCTCTTGAGTTATCGCTAACACAAGCCTGAGAGCCGGTGACTCACTTATGAAAGGATATTGTTGAATCAGAAATAAAAAAAATTCATAACTCCAAATATGCCATAACTAAAGTCTTTTAAAGGACAAGTTCACTCCGTAATACAAGTCAGTCCTCATCTAATCAGTCAGCTGTAGTTTTGTGGTTGACAAAACATTTCAGGAGCTTCATGACAACACAGTGTTGAACCCAAGACTTCAGAAGCCCCAACTCTATTTCAAATGACCGAAGCAGCTACAGTGAAGATTAATTAATTTTTTTTTAAATGACATCTGTACAGATCAATTTGGGATCTCGGGCTTGGAGAGACTTTGATTCAACTGAGTCAAGAGAAGCGATTTAAAAGTCCATGACGTCATCACAGTTTTAAATCTGTAGGCAGACTGAAGAAGTCTTGACAAGTGTAGCGACTGATTCCAGCTGAAAATGTCAGACACCAGCTGGGACATCGATACCCAGCCTGAACCCAGCCTTGTGAAGTTGTTCTTTCATGACATATTGTCTCATTATTTTGGAAACAAACTGGTTAAATCGTTATTATGACATAAACAAAGTTTGAATTCTCAAGATATGGAGAAAATGATCTTATTATCTGAGGAAAACAACATTTGTTATTCCATGATATTAATATGAATAACTTTTGATCTCGAGAAAGAAAAATAAACTTTGACTGAGAAAATAATATATTTGACACGTGACCTTTAGAGGCTTCCGTACTTCTGTGATCTGTATCTCACAATTTTAGAACCATCACTGTGAAAGGAGCACCTGTGATCTGGGGGCCAATCCACATTTAGTGGGGCCATAAAACCAGGAAGTAAACCCTGAAAACATAATGTTTTTGGTGTACGCACCAGACAAAGAATTCTCATTGTTTTATATCTAGCACTTTTAGATCAGCAGCTACAGCGACCACCGTAAAAAAAAGCCTGTAAGTTAGGTGTTTGCGAGGCTTCTGGAAACGTGGATGATGTCAGACAAGCAGCTATCTTTAGTTGGTCCTTATCTGCTTGATGTTTCTCTGCAAAAATCCAAATTGATTTGAAAAGGGCCCCGTTTGAAGCAGATGCACAAGTTTGACTGCACATCGGGGCGTAAAAAAGGGTCTGTTCACATCGAGTCGGGGCTCCCAGAGACTTGAACGACATCTGAGGAGTTGTGTGGAGCCATTTTTTCTTTGTTTCAGTTGTTCAGGACTGTTTTGCTGTGAAGACTACAAAACTACAAACTGGATGACTGAATTGTCATTTGAGGGTGAACTCCTCCTTTAATATTTATGTCTGTAACATCCTATAAATGAATCCAGAGTCCATTACTTTGTTTGTGCAAACTGTAAAATAAATACATGAATAACTAACAAGTAGAGAAAGTGAAACCTCCTTTCATCTCGTGTGCTTATTTTCCCTGATAAGTAAATTCCAAGTATTAAGTAAAAGGACCTCATCGGAAACCCTCCCACGACCCTCCACGGGGGACGCCAGCCCGCAGTTTTGACACCCGCCTCTGACGAACAGCTGGGTGGATCCGATCTGAGATCCTCCCCGCGCACGATCCGAGCATCTGGAGCCGGAGGAGGCGCACATGTGGTGCGAGCTCACACCGGGACGCGGACCCGGACCTTCCGCCGTCGGTGTGCGTGAAAGTCACATGGGAACGTGAGCACTTGTTGAAACACAAGACGACGTGAAGTTTGACAAGTTTAAAGACAGATTCAATGAAAACTCTGCGACGGGCAGACAGACAGACGGAGGTGACAGACAGACAGAGGTGAGTTACCTTGTTTCCGTCTCAGTTTTATCCATAATAATGTTTTATTAATGTCTCTGAGGGCTGCGTGCGGGATTAACAACATTTAAAACTCATCATGAAGTTCAGTTTTTAGTTTAACTACTTATTTATGTGCCTGATTCTGATATGAGACGATTACCTGATTTTTTATCTGTTTAAATCTTTGGAGACTGAATGTGTTTGTGCTGTAGATTCTTTGGTTGGGAGGGAAAAAAGGACATTTGAAAAGATGTGAACTTGGAAATAAAGGAACAAGATGCATTCATTGTGTATTTCTTACACTTATTAATCAATATTTGCAGCCCTGCTTGTCATTATATACATGTGACACACAGTGACTGACCACAGCAGCTCTGTCCGGCTTGACTGAGGGGAAAAAAGTGCATTTAGTCTTAAGCTTGAGTTACTCTTACTTTACTTGAGTATTTCCATTTTCTGTTACTTTTTACTTCCACTACATTTATTTGAAAGCTTTAGTTACTAGTCACACACCTGCATCAAAGTTGTGCAGTTTTATATTTAGATGCTGATAATGAGTCGAGACATAGTATAGAGTACGTGTACGTACATGTAAATACTGTATATTTATCATTTACTTTCACTTTTTAACTAAAGTACATCTAATATCAGATGCTTAAAGACATTTACTCAGGTACTATTTCTGTGGGTGACTTTTAATTCTACTCAAGTGATTGTTGTAGTCATTTTGAAAGTTTGCATTTTAATCAGAGAGCATAGAAACTGCTTACAGTCGATGTGTTCTTGGAGATTACTCAACAGTAAGACAGTCAAATGTTTCTTCAGTCAGCTGTAATATTGATACGCTTCCAACGCATTGTTGCATCAGTGAAAGAGTTGCACAAAAGGTCTTTGTTTTTCTTTGCTACTACTTTTGTTGGGCCGCTTGATTCAAAAGGAAATTCACACCGTTGAGAGAAGCCTGTCCGATACGTAATTCAGCCCAATTTAAAGACATAATGTGTGAGTTTGTTGCTCGTGAGTGACGTGCAGGCTTTGTATGGGGACTGTGGCTCAGGGGGCAGAGCCAGCGTCTTGTTATTTGAAGGTTACTGGTTCGATTCCCCTGGTCTGCATGTGAAAGCGTCCGTGGGCAAGATACTGAATCCCAAAACTGCTCTTGATGTGCTGGTCGGCACCTTGCATGGTAGCCGCCGCCATCAGTGTATGTATGAATTACTGCAAGTCGCTTTGGACAAAAAATATCTGCTTAATGCCCTAAAATGTAAATGTATGCACAGCTAACCACCGATCAGCCGAGAGCGAAGAGGCTCCCTCAGTTTCAGACTGTTGGATGAGAGGTGGAACGTCTCCAAGAACCTGACACAAGTCCAGTTGCCGACGATTCAGCACTCAGAAGCACGCTGTAATGTATCTGTGCTCAGCTGGAAGGGACATTTCAGATGTTTATCGATGTACAGCACTTAAATCGTTACATATTTTACTACTGTTCTCCCAGCAGTCTCCACTTACGGTTACCTCACAGCTGGATTTATAGTCCTAAACAAACACATCAATAAGCACTTATATCTGCTCACACTTAGTCTTAATCTGTGTTAGTCAGACTGCTTTTAAATGCCAAGCGGTGGGGCGAAATGTATACAATACTACTGCTATAATATACGCTGATAAATAACTCTTGAGCTCGAGAAAACACATCCGATTTAACTAATCCACGTGGAAAATTGTGAAAATGATACTTTTGACATTTACGGCGTCCGTACTTCTGTGATCTGTATCTCACAATTTTGGAACCATCGCTGTGAAGCGAGCACTTCTTGATCTCATCTCCGGCTCAAAGACTAGATTTCACTTCAGATTTGTACATTTTAAAAGTCAAGTCAAAAAGGTCAAGGGTCATTTGACACTGTATTTAACAATAACACCGTCTTTCATCAGAGTGGAGATCTACCCACGCTCTGTCATGTCTGGATCACGTACGCAGAGTGATGGAGACTTTGGTGACATTTCCCTGCTCGGCAGACAAGTACAGACCTGAGATTCTGTCTTTATTTTGCGGAGGAAACCGTGAAAAATTCCACCCACGCCTTCTTTAGGAAGTCTGATTGTTTCTACTTGGACACATGTTTTTGTCATTTGAGTGTGTTGCAATGCCAAGTGGGACATCTCAGGGCGAAGCTGTTGGTCAAAAAGGAAAATGTTGTAGTGAAACTGGTTTTACTACGGGAAGCTACCTTGTAGCAAATGACGAAATGTGACCACCGAATTGTGCCATTCTTGTTCATCCTGTGCTGACGCTCTTTAATTTGACGGCGTGATGTTCTCGTTCTGAATTTTTTTTCCGGTTGCAGGTTCCTCCAGCTGAGTCGCTGGTAGTTCGATGAGGACGGTGAATGAGCAGAGCTGCAGGGACCGGCTGGTGTCGATGGAGCGAAGCCCGGCTGTGGTGTGGATCTGCCTGCTGGCGGCCGGACTCGTTCTGGGTAACACTGTCTACTTTTTAACTCCTGTGCAGACGGACTGATAGAAGTCCAGTGTGGTGACACGACGACATTTGTTCTGAGAGCTGTTGGAGGAAATGATTTGGAGAATGTCACCAGACTAGTTTGCAAAGTCAGTGTTACACCTGGTGTTCTGAGCGATCGGATCTCAAATGCTTAAGTGGCTGGATGGCTCTGTTTGTTGTATGTTTTACTGTTGTTATCGATGCAGGAATTTTCCCGATACCCGAGACAAATTTCTCCATGGGGAGACGAAATAAAATGACTTTGACTTTGACTTTGAGTCACTCAGGATGGCATGTTTATGTCAAGTAAGAACAGAGGCGGGGTTTGAAGTTAACTGATTTCAGATAGCAACATACAGCAGTAAATAAGTTCTCCTGGAACGTTTCCAACAATTACAAAATCTGCCAGCACAGTAATTACGAATGAGGCCTTCATGCCACTCAGAGTGGCTCTGACAGTGGGATGTTTTCCAGCTTCTTGTTCAGTCTTGCCTGAGCTTAATTTTCCAACCTCAGGCCAAACAGTTTATTGCAGCCATTCGTAAAACACTTGACGTGATGAGCTGTGATCATTCTACACGGTGAGATTGGATTCAGATATAATTCTCTTGACGTCTCGTTTTTAATAACTTTCATCGGAAGGATGTGAGGAGCTGCAACAGTTGACTCACGGAGTTCATTCATTTGTGTTCTTTCTGCAAATCTGTCCCACGTTCCTCTTTTTTCCCCCCTTAAATGTTCTTCCGTCAGTTAAAAGCATGTACAAATGTCCTTGTAGGTCTTTGGTCTCCTCCCATCTTTCAACAAATCATTCAGTGACAATGATTTTCCTTTAACTTTATACACTCGTCTGTAAAACAAACCAAAAAAACTCCACAAGCTCCTTCTGTGCAGTTAAACGCCGTCCTTTCCCGTTCCTCTTCAGTCTCGCCTCCGGCGCTCTCCATGAGAACCTCCAGGACCGGTCCCCGACCCCCGCAGCTCCGCAGATGCGAGTTTCATCATCGAGCCAATGTCACCTGTTACTGGGATCCCGGCGACGCCGATGTCGACGCCGATGCCGATGCCGATGCCGATGCGAGGCGCTACACGCTGAACGTCCTGAGGATGTCTTCAATGTGAGATAAAAACATTCCTTCCGTTTTATTAGAAGACATGCTCCAACACAGAGAAAAAAATGCTTCAGGTCTTTCATCTGCTCAAACACTGGCAGACATTAAAGGATCATTTCACACACAAAAAAAGAAAATTCAGTTATTATCCACCCATGCCGATTGGAAAGTCAGGTGAAGATTTGTCGTCCACAATGCATTTCTGGAGCCTCACAGCAAAACAGCGTAGCAGCGCTCTCTGAAACACCTAGAAAAGATAAGAAAATGTTTTACATGACAACTGAAGAACCGCTCCGTGCAGCCAGTTCAATGCAATCCAAGTCCTCGGTTGCACAGACTTAATCTGAACAGATGATATCTACACCCTTGATGTGTGGTCACACTTGTGCACACCATGGGGTTGAGAAGATGATATCTGAATAACCCTTTAACAATCCAGAACAGTCCTGGGTAATGTAGTAATAATAATAATAACTACAGATATTCAGAGAGCAGAATGTTTGCTCTCTAAAAATGAAAATTTGTCGGCAAAAGCTTTTAATATCGTTCCGTCCCTGAAGACCTTCCTCAATTTGTTTCAAATGTCTGCGACCGATCATCACGTCAGAGTTTGTGTAACAAATGCAACAGTGGTTATTATTTGTAATAAGTCGAGCACCGTCACTAGAGAGGGGATGACACACAGCTTCCATTTCACATGTCGTTCTGGCTTTCTGTGGAGCTTCCTGGTAGGCAGGAAACCAGCTGATAGTCTGATATTGTCTCAGATGCACTATTGATATTTTTGTGTTAATGAAAGTGGAGCCTTTCTGGCACATTTCTCTCTGACTGCCTGGTGGCACCAAACGTCTCATGGGGTATGACGGTGTTTCTGTCTCAGTCACTCTGCCCCCCATCACTTGTTTCTGCAGAGAGACGGCAGGATCACAGCGTTACATACATGTTTACTTACTACATTTAGAAACTGTGGGTGGGTACATAATGTTGCTTTGAGATCTCCAGTGATAGAAGTTATTTAACCTCAAGATCCAGAGAAAATACAGCAGCTTCTTTCCAACATTGTACCTTTTTTAAATTTGCAGTCTTGCGTGTTTATCGGTGTAAAATGATCAGGTCCAACTGAATCAGCCAAGTCCCTGCGTGCCAAACTCAGAAACCGTTGTGTTTTTGCATGTTGCCGTGTTTGTGCCAACAGCTTCGCTCGATAACAACGCTGCGGGATGTATGAAAAACTTGCGTTTTTGAATCAGTTTTGAATGATCTGCCGTTCGTGTGAGGCTTTTGATGGCGGTTTTTGATGAACTGACGAGATGAACAGTTGCACAACTACAGCGACAGCAACACAAAATGTGCTGCCGTGTGATTATTTAAACGTGGTGATGAGGCAGCAATTTCACGTGTCAGGAAGCCCTGTGATGTGGTCGCGTCTGGGCTGGCGAGGCTGCGTGTGAGTGACTGGACATGCAAATGTGCATACGAAAACATGCACATGCATCCATTTGCATGACAGAATAATGAGCGCTATTTGGGCCGTGTGGTTATGTATCTGTTTGAATCTGTTCTTATGTCGGTGTGTGCGCGCACAGGTCCAATAATACGACTCTGTTCACCTGCACAACGTCCAACACCAGCTGCACGGTGCAGACAAGGTCATCTGTGAGGTTTAACTTTTGCATCAGCGTCACGGCACAAGGTCACAGCCAGGACGCGCCCCCAGCAAGTCGCTGTCAGTCTGGCATGATTGAAGGTGAGGGCGTCTTGTACTTCCATTTTTGTTGTTGCTCTGCTACTTCTGTCTCACTCGTCTCTCCCCCGTCCTCCTACAGTAAAATTGCCTCCAGTGACCGTGAAAAGCGTGGAGCCAGTCAGAGGGAGACCTCGGTGTCTGGAAGTCACCTGGCAAAGGGACTTGAGTGCCTTTCCTTTGTCTGACGATGAAGTGACGACCGGACAGCTCAAATCACAAATCGAGTTCACATCGCAGGGGCAGGTCAGCCATTCCCAAACATGCCCAAACACAAACCCAAATACACCCGCGTGAAGGAAAGTAATTCGCTGACTCTGGTTACATTCAAACAAGGCGCTACCCTTTCAGTAAAGAATAAAAATGTGTAGTTTCTTCACTAGTTAATCTTTTCCTTGTCCTGTCCTATTTCTCTTTCGGTTGCAGCTTGATGTCCAGGTGGAAAATGTGAGTGTGAGGGGCTACAGCTTCCCGGCTTGTCCAAGAAACCTCCGACCTGACACCTCGTACACCGTCAGGCTTCGCCACAGTTTCCGGGACGCGAGCAGGAGTCCCTGGAGCCTGTGGAGCAATGCCTGCGAGGGAAGGACAGCAGAGGACGGTGAGAGGAGACAGACGACGTAAACTTTGTTTTGCGTTTGATAAAAAGTCTTTATCACTGCTGTGAAACCAGTGCTGGTTCATAGCAGTATTGATAACAAGAAGATGACAAAACTTTGGCATTCTCAGTGAGATTCAAACCTCCGTAGGACTTTTCATGTTTGTTATCGTCCTTGAGGAAGCAATAGAATTGTTGAAGCTTTTTAGCGCGCCTTTCTTTGTTTATAATTTTTTATTTATTTATTTATTTATTTTTAAATGCAAAGTTTTAAAGTTTTACAAAGACAGACAAAACATATAGGTCAAACAAACCTGAGCATTCAGGTCACCGGGGGAAATAAAATATATTTTTCCAGAAAGAAATAAAAGAGAGAGAAGGGAGCTGCTCTCTTCTGTTTTCTTGTTTACATACAAGAGCAATTTCAACCAATACTTCTGCGCTTTATTACGGTTCAATCTTAGAGAAAAAGTCAGCATCTCCATTTCATGTATTGCTTATACAGTGGCTGACCACTCTCCCACCGTCGGTGGCTCCCTGCTCAGCCATTTCCTTGTTATCGATTTCTTGCTGGCTGTCAGTAAAATCTTAAGAAGATACTTATCCTGGGGGTTGAGATCAACTGGTAACTTACACAAATATACAGTCTGAAAAAATTCTACTCAATGTCAAAACCAAGAATTGAGTTTATTTCTTTAACTACAACTCGCCAGTACGGCTGAATGACTGGACAACACCAAAAGATGTGACAGTGGTCAGCCATCACATTATCACATTGTCTCCAGCAATGCCCAGATTCTGTTCTGCCACTCTGTAGATATTTTCTTCTTGGGGTGATAAAAAACCTGATAATATTCTTCCATGTGAATTCCCTCCATTGCCCTGAACTGGTGGTGGTGGAGTTTATTTCACATGTGTTTAGCCAGTCGTCCTCTGACAAAGTTATGTTTGCTTCCCTTTTCCATTTACATTTGACATATCATGTTGAAATTTTGATGTAAAGTTGCAGGCATAAGTATCTTCTAGAGACCACTTTCCTATAGATTTTACCTTTATATGCATCAATGAGAATATCAGTGAGGTCCAAGTCACCTTCCTTTAGGATTCTAATATTTCTATCGAAGTGATGCCTAAGTTGCAGATACCTGTAAATGTCTTTTTTGTCTAAATCATGGTTTTCCTGTAATGACTGAAAACTGTCCAGGCCAGAATCAGATGAATTTAAACAATATGAAGTAATGCCTTTTCGTGTCAGTTCCTTAAATCTCATGTCAAGTTGTGTTGGTGTGAAATCCCTATCATGCTCAACCCACCTTAGTAAATGTGTTTTTCTCTCTAAGTGTGAATTACAAACCTCTTTGAACCAGATATTAAGGGGGATTGTTGTAAGGTCACTTGGGTCTTGAGAGTTTTGTCACCTAGCAGAGGTTGGAGAGGGACATCAAGCTAATTCAACTCTAGTTCTTCCCATTTTGTTTTATAGCGTATCCTTGGTTTCTTGTTATGCCATATAAACCTAGAGATAGTCCGATTCCATTCGTTGAACTGTTTAGTTGGTGCTTCCACAGGCAGCGATTGAAAAAGGAATAACAGTTGAGGTAGAATAATCATCTTTATAGTTTCTATTCGGCTGTACAAATCAAGTGTCAGAGGAGTCCATCTGTCCAAGTCGTTTTTAATTTTGTTTGTGATAATACCATAATTTACATCATATATGTCTTCAAAAGTCTTGGGAATATTAACACCTAGATATTTCATAGTTCTAGTTTTCCATTTAAACTTAAAGGTTTTACGTATGTTTTCCCGAGGTAAATAATTAAAGGAGAGGGTTTGAGTTTTCTCTATGTTCAGTTTGTGTCCTGAATTTTTATGATTTCTAAGCAGAAAGGCAGAACCATTCTTCAGTTTTCAGCCACTTACCGGGCTCCAGGTCACCAGAGTAGCAGGCCAAACAACGTCAAACAACCGTTTCTTCAAAAACAGGCTTTTAAAATGAAAATGATTTCTCTATTGATGAGTGACAGTTCCAGGAACGTTCCTCATCCGTACGAACACACCTGGAAACAAATATCACATGGCCATTCATAAACATGTGCCGGTGTAAACACGAAGCAGATTCTCTACCTTGTGGCTGGTTGCTTGGTTACAGGAGTTCCTATGAATGAGGCAGGGAAATGTGACCCGTCTAGATGTCAACATCTAGTATCCTCACCTTGGCGGGAGTTTTCACAATGTCTGTTTTCAGTGACCCAAAACGACGTTTTTTACATTTTGCAGGACCAAAAAAGCCGGGCAAGATTCTTCATAGCTTCGTCCTTCGCTCCACCTCTGGTGATATAAAGTGTCTCTACCCACTTCTGCATGCCTGGAATTCCTCCACAAAAAGACGGCAAGACGCCCGGACCACATTTTCACGTCACTCCCAGTAGCATGTCGTGATCTGTAGCACCGGATGGCTCGTAGCATCAGGACTAGAACCGATTTTCCCACAATGCCCCCAAGGCACATGTCTTAGTTTAGTGTCTAATATGTACTGATTGGCAATAAACACCAAGTGCTGATGGGAATGCGAGATATTTGGGGAAACTGACACAAATGTCTGGCGATCGCCGACGAGATCACAGCTAATCCTGAGAGAGACGTGAAAGTGTGTGACAAATTTCCGCCCATAGTCGATGAGACATTTCAGATGAAACCACAGATTTTGACCTCATGGTGACACGGTGGTCAGAGGATGACCAAAGTTAAAGAGTAATGCAGAAGTGAGCCGTAAAAACCAGAGAATCAGTTTCATGCTTTCCCCTTCGTCCGTCTTCCAGCTCCGTCTGCAGCACCACCATTCTGGAGGCGAGTGGACCGAACAGAAAAGGACGCTTCGAGACTCATTTCACTGCTCTGGAAGGTGTGTGTGTGCGTGTGTGTGAATTTGAGTTATGAGTGCTCCTATAATATGTTCTGAATCATTTTATCACTCTGAGCTTGATAGCTTGATAATGTTTGGATCTGATTAGTTTTTAATCACCGTCTCCTCACCGAATGTCCATAATTTGTTGTTTACACCTCGCTGAAATGACTCATTTATTCGCGTCAAGATTAAAACTGACGTAGCCGCAGAACCGATCTCCGTTTGTCTGAATTCAGATTTAAAGCTCAATCATCTCACAGCAGCTCACCGTTATTTCTCCCTTCTCTGTTTTTCAGCCCTTGCCTCGCTCTCTCGCCAACGGCAGAGTTCTCTTCTACAATGTGACTTGTCGGACGGGAAGCGCTCGGATCCTGAACGAACGTGGCAGCTGCGGAGATTTGCTCGATGCGAGTACTTCCTGCAGCCTGCGCCTGCCCGCCGGACGATGCTCCTGCGCTCTGACGGCCTCCACCGCTGCCGGGACCTCACCAGAAACCTGGATATGGCTCCCAGGAACTTCAGAGACAGGTAGGGCCACTATCAATGACACATGTAAGAATTATGCGTTTAAATGTCTATAAAACGACTCGACTTTTGATGGAAGTTGTCTGCTGAAATTACGCCAAACGTCAACTCTCACTGAACTCAGCACTCACCAGAAACTCCAGCTCTCTGTTCTTTCCCCTCCTCTCTTCTGTGGGTCATTTTCTAAAGTGAAGAAAGTCCAACTTAAGCTTTCTTAGTAAGGATTTGCTCCACCACATGTTGCTAGTGCTGCTTTAGTGCTCTTTGGCACGTATTCTCCAAGTTTCTGAGACTCTGCTGAAGTGATAAAAACTAATAGATATCCCTTCATTTTGTGTTGGTGTGAGTAGAGAATCTCGCCTACATCCAAATAAAGTGCTAGTTGGATCGTCAGACAGCCTCCGAAATCATTCGGCCGCTATTTTCGGATCCTGCGTCCTACGTTATCTTTTGTCATTTTCCATGGGTGGCATCAGCAATCAGGCCCCCGTCGTACAGTGACAGGCCAGGTGTGTGAAGGCACGATTTCTTTCAAGGTCTCTTTTGGCATTCTTGACAGATCTACCTGTCACTTCGTGTGCGTGGGAAACCGAGAGCGCGCCAATATGAGCAGCGTTGGATGAAATGCTTTCAGACCAGAGGCGGGCAAGAGTAGCCCGAAAGCTGTACGGACAAGTAAAAGCAGCCATTTAAATAACTACTCCGTAAAACAGATACCTGAGTTGTAATGATGATGTGACTGGAATCGTTTAAAGATGGTCCTGCTGCCTAAACTTTGCCAACTTCGGTATAAATGTCCTGAGAAGACGATACAGTCGGTGTTTAAATCTCTGGCCTTCGGTCGTTATCGAGTCACAGTCAGGCCGATGGAAAGTCCACATAACACTTCTGGAGTTTCAACGCTTTAAAAGCAACTGAAGTAGATGAGGAGTTGTGTTATGTTAAAAGAAACAACTGAAAAAGGCAGAAAATGACTCCATAATGGCTTCTCCAGAGTAATACTATATAATATAGTAAGTTTCTAGAAGCCCACATTGATTTTAAAAGTGGTTATTCACACCCACTTCAGATGTACAGACTGATGAAATGCCTTTAACGTAGCAGCTACCGACAAGACATTGGCTTATAAACAGTAAGTAACTTCATTTCAAATCAATTCACGATCTTGGGACTTCCGAAGACTCGACCCACGCAGTGATCGCTCATCCTCTCACTATAGCAGCTGGATTTAAAGTTTCTCCTTGTATGCATTCAGGTTTTTACGTTAACTTGTTCCCTGTTTGTCACACTCACCACATTGTTTTTTCCTCTTTTCGTGTGTCATCATGACATCATTTTGTGGTGGAAACCGACAGTTTGTCCTTGTTTCTCTGTAGAGACGCAGCTCCCGATGAAAATCACCGCGACTCCGCTGAGTGACAGCAGCTTGGACGTGCGTTGGACGACTCCGGCTGATTGGGCGACGGGTGGATTTGTGGTGGAGTGGTTCCCCGTCAGAGATAAAACCAGCAGCGCCCTACACTGGGAAAGGCTGAATAGTTCCAGTCGAGCGCTGGTCATCACCGGTAACCCAACAGCCACATCGTCTTCCCTTTGCCTGATCGTGAGGCGATTATGTGGACACTGATGACAGGTGCTGTTTTATCTGTGTTGTTTCAGAGGGAGTGAAGCCGATGGAGCGCTACGTTGTTTCTGTCAAAGCTCTGCATGATGAGAGAGTGGTGGGGCAGAACGAGACGGTCATCTATACACGCCAAGGAAGTATGTGATCTCCGTAATATATGTTTTATATCATGCCAAGCTCTAAAAGTGGTTATTTTTAGATTAAAATTGAGGTACTCGATGAAATTGTGATTTTAAAAAAGACTAAAAGTGATGAAAAGTCAAAGTTGTCGTCAGGAATGAAGAGATGACCCTCATTAAGATCAGTGAGCTCTGCTGTATCCTCGGTTATCTGCTCCGTCTTTGCTGCACTTCTTTCTTTTTCTTTATTCCAGAGTAGGAACCTCTCTTCTCCAAGCACCATTAGAGGCTCTCTGTAAAAGTACCTATTGATTGACGCTTGTTAGTCCAACGTGAAAGCTGATGACTTCATGTTGTATCTCATGGTGATGAGGCAATCACGAGGTTGTGTGTGGCGTGATCCGATGGTGTTGTCTCTGTCATGGCTACGAAGACTGATGTTGATGCAGATGTTTTTTTTTTTCTTTTAAATTTAAACGATTTTACACCTCCGCCCGTTTCCGTTCCAACACTTCAGCTCAGACGGGATCTGTCAGCTGGTAGAAGCACTTAATCAGATCTTCGGTCGTGATCCTCATCCCCTCCCTGCTCTTGTCTCTCCAAGCGCCCTCAGCTGGTCCTGCAGTGAAGCTGGAGAAGATCTCCGGCAGCACGGTGCTGCTCAGCTGGGACCCCGTACCTGTGGAGCTGCTTCACGGCTTCATTCGGAGCTACATTGTCTCCTACTCGACAGGAAACCGATCAGCCAATAGTGAGTGACACAAACATACGAAGGAGTATTAGGGCCAGCTAAAAGAAAAAAAAGCCAGCCAAAAATTTTTAAAAAAAATCTGTTACAAGAAAAAAAAGTCAGGCAAAAAAAAAA
>CAEMYA010000132.1:2248745-2275946 GCA_903131615.1 Diplodus sargus | reverse complement strand
GTGTGATCTGTATCAGTCAGAGGTGTTGGTGAGTCAGCAGCCTCAAAAAAAGTAAAACCATTACTTTGGAGATCTGATCTCACCTGGAGGACGAGATAAACCCTCATGGTGTTTGATCGCACTTACCGTATTTTCAGTGGAGAAACTTTTTCAAGATTAACTCTCTAGGTGCAAATATACTGATAAACTAGAAAACAGAATAGAAAAAATAGAAACATTTAAAAAGAAACGCACCCATGAATGATAGAACAGCACATGGGGTTCAGTATCTGTGTGTAAGGAACACTCATTTGCAACTATTCTGATAATTGATTAACCGTCTATGTCATTTTTCCATGTTTGAGCTCCTCAAATGTGAAGATTTGCTTCTTTTTCCCTGTCTTACTTTACAGTAAATTGCAATTTTGCATTTCCAGACTGCTGGTTGGACAAAACAAGACAATCGTTCACATCATCGTGGGCTCAGGGAACATCTCCAAATGCAGTTTCTTACATTTGAGAAGCTAAAACCATCAAATCTTAAGCAAAAATTAGTAAAACGTTGTATTTTAACAGCTAGTAACAACCTTCGCTAAGCTCTAGTGCTCTCCTTTAACTCAAGCAAACGTATTTGGTCTGTTCTGGGCCGAAACTAATATCCTTGGCGGAAGTTTCATATAATTGATTAATTGATGATGAAAGTTAAAAAAAAACATGTCGATGAAACATGTGTCTTTTATCACATTATTGATATTATGTTGTTTTATTTCCCAGCTCTAGTTTCATTTGCAAGACGTTCTTTTCAGAACCAGGTTTACGCTGACAGTAACTCTACCTCTCTGCACAAACTAACACTTCACCTCCGTGTCTGATTTTTAAAATTTCCTTCATTTATCTCTCGAGTGAATCTTCATTTTTCTTCTCCCTCGATGCGTTTTGTTTGCTTTTCCATCCCGAGAACAATAATCTGTGTGTGTGGAGGGTAAACTATCATCAGGTTTGATCCCCCCCATTTAGAAAAGTGTGTGTGTGTGTGAGTGTGTGTAATCTGGCAGGAATGTGCTGAGTGTCCAGATTGTAACTGATCTGTGATTCTGCTCAGTGTTTTATTTCCCCCTCTTCCCCTCTGCGAGTCAAACCTCCATCCTGTCATTATTTGTTGCCGCTGCACACACTAGATACATGACTTGGAAGTGAGCAGACACACACACACACACACACGCATACACATACACACATACAGATGCAGACAGATGCCACCATGTCGTGTCATGTCCAATTCAGGCTACGGTTACATTTCACAGCTCCAGTGAAGAAACGTAACTTTTTTTCTGAGAACCGGCTTCTCCGTTTGTCTTTTTGTTTCACTATTTCTGTCTCCGTCTTTCACTTTCTTTCTGAATGTCACATGAGAAGATCAATACCTCTCTAATGCCAGTTAAATATTAAGCTGCATCCATTCAGTTTAGCTTATCCTGGCATGAACTCTGGAAAGAAAAAGGGGGACAAGGTATCAGAATGTGCCTAACATCCCTTTAAATTTCGATAATGAAACCAGATTAGGTTCAGCCCTGAAGTTGCAATTGTTCTTTGCGTTATCATGTTTAAGTCTATCCTAAAATAAAAAAGCAAGGAAAGGCTTCTCTCTGTCAGCTCATCACGTTGTGCTCTTGCGTCGATAACATTACGTTACGTGTGCTGCAAGACACGACACCGGCGGAGGTCGATCTCTACGACGCAGTTTCATTTAATTTCATGATCCTAATAAGCAAAAGTACCAGCGTATCCTGTGGGGGAAATTGTAGATAAAAGTATTAAAACACCTTTGCACTCTCTACTTAAATAAGCATAAATGGCAAAAACTAGTTAAGATAAGCTAAACATTGGGAACTTAAGTAATTTTTGTGTGTTTTTATCTGGTAAAATGATGAAGCTACATGTACAATTGTGTATTTTGGGGATATAAAGCATTGAAGGATACTCTCAAGATACCAATGTAGGTCAACGTAGGAACTGGCAGACCGTCTCTGTTGCACAGCTCAAAGTCTTAACAAATTATATTCTGTTTAATTCTAAAACCAACACATGGATTTTTTTTCAGGGTGGTTGTGAGATGGACACGTTGTTGGCTGCTGCAGAGCTGTCAGCCGACACGGCAGGCCTTGCTCTCTGGCCCAGAATAGTCCGTCACAAAGCTCCCCGTGACACTGCAAAGTGTTTCTTTTATACTTCTGGATTCTGTCCAGGTCAAACAAGAGGTATAAGGTGTGGATTAGTGAGCTTTAGGTGTGCTGGTAATAAGATTGTGCTAGCTTTTTAGACAATGCCAGGCTAACTTTCCCCCCCTTTTTTCTAGTCTTTGCGCCAAGCTGAGTTTCTCCTGTTTATATCCAGCAGACAGAGAAGAGATGGAGGTATTGGCGAGAAGGCGGACATGTATTTTCCCAAAATGTCAAAATATTCTCTTAACATCAGGATTCTGTTTGGATGAACCTCCTGCTCTCAGTGTTTACATCACACAGAGTGGAGGAACTCCCTGAACTCGCTGCATTCAGCTCGGACGCTGTTATAAAAGCCGTTTGTCTCAGTGTTTGTACATTATGAGACACTGAAGAGCTGAAGTCTTTCCGGCCGCCTGTCGACAAGACCGAGCCCAGCTGGTGCGGCGCTGTTCAGCCACACAGAGGTCGCCTTCAACGTCACGGTTCGATCACCTTTTTATGACCCTGGGAACTCCCTTTTTATGTCGGTCAAGATATGATTCCGCTGTCATTTGTAGCCTTCACTGTCTGTTCTACAGCAATCTCTGGCAGGATCCGTATAATATGTGATGTATAGGTTTGGGTGTCAGAAGCCAAACCCCTGTCGGCTGAAGTCGTGAATATGGGAGGCGCGGGGTCGGCAACCTCTGAGACTTTAAAGAGCATACCAGTCATTCTGGAAATTCACACGTCAGTCGGACGATCTCAGTCAGCCAAGTAACTGTTTTGTGAACGACTTCACTTCAACATATATACAACTTACAGGCGACTGTAACGTTCCCACTGTAAGGCTGCAGGTCTTTCAGCACGAAGAGGTTGTGTTCTTTCACATAACAATCATTTTTTACCATTTTTGTCTTCTGGATTGTAAAACTACTGTACTGTACGCATTGACAGTAATATAAAGCATACATGTAGACATAGAAAATCACAAGAAAACTCCCAGATGTCCTCTTTTAAACTATTCAAATGCCTTTACTGTCACAGCATGGTCACATTAGACCTTACAAACAAACATCAACATGTTTTAAATTAATCTTAAAAGAAAGAAGACACATAATGCTCATTTCCAGGTTCATAATTGTATTTTGGGTCACTGCTGGAATAGGTGTGCATGCTTGAGTGCTAAAAAACACATCGGTTTTTAGCGTTGCAGTGTATTTTTCAGCTCCTGTCTCTTTAAGCCCCCCCCCCCCACACTGAATACCTAGTCTGCTCTGATTGGTCAGCTCACACACGCCTGAGCCAGCACTGCTAACTGCAACATAGCAGCTGTGCTAATACAATTCTTACATGCCAAAGTAGCCACTAGGCGTAAATTATGCAAATGTGTGACATGGTGATGTAGTTCGATGTCACACAGTTACAGAATTAAAGGCGGGGCTACTGACGAGGCGTTTCAGGAGCAGTGTTTTATGTAGGAAAGAAGAGCTTCTGTTGGTGCAAACCTGGACCTTTTTAAATTTTAAGCTCTTTCACATGTGCAACCTATTTAAAACACTTTCGTAAACGTATCTAAGGTCTTAACATGTCCATGCTGTGATATAAAAAAAGGCCTTTTCATAGTTTAAAAAAGAGTTTTGTGGGGTTTAACATCCAGCTCTTTGAAAGGTGAAAAGTTGATGTATTTCTGGCTGAAACAGGATGTTGATGCAGGGCAAAGTGAGGTGAGCGTTAATGGATGGCTGTTCATGTGAAGCAGTGCACGTTAAAGGGGGGAAAAAGTTGTAAATGAAAACGAAGGATGACAGTTGTTTCAAATTTGTATGTTTTATTTTCGTGAATGTTTATATGAACCCACGGTTGAATGGAAAACATCCCAACGTGATGTTTTAAAATTTCTTTTTTTTTTTGTCCCATGCCAAAATATAATTCAATTTATGTTAATTAAAGTAAATGAAAATAGTAAATGTATACATTTGAGAAGCTGGAACCAGGGAGATGAGCTATTTCTGCTAAAGTAATGACTAAAACAATGAATCAGCTCATCGTTTCAACACGAAATGAACAGAACGACCTGAGTGGTCAGTAACGACAACAAATCATTTGTTTGTTAATGTGAGAATCAGTCATGTGGAATCGATCAGTGTTTGTTGCTCATGTAGCTATAAAACCGGCTCCGCTCGCTGCTTTTAAGGTTTGAACTGAAGCGTCTCAGGGTTTTGTTGCAGAGCTGCTGTGGTTCAGATCGGACTGACAACAGCTGTGGTCGTCTGTCTCTGCAGAATGTTATTTATGTGCCGATTTAACAATTCGCTGACATCGTTGAGATGCGGCACGCACGTACAGTATCTGCCCTGCCAGATATGTGTCAAAGTCAAGTGTTGACTTCTGCTCCTTGACATTCCTGTGTGAAAATGAACGATGGACACTGAAGAGAAAGCGTGTGTTTGCGTGTGTGCTAGCTTCTTGTAAAACTCAGTGCTGTAAAGCGTGTTGCTCCTACCACTCTGTGGTTTCTAGAAGGTCTTTTCAGTTCTGTGGTGGTTACATGCGAGAGAGGAAGCGCTAAAACCGTTTTGGTTTTTTTCAGGTTGAAGGTCAGGGTCGGTTTGTCAGTTGATGCTTCAGCAAGATAAGATCTTCAAAACGGTCTGCAGGATTGATTGTCTTTAATTACAGAGCCCTGAACATGATGCAAGCTGGAATGTTTTCAGAGAGAACGATCAGTCACGCGCAGACGTTTAAAAATGCACGTTAATGATAATGGAGAGTATTCAGAAGTGCAGCACTGGGCAGAGGGTGAAGGATAATCGCTGGACCCGTGCGTCTGATTATTTTTCAGAGAATGAGAGACAGAAGATCCTTTGTGTCGACATCACATAGCTCGTGCAAATTTGTAATACAGTCGTCCAATACTTGATATCATCTGCGTGAGGGCAGAACGTCTCCAGGATCAGTCGGTATAAAAGTGCTTGTAACTTTGTTTACCTCAAGGGCCTTGTCATCGTCTGAGTGGGGGTCAGTAGATAAGCGATGTAACCACTTAACCTCTTCATACAAAAAAAAAGGATTTGCATCTCCGAAGCAAAAAATATCACCCATTGTCTTGCAGGACTTTCCCAGGAAAAATCCCCGTCCTCTCAGGAAATAATGAGCCTTCTCTCCAACAACAGTTTTTCACTGATTACCTAGCTTTAACCCCCCCAAAAAAGATGAACAATGAGCCATGAAAACGAGGCCGAGAGTGAGAAATACAGTGCGGTCCTGGCGAGCGCTTAAGTTACAGCCAAAATAAACCAAACAAGGATCTCTCCAAGTCAAATATTGGTTTTCTGAGCGCCTCAGTGTGAATCCCCGCGAGCAAACAAACTGCAAGGCCACCGAGCAGACGCGCAGGTCTCACAGTCGTCTGTCGAGATTTTACATTCGGACCTCAGACAACCGTTCACCTCCTAACACTGTTACCTGTTTCTGTTTCCTATCAATGTCTCGGTCGTTCACGGGCCTCCGCTGCTCATCTTGAGGGCTGAATAACAGGAACACTTCCCACTTCCCGCTGGGTCAGAGGTCAAGGGGAAGTTGTACTTGTGTCTGATCCCAGATTCCATCATGTTTATTTTCTCAAAGTGGAATTGGGGGGTGCGCTCTTTCCAGAAGAGATTGTGAAAGCGTAAAACAATACTTTCCCTTCTTCCTTTTTTTATCTCTCCCCTGGACGTTTTTGTTACCGAGGACAGAGACTCAGTCGAGGCTTTGTGTGTGCGTGCCACTTTTGAAAGAGCTTGGAACCAGTTTCTACATTGTTCGCAGCTGCGAAGGTTTATCGAAAGAGGAAAAAAAAAAAAACTCTACAAAAAAAAAGCTACATGGAAAAATGTCAGAGTAGGATGATACAAGCTGTTACAATCTGCAGAACAATGTATTTTTTTCTGTTTTTGCTGCATTAAATTAAAAGTAACAGTAAAAGTACAGACGGTACATACAGAGGACTACAGTTTGGGTACAAACCTTCAGTTTTGTATATTTTCATATCAGTTAAGGAATGAAGATTTCTTGAAAAGTTGACATTTTGAAGATGGAGGACTTCAACCGATTTTCAACCAAGCAAAGTACATCAGTACTGTACTCTATTGGGAGATCCCCTTATTAATTTAGTTTAGGTAGAAAGGATGAATGTGATTTTGACCGCTGTGTGTTTTTAGTGCAGAGCTTGAGTCGACAGATGGGTATGGTTCGAGCAAGGGTGCCGGAAATTGGGAGGTTGGAATTAGGAAAGGCGTCACCGGCCCAAACTTTAAGGCCCTGGCCCTCATTTCTTTTAAACTGCAGATCATTGTAACCCAGTTCAGATTATTCCTGTCCATTCTAGTGCAGCCGGCACTGTTGTCAGTCTGTCTGTGAACTGATCTTTGTCAGTGGGATGGTTTGACAACCTTGTAGGATCCATTCACAAAACTTTGCAAGTGGATAATCCAGATCACACTGCAGGCCGAGTACAGAGTACTGGGGCGATTATTAAACACTGCAGATTAATGTTTTTAGATTTTTAGATTTCTGTTTCTGTGAATAAGACGGCGATGGAGGTGTTGCTAACAGCCTCCTTTTTAATACAAAGCTAGGCTGACTTTATCTCCGCAGTCGAAAGAGTGGCATCCATCTCCTCGTCTAACAAGATGCATGTTTTCCCTGTTAACGCGTCTCAGAGTGCTGAGCTGTGTTATGTCTTCTTATCACGAAACATGTTCACAAACACTCGTACGACGAATAAACTGCTGCAAAAGAATGCAACTTCCTGGAGAAAGACGGTCGATCAGGTCGGGACGCCAGACCAAAGGAAAGTATTTGACCATCTTGGAATGAGACTCAACAGTCAACCGTCTTTCTCCAGGAAGTTCTGGTACTATAAAAAAATATCAAAACTGCTGTTACGCATACATGGAACAACTCGTCTCTCCTCAATAGAGTCAGATTCTTTCCTATAAAAAAAGCCTCTCACATGGTGGAAGAAGAGTTTTGTGTTTTTTTTCAGTAGATTTGGAGAATGAACCCATCTCTGCTCAGCTCGACCCAGTGTCACAGAGAGGAGGACCACCACACCAGCACCGGCCTATAAAAACACACCCGGCCCTCTGGAATAATAGAGCAGATAGAAACGGAGGTCAGAGTCCCTCAGATAATAGGGAGCTCTCCGTGGGCTCGGCTCCCACGGGCTGCTGGATGTTTGATCCGTAGGGGAATTGACTTCCTCGCTGATTCTGTTGTTGAATGAGCTTAGCGATTTTGTGTGTGTGTGTGTGTGTGTGTGTGTGCGTGTCTGTGTGGACAGACCATTGCCCAACTCCGGCCTGACAGTGTGCAGCCACCAGAGACTTGTGTCGAACAGGCAGGTCTCTTATCTAAATGTTATCCTTGCACCCTGCAGAGTAAACAATGGTTGGCGCTCGCTTCAAAGACGAGCCGGGAGCGCACGCTTGACCTACTGGAATAATGAAGCCGGGGATGTGAAGACCAAAGTGGGGCCGGGGGCGCAGGTGGGGGGGGGCTTCCTCTGCATGTAAATAAATTCTGTTTTAATGAGGAAACTGCTCGTCGTCAGAGATCATTAGTGGCACTTGTTCAGGGAAATGGCGGCGTGTTAGTGTGCCCCGCCCTCTACACACTGACTGATTGCTCGATAAAATCTGAATCAAAACAGAGCAAACATGTTGGAAAGAGGCTGCACGTCACGACACAAGCGTGAAAGAGGCTGCACAGATCAACGGAACAACTTTTAACTTGTTATCAGACAGTCTCCGCTTAATGCTGATGCCTCTGTATGACCTTTTTATAAGCTAATAAAGTCAGGAAATGAAATTATCCTTGATGCTGGAGGGCTCTGTAGTCTGCGGATGCTTCTGTAGCCTGTTATATCTTATGCAGGCCCTGCTACCGAAATGTCGATAACTTTAGCTTACTTTACCTCAGTGCTACACATCCCACAAACAGCTTTGTTCAGAGAAAGGAAAATAGTCTCAAATGTGCTAGATCAAGATCCGCTTTTGTCCACAGGGACCTCCAGAAGTTCCCCCGTGTCAAATCTCATCATCACCCAGCCATCAACCCAGAGTGTCAGAATTTGACGTTCTGGAGTTGAGACTTAGTGATCAATCATCTTTCTTCAGGAAGTTACATTTATTTGCTATAAAATTTGGTCTCTGTTGAGGTTTTCACCCTCGTTCAGACCAGAATAGACCCCATTAAAGGACAGATCCAGAGTGGGGAGGGGTTCTGGTATCTATGAGTACAAGATAGGACTCGGTGGAGTCGTGTGCTCTACTGAGTGTCAGAAACACAGGTCTCGTCAACAATTTCTATAAAAGTGATGAGCCTCCAGAGAACAACAACCTGAATCTGCAGCTTCTCTCTGCCTTTCGCGGCTTTACAGTGACTTTCAGCTCCCAGGAACTTCACTGTTTTGGTTCCCCATTACGACACCACATTGTCTTCGATCACAACAGCTCGGCAGGCGCGAAAACTGTGGCCACCGTGCATCGAAACGTTGAGACACTGTTTTCTCACTTCTTTAGATTTAGAATTTATGAAACCTCGAAGGGAACTTGTGGTTGGCATCAAAAGTGTTGGATGTGATTTAAGAATTTCTGCTCATGCAAGAAAGCACTAACTGTTTGGTGAATGCAGGTGACACGTAAAACAAAGTCCGTTCATACGTTCTGCGCTCTCATTAATATTCCTGTACGTAGTAGGAAGCAGAGAAGAGGAAACACTGGCTGGAAGTGTTCACACCTGACGGGCGACATGACCTCAGACTTGATTCTCGCTGCTGTTGACATCCACATTAGTTCACATGACGTCAGCGTTGGAATTGCCAATCCGAAAAAATTACCTGTCCGGACGTGTTTTTCCTTTTTCCGTGTTTTGTGGTTTCACTTAGTTCTGCCTGTCAGCGATGGTCGCACACTCTGGAGGAAGGAAGCAATCTGTCCTCTCCTACGACGGCTAACGTACGGCTCCGGCTCGCCAAAAACAAACACCATCCATTCTGTTCCTCGCTCTTATTCGTCCTCAGCAGTTCGACAAGGAGCTCTTGAAAACAGGAAGACAGTTTTAATAGTAGTAGTGCAGCAGGATCGTGACATCAGGCCTTAAGATTGGGACTATTGTCCCTGCTCAGATTTAAGAGACAGGTTTATGTGCTCTGACCTCCGAGTCTTTTGTTTGCGTCTGCAGAGAAACTCTTAAACCGAGTTTTCTAGTTTCTATAAATGCGTGCCTTTTTTTGGACCCGTTTTTATCTCAGTGGTTTGTGTGTGTACGTGAGTGTGCGTCCTGTCTTCAGCTCCCAGGCCCCTCTCTGCGTAAACGCTGCCCTGACGCCCAAAGGTCACGGCCGTCCTCTCCCGCATAGCACCCCCCCCCCTTCTCACCGCGGAGGTCGACTGTGACCTCGCAGAGGTGAAACTGCTGCCGCCGAGCTCCGCCGATGACAGATTCATTTACTTGACAGAGTCGGTCGGGTCGGTCTGCCCAAAAGCCCCAAACATGAGTTCATCAGTGTGTTCTTAGCTGTTTCCTGAGCTGCACTTCATTGTGCTGCGGTTCACTGGTGAGCGTGCAGCTGAGGGGTTGAAGCTGCTCTCAGGATGAACCTGCAGCTCTTTAAAAATACTGTGTGGCTCCAAAGGACTGGTTCAGACTCAGTCGCAGCACTCAAATTAAACACACTTCTTATTTACCTCGATATACATATTTACTTTTAGTTTTTGGTTATGCTTGTGCTTTCAGCGATGGTGGTAAAACTAACTGTACCACCGTGTAGAAATAAAAGTCCTGCATTCAAAGTTTTTTTAATGAAGTAAAAGTACAAATTTAGCATCAAAATGTAAGAAAGGTGCCAAAGCTGTATTTATACATTCTGCAGAATGGCCCCTTTTTGAAGAATACCTCAAACTTTAAATTATGGAATTCCATCATAACTATTGCAAGCACAGTTTTAACCATTTGAACGACAGTAGACGGATATCAGGAAGCCATTTTTTAACACAGCCTGTGGTCTCTCGTCCCTGCAGCGGCGCTGCCCTCAGCCATCCTGACGCTCATGTTCAGTCCGTACCAGAGAGGCATCTACTGCGACGATGAGAGCATCAACTACCCCTACAGGAGAGACACCATCTCCCACGGAGGCATGGCCGCCGTCACCATCACCTGCTCCATCGTCATCGTGAGTCTTCTTCCCCTGAGCACTGTGGTTAATACACAGTAATCCAAACATGTACATTATAACGTGTCCTCCGTCCACTCCACAGATCACCACGGGGGAGGCTTACCTCGTGCACACCAAGCGTCTGCACTCCAACTCCCAGTTCAACCAGTACCTGTCGGCCCTTTACAAGGTGGTGGGAACCTTCCTGTTCGGGGGAGCCGTCAGCCAATCGCTGACCGACCTGGCCAAGTTCACCATCGGTCGCCCCCGTCCGAACTTCTTAGCCGTGTGCGCTCCGGTCAGCTGCACCGGGTACATGCTGCACATCAACTGCACCGGCAACCCGCGCAACGTGACTGAATCCAGGTGCTCACCCCTCCGACCCTCTCCACGTCTTTTTTTCTTTATAAATCTTTATTATCAAGTGAAGTCGATATTGTAGAAGTTAACGTTCTGTTGCTTTCTCTGCCCCTCAGGTTGTCGTTCTACTCCGGCCACTCGGCCTTCGGGATGTACTCCATGCTCTTTCTGTCGGTGAGTGCGTCGTCGTCTTTGTTTGGCGTCGCGTGAGACTTCTGCGTGTGTCTGTGAGATGTCTGTTTACTAAAGACGCTCAAAAGTGACTCATAACAGGAGGGGGGTTGTCAACACAGACACGGACAGACGCTCAGCTGACGTCTGAAAACACCATTGTTGTAACACCACACACTGTACAATGGCCGGAAGATGACAGGTCCGACCGTCTAATCCCTGTTTGTGTTGAGATAGCTTCATATACAGCGGGGTCATACTAAAACGGAATTTTCTATTCCAAGGAGAAGATCGTTAAGACAGTCGAGCACATTTGAGATTGAACTTCCTAATCTTCTCCCGCCAAATGTCTACAGTTTAAAGGCACAGTTTATAAAAAAAGAGAATCTTTTGAATTGTGTGTTCTGTGCGTCCAGCTCTACGTCCAGGCCCGGATGCAGGGGAAGTGGACGCGACTGGTGCGGCCGACCATCCAGTTCTTCCTGGTGGCGTTCGCGGTGTACGTCGGATACACCCGCGTGTCGGACTACAAGCATCACCCGACCGACGTGATGGTGGGGCTGCTGCAGGGGGCTCTCATCGCCGTTCTCACTGTGAGTACGACCGTTGGTTTCAACGCGTCGCCATTTTTGTTCTTGCTCACTCCCCCTCATCTTAACCCTCCCCCTCCCTCCCTCCCCCTTCTGTTATTTTTTAAGGTCCGGTACGTGTCCGACTTCTTCAAGCAGCGCCCCCCTCCCTGCACGCGGCCGGACACGGCGGAGGTGGAACACCTGGAACGCAAACCGAGCCCGCAGCCTCCCGACTCGCAGCAGAGGAACCACTACAGCTACCCCGGACCCGTATGAGCTCCACCCAGCAGCAGCAGCAGCAGCAGCTACTCTTACTAACCTGCGCCTACAACTCTCTACCAGCAGCTCCGTTACCCAAAGGACCTGTGACTTGTACAGAATTAAAATAACGCAGCAACCACTACCTGGAGATCCAGACTCCGCCTGCTCCACTCAGAGACAACTTCCCAACTTTTTTTTTTCTTTTTTTTTTTACAGCTATGAAGACTTCCACAAAACCTGTTGGAACAAAAGCTCCGTCTGCGTGTCTCTTAGTCGGGGTGTGTGTGTTTTTTAAATGAACATATGTGATTTGTGTTTTTCTGTTTGTAAGTGTGCAATGATTTATATTTTTATGTTATTTTTCAATTCTAAAAAAAAGGTTTTAGACTTGTTGGGGGAGATCAACACGCTGTGAGTCAAACTGAAAAGTGCCGCTGCAGGCTGCTAGAGAGTATGTATCTGTAAATTTCAAAAAAACCCACCCACCAAAGATTTCAGTCTGTCCTCGGGTGGCGTGACGGAACCTTGGAGGCTGAATGTCGTTCACTTTGTTGCTTTTTGCCGTCAGATAAGACGTTTTTTGTTTTTACCCACACTGGAGCGAGATTTTTATCTGCCTTTTGTCTCTATATTTTACCATCTTTAGAAGACATGCATGTAATTATTATGGACTGCTTTTTAACTACATTCATGATCATGTATAGTGCATAGTAACATTTTTATTATGTTTTTAAACTACTGTATCTAATAAATTGTGTAGCTTTTAAAGAATGTATCACCACTACTTCTGCTGTGACGCCACAGCGCGACTTTTTGAGCTGGCAAACAATATTCTGGATGGTTTTTATTCCCTCGTGTGGACGGAAACTACAAACGGAGACATTTTTGGGACACATTCAACCCATAAATCTTATTTTATTTCAGTTTCTTGCTCGTGGAGCCACAATGTCTCTTCAAGTTGAACTAAACACACCTTCATGGACCTCCTTCCTCCCTCTTTATAAACAAGTGTAACCTATTGTTGAAGCTGCACATCATGTAATCACGTCTATCAGCCTGTCGGGTTGTTTTTTGTGTAGTTTTTCTCCATAAATATTAGCCAGCATGTCGTCTTTGAGTGCTTACTTTTAACAGCGAGGAAGAAAAATGTATTGGGGGGGGGGGGGGAGTTTGTGAACAAAACAAGGGAATTTTTTTAGGTGTTCTTTGTTTTCATTGGAGCATTTCTGTGCCGTGTTCTTGTTGAACACACTGACGCAGAGTTCGTGTCGGGACCTGAAGGGATTCCTCAGAGCCAAAGGAATGGGGGCTGTGACACAATGTAAGAGGCGGTTTAAAAGACTTCAGAGCGCTGTGAATATCTTTTCAAGTCAGAGGTGTTATCTACCCACAGTGACTATTATGTTTTTCCACATTAAGACTATGGAGGTAAATTGGCTTTAATTTGTGGTGCGCACGTCAATGAAAAATCTTCTTCCAGAGAAAGTGTGAGTACTGTGAAAAACCCACGGGGCCTGCAAGAACGACACTAGTATGACATCAGTATCAGTCAGCCGAAAGGTAGTAAAAGTACAGAATTGCATAAAATGTCTGGCTGATTCAGAAAAGAATGCAGCTGTTAACATGTCATTATATCAAATTATTTCAGTTTTTTGCAGCTAAACCAATCCTGAATCCGTCGAGCATTACACCTCGCTGTGGGTAGCTTTCATTTAAATAGAAACCTTTCCACCAAATAAATCCCTTTAAAATTGTTCACAACATGTTCTGAGGTTCTATTCTGACTGACGAGGACGCTGGAAATAAAAAGCAAATCAATAGGTGGGTGCACAGCGCGAGTGTTGTGCAATAAAGTTGGGATCTCAGGGCCTCTGGATGCCTCGATTACACTGAATAGAGCCATTCTTTGTCACACTTTTGCTGTGAGGCGATGAAGCTGTGAAGTTTTGTGGAACACAAAAATTCACTTGACTTTCCCATCGCCATGGGAACAAGTAGGTCATGTCCGAAATGTCATTTTCGGTTGAACTTTAAATCACAAGGTGCCGACTCATCCAGTGCGTTGTGACTAATCCAAAGGGAACTTTGATTTCCTTGTGTTATAACGTCTCTGTGACTCTTCATGTTCCTGTAATGAGTCATCCCTCAAAACTTTATATCTGAGTCAACTACCTGTGCCAAATACCTCAAATTATATAATTTCATAACTTAGCAACATTTCAGCTTCTATGAGCCGCTGCTGAAGTGATTCTGATGCTTCAAAGTTGCTTTTTTTTTGTCCTTCAGACTGATTCAGTACTTTCCCCCCCCACGCAGACAGAAACCAACCAAAGACAAATGAGCACTCTCAATCACATCTTTTATTTGTAAGGCACCAGAGAAGCTTCCTTACTGCTAAAAGGTTGATTCATTCTCATTAGAATACACAGTTGCTTGTTTACATCTTTGTTTTTTATCTTTTGTTTGTTTTGTTTTTTTTGCCCCAGGTATCTTAAAATGAGACTGTGTTCATAAACACATTGAACTGGTTTTTTTGTTTGCACAAAAAAAAAAAAGAAAAGAAAAGAAAAAAGGATAAAACATTTACAAACCTAGAAAACAATGTTAAGTGTTACTGCCTACTGAGAGAATGGGAGAAAAAACAGGAAAAACGATATGGTATACAACATTGTGCCTCTCTTTTAACTGTAGGCTTGTAATGCACACGGACAACACCAAAATCTTCCATGATACACACACGTTAAAAAGCAGCTTTGAAACATACAAAAATGCTTTAAAAAATATGTATATTGATATATTCATATGTATACAAATTGGCCCTTCACAGCAAAAACAAACACACATACCATTCATATGTCTGAGTTTTGCCAAAGGAGGTTTTTTTTTCTTTTTCTACAGAGACTCGACGTCAGCGCAACGAGTGAAACTGATCTGTTCTCACACTCGGTATGTTAAGGTCAAATCTCCAAGGGAGGGAAAATCCATAGCTCCCTGACACTAGCACAGACAGGAAGAAGAAAAAATCAAAAAAAAAAAGGAGCACTGAGCCGCAACTTAAGTGCTTTTCAAATTAAAAGATACAGAGGACAAAGGATCTCGGACGTGCTCAGACGGTAAAAGGTGGGTTGTCAAAGCTCTGAGAAGCGCTCGCATTACAACACCCGCGGGGCACAGGTGTTGGCCCACAGTCAGGTGAGAGGCAGTGAAGATACAGTGAACACGTCTTTTTATCTTTTTCTTATGAATGTGACCTCATGACACTGACGGCTGATGAGAGAGCACTGCTGCCCTCTGCTGCCTCGATAATGAACATCCCTACTTCTCAGCCACACGCCTCAGCTGTGACCCACTGACTGCGTACAGTAGGAACATTATACAGATGAGAAACGAGTCACTCGTGTGTGGTGAGATCGGCTTTACTGACGTTTAAATTCAGTGATGACAGAGACGGTTAGGAACCACAAAAGGTTATCATGTTGAAGTATCTTTAACTTGATCTAAATGAGCTGCAAATGTTTATTTCATGTCTAACACGCGCAGAAAGTGGGCAAATTAACTCTAAACTATATTGGTAACGTAGCTGCTTAATAACAGACGCTTCGCTTCACAAAGTTGATGCGACATGGAGCCTTGACCTCATATCCAGGAGATGATGTCAGTTAATATGATTAAAATTCAATCCAGATGTTGAGTTGTAGGTTTTTTAGAAAGAGAGAATTTAGCAGATGTGGAGAACCTGATCACGGCGTCTGAAAACTGATTTTAAAATGCTTTGAAATGTGTCATTTGTTCACACTAGCTTGTTTAAGGACTTCTACATATTGTTTCTTATTCAGTGAGTCCAATACTTGACATGATTTTTTTCTAGGTGCAAGGTTTTTCACAACAGGAAACCAAACGTTGGTCACCCACACAAACCTAGACCGTGAGAATCATCTTTAAATCTGCTGTTTTCTGAGGGAACGCTTGTTCGATGTTGGTTACAGAGCTTTAGCAACTCACCCCAGACACATTCTTCATGAAAACTATGGGAATTTCAAAAAGACAAAAAAAGAAAAAAGGGGGGAGTAGATATTTCCCCCGACAATCACACATGAGTTAAACAAGACAGAAAAAGACAGGTGCTTGATACAGTCTCAGTATAAACTGAAGTGTGCTAACTTACAGAAGTACAGTACATGTATTTCTTTAACAACCGTCCGGTTCTGAAGTTTAGATCCTGTTCAAGTTTGTCTTGGTCAGTTAAAGAGTGGACGAGTACGAGGAAGGGGCAGGAGCGTGGGAGGGCGAGGAAAATACAAAAGGTGCTTTGAGGAAAAAAAAAAAAAGGTTAAATTAAACAAGTGTTTTCTTCTTTCCAATCACATTCACTCGAGCACACACAGACACATTTTGAATGTCTAATTAGCCTGTCTTTAACTTCACGAAAACACAAAATAAAGTCAATTCTTTTCAGAGCTTAAACTCTTGTCATTTGAAGGTACAGTGTGTAATATTTAGCAGCATCTAGCAGAAGACACTCGGCAGCAGTATTAGTTATTAGTTTTAATCATTGTACAATCACCTAGAAATAAGAGTAGTTGTGTTTGTTGACCTGACAATCAGTATGATAAATCTGATAAAGGATGGTGGATCATACTTATTTTGTACAAGAAAAATCACGAGCCTGAATCGCTGTCGAAGGAACCAAAACTCCAAGACACTATTTGACATCAGGATAAGATGGAGATCTGTGATGATACAGAAATGTTTGCAGACTGACGCCGAAGTTACCCGTGTTTGAGATTAACACGTGAATATGTTAACTGGCGACATTCAGCTGAATGTGTCTGTGGTTGTCGTAGCTACAACAGATGATGGAAACAGGAAGAAAATACGTAGGTGTTCTTGTGAATGCCTGTTTGTTTAGTTTTTATCTGTGTAAAACATGCCTGATCTGTGGCTGGGCTCCTGTTTAAGGAAAGGGTTTATTTTCCCTCAATATTATGAGTTCCACTCCCGTAATGTTGTTATTCAGTTATTTTTCATTTGAAAAAGGGCTCCAGAGTTCTTCTATATGATGTGCGTTTCCTCAAACAAGAGCCCAATCACAGATCAGGTATATTTTGCACAGAGAAAACCAAAAACAAACAGGCATTCACAAGGACAGCTATTTATTTTCAACATTTGCTGTAACTCAAGGACATAACATTAAAATCTGAACACAGCCATGGAGACGGAGCCCCGTTCATTCCTATAGGCGCTGCTCGACTAATGGGATTAAAATCATCCAGCTCTCGTGTGTTGTGGGACTTCTGCTAATCAAGCTGAATGGATCGAATTTCTGACAGTCATTTCTTGTCCTTGTGGGCCACCGTAGCCTCTGTAGCTTCTCCAGCGTCTTTGGAGATGGAGGGGTGAGTGAGAGAGTGTTGCGATCTGGAACCTCATCGCTAGATGCTGCTAAAAACTCGATATATCACACACACTGTACCTTTAAAGACAAGTCATGGTCCATGCCATGTAGCGTGCGCAGCAGCAGCAGCGGCGGCAGCAGCAGCAAGGCCTATGAAACACAAAATTAACCCTCAAAGATGGGTATACTACCATTTGTACAAACTATAGGTTTTTAAACGCAATATAATCCCGTTTATTTGGGATTGAGGTACACAACGAAGGTAACGCATCCAGTGGTTGGTCGCATGAAGGAAAATGTTGACAAGTCACATTGTTTTATGTTTGAGGGGTTTGAACGCACCTGACAAGTGAAATGTCCCTTTAAAAAAATCCCGTTTAACGTCGGACTAATATCTAATTGGCTCCAAGACCATATTTGAATGGTGTCACTGTCCAAACAGCTTCAGGCAACGTTTTTCATTTTGGAAAAAAAAAAGGTGGTGACGGAGCTACTGTGAGTTATAAACTGAGGGAACTTGTTAAAACTGCTGACTGTGACTGGCAGACAGGAGCCGACGAGAAACAATCAGACAGAGGCATTTCAGAGGACATGAACAAAAAAAACAAACAAAAAAAAACACTGAAAACAGATCTGATAACAAAAAAGAACAAAAAAAAAAACCATAAGAAATATAAACCTATGAGATTCAGAGCCATGTAAGGGACACTGCTGTTAGCCTTCATCCTCAGCTCTCACTCCAAATGGGAAAACATTTATCTTGGTTAAGCCTTACAACAGTGGCTTACACTAAAAAAGCATCTATTTTAAAGTCTAGAAGCCTGAACTGAGTCTATTACCACTAAATAATAAGAACATTTAACTCTCAGCCATTCAGCAGTTTCCTTCTCTGCACGTCCACAAGTTTCACCTCCGCCCTCTCTGCTCGTCATCATCCCTGCAGTTACTCCTCTACATCAACACTCAGCAGACAGGCAGCCAGACTTACATCAATCTCATTTACAGTTACAGTTTTACCTTTCTTTTTTCCACCCTGCCCCCCCCCCACCCCCTTCCAAACCTTCTCGCTGTGTCTGCACTAGTCTGACTTGTCCCCGTCCTCTCCTCGGGGCGCTCTCTCTGCGGCCTCCCGGGCCTTGTCCTCCTTCACCGCCTGGGCCTGACCGTGGGAGTAGTTGGCCAGGATGGAGGAGAGAGAGAGCAGGCCGGAGCTGGAGGAGACGGCGGGCAGGGAGGGAGGGGTGAGGCCCAAGGGCAGCGGGGTCACGGGCAGGGCCAGACCCTGGAGCTGGGACAGGTGTTGCACCTGGAGCTGTTGCTGGAAACACACACGAGGTACGAACACTGTGAGTTAATACCCTTACAAGAGTCATCGCAGCTATTTTATTTTATCTTATTTCTTGCTCTGCAGGAACAGTTCATCCATTACCTTAACTGTAGGGAGAAAAGCTGTTTCTTATCTATAAAGCTTACCCGTATGATGGAGTTCATCTCAGGGGGCGTGACTTGCTTGGCTCTCTCTATGGCGCCCATGACTTGCTGTTGATGCTGGAATAGAGACAACACGGTCATACTTTATCAATCCACCTCAGATTTGGAATTATTAATCCATTTTAACTAATAAAACAGTAAAATATTGAGCTTGAGGAGAACAATAAGACCTCAGATGACATATTCATTACCTCTTGTGACAGGTAAGGCAGCACCTGAGCACAGATGCCATTCAGTCTCTTCACTATTTCAGCCTGAAAAGATAAAAAAACCAAAAAAAACTAGAACCTTTGAGACCATCATCCTACAAGATCTGAGCCGCTCTACGAAGGATTTATTAGAGGAGACTTTGATTACCTGTTTGTGCATTTCAATGTTCAGACCGTAGGACATTTCATAGTACTGCAGAAGAAAGAGGGAGAAAAAGACAAACATTAGAATAAACCCAAGCTAAAGACGCTCGCTATTTTTATACCTACACACAAAGCATCGTTCTATAAACGGCACACACTAGCTTGCCTACTGCTGCAAAAGAAAAACCATACACGTCATTCTAAACCACAGGATGCTTTGTTATCTCATCTTTAATTGATTGCTGGCTATCAGAGACGCTTTAAGAAGAGTATGCCAGTTGCTGGTCATGTGACAAGAAGCCACAGTGCAAATCTGTGTCTGTGTACAACTGGAATTATAAATGGAGAAAATCTAGAAATACGCGTTGCGCACTTGAATTCCTATGATTAGACTGCCGCCCAGCGCGTGACACGTCTTTGGTATGCAACAGGACACGAGATAGAAATAAACGGCTAACACTTACCATGATATAGTGACGCTGCATCTCCGACTTTTCCGATGCCAGTTTATCACACTCCAACTTCAAACTGGAAGAGAAATATTAAACCACAGCGGTCAGTGCGAGGGGAGACGGATGAATCTGTTTACTCCACAACTCTTTGGGGCTGATGCACAAAAACTGTGTGTGTATGCTTTCGTCAGATTTATTGAGCTGTGCGTACGCCTGATTCTGTTTCAATAGATCTGCACTGTTAGTGATACGGCTATATTTCCACCCTCATAGTTATCCATACATGGATATGGATAGAATCACCTTTAGACATTTATCTCCATGAACAGCCGCCATTACACACATGTACAGCTCGCCTGCATTTACCTGCAAACCATCATTGTAATATCTCAGTCATCATAATTAAATGTCAGAATGATGATCGGTGATTAATCCAAAGATAGCTCAATATCTTAGATACACTGACACATATACATATCTTTGTTAAGGCAGTGAGAATGCCAATCAGACGTGTGTATTCGGTGCCATTTTCCCAGCAAATGACAAAAAATGTGCTCAAAACTTTGCTAAATATGAGATATTTTTTATTTAAAAAGCTCAAACAGAGCTGGACAACTGTTTTTGCCATAAGAATCATAAAAAACAGGAACATTTTTTCATTAGTTTGAAAGTGTATAAAAGTCAGTGTCTGGTTGCGTTAGCTGCCCACCTGTGGTACTGTGCTTGGAGGAACTGGAACTCATCCTTGATGCGGTCACAGGAGTCAGAGGTGGTGAACTTGAGAGCTTGACCGGACTGAGAGGATGCCTGCGTCACACAACAACATGATCCGTTTTTTTAATTTATTCACGCAAGATAGTTACTCTCAGTCCAGCAATAAAGGAATACAGCGGCGCATCCTGCTACGGACAAATCTGCGTCCCTCATTTAAAGTGTGCTCGGGTTTGTTTTCGAAACACTTGATTGACCTCCAAGATTAACTCTTTGAGAGGATCGCTCAAAAAGAAGGTCAGCTCTGAGGAGAGGCAGACGGCATGTTTAACTCACATCTGTCTTTAGAAGAAAAGAAGAAAAAAAACCCAAAACCCTCAACCCCAACCTGAACTCTTTGCGGACCCGCATCGTGGTGATTGAGGAAATGTGTTTACAGAAGGCGAGATTAAAGAGCTGACCATATGTGTGAGGCATTTGGAGACTGCACTAGAAGTCTGGATATGTATAGACTACGCTTAAACCATCAGTCCCGAGCCGTAATCCAGGGTTTATCTAATGCTCTAAACCTCATTACTCTCTAAATAAGTGGCACAAGGGCTGGAGGTCTCCAGAGGGATTATGAGACTCAGCGGAGAGGATGGAGTCGCCCCGGATACACTGAGGTCCGAAGAACTGCATCCAAATCGCACAGAATGTGCAATATGGTGCTCGTCTAATGATTGATTACTTGGAAAACGTCACATAAAAGCTTGGCAGTACATCAGGTTAAATATCGTCTGACAATATACCGAAATATTTGGTCATTTGGTATTTGCTGCCCAGGACTAGTATTTATTAAATGTTTTTGGGAGAATTAAAAATATCGAGATATATTTTGTGTATCGCAGTGTCGCCTACCAATGTAGCGATTATTTAGAAGTTTGTTGTATGTTGTTTTATTTTGTGGGAAGTAAAAAATGCTCTTTGAATATGAAGAATCACAAATTATTAATTATTTATCATTATCTGAACACGAGGGGCAGGATGACACTTTGCACAAGAGGTCAGTCAAGCGAGGGAACCTGGAAACTAAGTGCAATTTGCATCTTATACACATTATATTATGTTTTTTTTGCTTTCGGCTGGCAAAATTAAAGGAATAACTTTGATTTTCTGCCACTCCAAGAGTAAAAACTGTCAGGGTAAACACATTGCATGATTTCTCTGGAGGTTTTTTTAGCTGTGAATTGCAGCTATTTGACTAATTGCTGCTTTAAATTCACAGCCCAGTATTTGCAGCAGTATTTCTCATTTCACAGGCAAAATCCTTCCCCACCATGTGCCCAGATTTCTTTGTCACACTCAACTGTTGTATGTGCATTTTCTCCACTTTTATATGTACGTTGCGTTTGTTCTGTTGATTATAGCAACGTGAAATTGAGCTAAACACGAAAGAAAAACACACCAACTCCCTCTCACAGACTCAACCATCAACTTAAATTAGCTGTTTTGACTGGTAGCTAGCTAGCAGCTCACTGTGTTAGCAGCCACATACCGGCGAGAGTGTGTTTTAGCTCGTGTTTGGATTAATTTAAAGATTTAAGATGCTCTACTGTAAGGTATGGACGTCGTGGGGAGGTGTACAGGGGTCTGGTATTGTGAGACAAGCTGACAGCAACCTGCAGCCAGCAGAGCTAACATCAGCTGTCGGCTGCTAGCTAGCGTTAGCTCAGCTTGCTCGGCTGCTTAGTTTACTAACTGGGACAAGTTCAACTAGCCAACTTACCGAGTGCCTTGATTGAGGAAACATCATGTCAGCAGTGTGTCTCGCCGTGTTTCCTTGTTCTAATCGAATAACCAGGCTAGCTGGCTAAGCTAACAGGTCCCCAGATATTATCAAATGATTGGAGACGCTATTCGCACTTTGTACTCTGTCATCGTTTATAATAACGTTAGCTAGCGTCAAAGCAGCAGGAGCCGAAGATCGTCCTCTGGACTCCGCAGTCACACAAAAACCCGCTGCTTCCGAGGATGGACCGGCGAACAAAAAATAAAAACGCTCCTCAAAGGAACATCAGGGTTTTTTTTTTTTTTTTTTGGAATAACGTTAACGATACACCTCCCCGGGGAAGCCCTGGATGTTGACACATGAGCCCCTGACTTTCCTCTGCTTTGAAGAGAAGAGCAGCATCACCCGGAAAACAAACCGAGCCGCCGAGGAGCGGGCGCCCCGTGTGACACAGCGCTGAACTGACGCTGCTCACAGCGGCCAGAGACACCGGGGACACCAGGGCCAGAGGCACCGGGGCCACCGGGGCCACCAGGGCCAGAGACACCGGGGCCACCGGGGCCAGAGCCACCGGGGCCACCGGGGATGGAGACACCGGGCCGGAGACACCGGGGCCGCCGGGGCCAGAGACACCGGGCCGGAGACACCGGGGCCACTGGGGCCGGAGCCAGAAACAGGGTTATGAAAGTCATGAAAATTTAACCTGATTTAAAATAAATAATAGATATATAGAAATGTTAAAAAAAATTCCCAATGATAAGTTATGAGACAAAAAGTCAAAATTATGAGATAAAAAGTAATAATGATGAGATCAAAGTAATTATTATGAAATTAAAAGTGATAAATCGGACATAAAACATCTAAATTAGGATACAAAAAGTCTAAATTATAGGATTAAACTTAAAATGATGAGATAAAAGTCATTATTATGAGATAAAAGGAATAATTGTGACACAAAACGTCCAGTTTAGGACATAACAGTCAATATTATGATACAAAAAATCAAATTATAAGATTAAACTCAACATTATGAGATTAAAAAGTAATCACTATGCGATAAAAAATCAATATTATGAATTCAGCAGTAATAATGATGAGAGGAAATTGTATATTTATGAGGTAAAAAGTCAAAATGATGAGAGACAAGTCAATATTGTGATACAGAAAGTTAAATTATAGATTTAAACTCAACATTATTAGGCTTGAAGTAATAATTATGAGACCAAAAGTCAATATTATGAGTGCTGTGCGGTCCAACTGTAAATTTGACCCCGGCCCCACTAACAGGTTAATGCCACAACAACTATTTAAAAAAACTTATTATGAACCTCAGAGAAAGAAAAAGCACGAAATTATGAACAAAAAATATTCATGTATGACTTCAAAAGCCCTATTAATAGATTTTTTTGGGTTGAAATAAAACCTCCCATTTGCTTGAGATTGCTTATTTTACACATTTTGGTTCATAGAAAAGGAGATAATCCCACTGACAACTGATGCAGTCTGTTGTTGGCCCGCCATCGCTGGCTCCCCCAGGTGACACCGACACCTACACACAGCTACTTTAAAGGTGCTTTTTTAATCTCTAATTATTTCACTGCACCTCCAAAATTCTGAACCCGTCCCACAGCTCCCGATATCACACCACCAAATGTTCAGTTTTATGGCATTGCTACTGGGATTAACTAAATAAATAATATTTAGCTTTTTCTTTTGAACATTTTGATTGTCTAATTCAAACAAGGAACCTTCTTTACCATTAGCAGATGTTGATTATACACCAATTGGCATCTAAACTCACGAAACTGTCGACAGGTTCTTGTCATATTTGGGACTTTAGATCCTTGAAAATCACAGTATTGATTGAAAAAATACAGAATCTTTGCTGCTTGAGGTGCCTTTAACATCCAATATGTACTATTTGTAACCCAGTGAATGACTTGGAAACATGTTAAACTAAACCTTAAAAACACACAAGATCATGAAACCCACTCAACACACACACCATGAGCAAGTATAGGAACAAATTTATTTCAATTTAAAACAGATACCTTGTCATTATGTTTCTCTCTTAGAAGGCGGCAATGATCATAAGTCATGTTCATGTTTGAATGAGGATCAGGCAACAGTGGTTGAAACAAATACATGAAACACATAAAAAAATATGGCAAAGAGTTATGTAAATCAATAAATCGATAATAACCAACTGATTGAACCCCCTTCGTCAAGGGCTCTGCTTCAATGAAAACATCAAAGCCCTCACTTCCAACACAAAATAAACAGCACATGCAATTATAATTACAGTTTCTTAAAAAACAGCAGATTATCTTTTAAATCTTTAATCTTAAATACAGAATAAAGTCTTTGTGTGTACTTAATCATCTATCCTTTTAGTCTCCGGTGTGTTTTATTTAAAAAGGGGGACCATCTCAGGTGGTGGTCCATTGATGATGACCACAGCGTTGGCACTTAGAGAGAGCCTGGCTCTAGAGAGAGTGGGGTTGGCACACTCAGTATAATACATAATTTACATTTGGTTTACATACAAAATTAAGAAAAACAAAACAAACAAAAAAAAAACAGCATTTTATACACCACTACACAATTGACCTTCAGGTTTCATTGGAGTGAGGAAAAAAAAATAAATCAAGTGGTCCTAAAATAATAGTGTTCTGGTAATGTTTTTGTCTTTTTTCTTTTTTAAAATCATACAGGAAAATGAAAAAAACACACACACAAAAAAGGGAGGAGGGGGGGAGAGATGAGATTGTGAATATGCACCGACTCCGCGCTGATCGATAAGTTTGATTCCACTGACCCACAGGAAGGGACGTCGCACGACCGCCTTTAAAAAGGGCACGGAGCGCGCTCTGAGACACAAAGACAAAGGGGGCTCTGCGACGCCATCTTTCATTAATCAAGGCAATGAAAGGCAATAAATAAGTGTTGTAGTGAAAAACCAATCTCTCCCACTGGTCGTTGCTCAAACAAACAAAAAAAAAGGGACAAGGATGAAAGAATGAGAAGTTTCATACAAGACTGCCTTCCCTGCTTTCGTATATGTCGAGATTAAATGTGTCAACAAAAGAAAACGAACAAAAACACACACTGTGCAACACCGGGCTGCTAACACACTACCAAACCCACACTAACAGCCAGTCAGCCCTTCACCATGTGCCAGAGTTGTAGTGTCAAGTCTAATAATACGACATGGAAGTGAGCTGCACTCGACACACAGTAAATCTTAACACGACTACTGATAAATACTTGGGTATCCATACTGGTATATCGTTCCATTTTAAATACTGGCGTCCCGACCCTCTTTATGACAGCAGTCTCAACGCTTGGCCGTCTGCTTCTTCCGCTCAGAGATTAGTGTCATTTTTCAGCAAACAAAATGGCAGTTAAGGACGACACTGGCTTTTTTCTTGTTTTTTTTTGGATTACATATATAATATATTTTAGCCCCGGTAACTCGCTGCTAACCATTTCTGAAAGCTAAAAAAAGTTTTCAGATGGTTTTCCTCAACTTTTCAGCAGCTTTAAGGTTTCCGATAACAAAAAGTGGAATGGATATCAACATACAGTCAAGTTTAAACTCAAAGCCTACACTTTACAAACTTCACTGGCAATGAACAGAAACCAATAGCTGCGTTCAGAGTTAAGTACAGACTGGAGAAACGGCCACCGATAAAGTGTGAGATTCGTAGTTAACGGGTTAAAAACATGCAAAGCCAACAGCGTGGTCATCACTTGGCTATCAGCTATGAGTCAAATACTTGGGGGAGACATGCAATACTTGTCCTGGTAGTAGTGTCTGTAGTGATAAGTGTTTTCTATACTGCATGAGGTATGACAGGTAACACTGCGATACCCATCAAAAAAGGTCAGAGAGTCAGATACTGGGTCCACTTCATTCAGCAAAAGGGCCAGATACATAAAGAAATACATAAAGGAAACTGCTTAGTGTTGGTAAACTCTCTACACACACCTTACATTAACACCCTGCCTATACGTCTTATAGCACATACTGCAAGTAATCTCCATTTATAAACAAGGATTAGTAGTGGATGACTTGGTTCACTGTGGTCCTGTACTCCACTCCCCGCTGTCTGATGCCTGATGCACTGTGATAGCCCTTAATGAGGATGAAGGATAAGTCACCTGTAGAAAAGGTCAAAGACCAAAAAAGTATATCTGCACTTCACTGGCACTATCAAAGCAAGCCTCAAAAAACTGGAAAATTAACAATGCAAAAAACCGACAACAGAATTTTTTTTTTGTGTTAAATTACAAATAGCAAGCATGGACCGCGTGGGCCGTCAATCACTGATAAAAAAAGTCCACCTACGTTCGTACTGTACATTTTTCTAGGTATGCGTTACAGCGCTGCGTCTATAAACCGAGAGGAAATACAAGTTTCTTTTTCTTTTTAAAAATAAAAAATAAAAAATGAAAACAAAACAAATGTGAGGGCTCCTAAAGAAAACCAAACAGTATTATCATGGATGGAGATGTGATGGCAAGTACAACTGGAAATGTCTCAATAAGAAATAGAAAGCAGAGATAAAGTCCTTACTATACCAGACATTCGTTTTTTTTTAAAGTTTTTTTTTTAAGTTTTTTTTTTTTACAGCAGTTCAGACTCAAGTAGGCTCCAGCATGAGAAAAGGAGCACTTCAACATGACAGAATCAAAAGCAGTCAAATTATCAACACCTTCAAACCTGGTCCATAAATTAGATAAATAAAAAAAAATCTTTAATTACTTTAAAATCATCTCGTCACCATACTGTGAAGATTTTCAACCAGCCCTAGTTAGTATACTCCGGAGCCAGAGCTGTTGCAGTAGTGTGGAGTCGAGAGGCCGGTATGGAGGAACCTCTGTTCTCTGACTATTGCTCCTTCTGCCGATCGTTTCCTCAACACCGCTCAGCTCTGTGTAGTCCTATTAATCAAGTGAACAAAGTCCATAATCACAGTATCACTACTACCATAAATTCATAGGAAAAAACTGTATGCTAATGAAAGAAGTTGATACTTTTTTTTTGTTGTTTTTTTCGCTGTTTGTTTTTTGCCAAAGATGGTGTACCACAGAGCGTTTTTTTTTTTGTACAGGAGTGTTTTGTGTATATGTATTTACAAACAGATATACACAAACAACATTTGCAGACTTCAGAGTGCGTTTTCTGTGAAAGGTTTCATAGCCCCCCTCCCCCTCCTCTTTCCACTCAACAGCAAGCAATCTTTATATAAACAAAGTGACTATACAGTAAAAAAAA
>CAEMYA010000132.1:2235918-2248725 GCA_903131615.1 Diplodus sargus | reverse complement strand
AAAAAAAAGTAAAGAAAAAAAAAAAGTAAACAGAAGCACTTCCTAATGTGATGTGTCACCGTCAGGAAGTGTGTCTGATTGGACGGCTGAGTGACGCAGGTGTGACGTCATCAGAGATGTTAGCGCATGGATTCCACTCACACCCCCGGGGTGGCGGGCGTGTGTTTCATTTACAGCTTTTATTTTGTTGAATAAGCTACTTGCAGCCCAGAGCTGCAGCTGTGCTCTGATAAAAACGCTGATGACATCACACTCCCCCTCCACATCTGCTTCCACCAATCAGAGCTGAGCTTGTGTCGAAAGCAGGGCCCTCTCACCCGCTGTTAGTGTATTTGTAATAAGGGTGTCGGGTGGTGTTATCAGTGGAGCCAGATGCTGTGAAGGTCACATGGAAGATTGTCCCTGTGAGTCCAAACAGAAAACATCTGGAGGAGGGAAGCGATGTGATTAACTTAAACATAAAACACAAATCCCACAGAAAATCTTTAAAGGATACTTAAGTCAAGTAAATTTCTGGTTGCTTCTTTTTAGATGTCTTTAAAAGTTTTTATAGATTTTCTTACCACTTCTTATCACCGTTCCTTTGAGCCGTTATTTGTTAAATAGAAGTAGACGTAGCAACAAATTTCTATCATTAAAAACATTTAAAAAATCTCAGCAATGAACAGATTTCGATTAGCTATGTCTTGCCCTCTCGTGCTTTTTGTCTTAAGTGTGTTTACATATGCATTTACTTCATAATATATATTTCTATTTTTTTTGTTTTGTTTTTTTGATTTTTTTTTTTGCGATTGCGATGCTCACACCGGTGGGTACATTCATAGATGCGAGGTGGAGACAGAATCCTCGGCCCTGTCCCCCTTGTGTCCGGGTGTGTGACCTCACTTCCTGTCTTGATCGCTCTGTCCCAAGAGGAGGAAGAAGATGATGAAGAAGAAGAATCTCGTCCTCGGTTGGTTTCAGGAGATCCAGTGCTCGCTTCTTTAAAACGCTGAAGGAGCTCAGAGAGGACACGACGGAGGCTCTGATCTCACACCGCTGAGGGTCAACTCCAGAGGGTTGAAAGGGGTTTCACCAAAACACAGCTCCTCGCTAGTCAATGCTGCCCCAAATACACACACACACAAACTCACACACACACACACTAACACCAAAGTCCCCTTCAGTCACTGTACAGCCCGTGTGAAAGGTTTGTGTGCCAGATGAAATGTGCCAGAGCCAGCAGCCAGAGCCAAATCTGACACATGGAGCAGCTTTGGGAGGAGCAGGGACTCTGACACAACAAGCTGCCGAGCGAAGGAGGAAGAGAGGGCGAGCTTTGGTGAAAAGAGGAGGGACGGCGTTTTACAGGTGGGAGGATTTGTGGATGTACTGTACGGGAAAAAAAATAACAACAGGAAGGGTTCTGTTGGTGGGTGTGTGTGTGTGCGTGTGTGATTGTGTGAGAGCCGGCAAGGTGTGCTGTGTGATGCATGTGGAGTTGAGCGCACACTCCCGGGGAGGTGTGCATTTGTGCAATGGGGAGGAGGTGTGCGTCGTACGTGAGCCCCTCACACCAGATTGTACTCTTTGAGATTGAGCTGTAGGATGGTGTCTTTGACAGCTGCAAACACAAAGCGGATGTTCTCAGTGTCCGTGGCACAAGTGAAGTGAGAGTAGATGATCTTGTCGCTGTCGGGGTTTAAGTCCACAAACATCTTGAGGATGAACTCCCGCGCCGCTTGTGCATCTCTCTGGGGACCTAAGATGTGAAAACACAAGACAAGCACATGCAAACATTGATTTATCTATCAGACTACAAACAGCCATTTGAAGAATTAGGTCAACCACATTCGTTCCCTTTCTTTCAAGATCTAGATGAGCGTGCTTGATACAACTGTCATGTCTGTGTGTTCAGTTTCAGCTTTAGAGGGCTTGGCTTAACAAGGGATTGGGACTTTCAAGCAGGCGGAAACAGCTTAATTACCACATTGCAATTGTTTGAGTCATACATAAACGGTAATTTAACAATACCTGCAGGTTGACGGTTCTAAAGGGAGTTGTGTGCTCTCAGCAGTGGCTTGGTACCATCATAATTTGTACATGAATCCACTGGTTAAAATGGGTACTCACAAACTCACTTTGCGTAGGAACGCCGGAACTACGGAATGTATTTCAAAACTCTATACAGTGATTTTAAAAGGGTGCTGCCGTCTGTCCTCTAGTCTGAGAGAAAGTACATAGAGCACTTAATGTGTCCAATACCAAGCTCCCTTTCTCATGAGCCTCTCATCTGTGCCATATACGAGGGGCGAGGCAGCTTTCTCAGTTTCAGTGGCCCTGCTCTGATGACAATGCACTCAAAAGTCTGGTAAACTGAGTCGATGTACACAATTCATGTTGCCACAAGTGCCACGTGTCTTTTGCACACTCACAACACACGCAAGCATACCAACATATAGAGGATCTCACCATCGAACTCGGGGAAATAGTCCACCAAGTGTGAGTAGGAGATCTTCTCCTCTAGCAGATCCTTCTTGTTCAGGAAGAGGATGACGGAGGAGTTTTGAAACCAGGGGTAGGTAATGATAGTCCTGAACAGAGCTTTACTCTCCTCCATACGGTTCTACAGCAGAAAAGTCATTTTATTTAGTTTCAATTCAACTCCCACGTTTTGTTGAGGTTTCACTACAAATAAAGACATACATGCAATACTGCTTGTGAGATAATTGTGCTTAATAGATGTTTTTAACGTCCACCTACCTCGTTATCCGACTCCACCAGGACCTGGTCGTACTCGCTCAGCGCCACGAGAAACATGATGGAGGTGACGTTCTCAAAGCAGTGAATCCACTTCCTCCTCTCTGACCTCTGACCCCCTACATCCACCATCCTAAGTGCAGGATGGACGTGAAGAAGGCAAGAAGGGAAAAACATTAGTATATAACTCATGGTGGCCTCGTTCATGATCAGTTGCCAAGAGTCATAAAGCGAAGTACTTTGTTTACTAGAGGAGGTTTTAAATCCATCAAGATATGTTTATTGGTCTCGCTAAATTGCAGTGCTCGTTTATTCTGTTACTTCACATAAATACTGAATTATGACCTGCTTAAAAAAAGGTGTAGAAGGCAGAGGAACTATTTTTTATTATTTCATTCTCTGGTGCATTTCTTTCTTAAACATTTTCAGCACATGACCTAAATAAAGATACAGTTTCAACCCGGGACAGCTTATTTTTACGATCATCTGGGTCCCGATCATTTGTTTAAGAAAGGACTGGTCTGCAGTCCCATTAACTTCATCATAAGCAAATTTGTTTGGGGAAGAATATAAAAAAAAAACCTGATGGATTCACCGCCTTAAGAAGAGAATTATTAAAAATTCACAACTTCTGAAGCAGAAGTTTTGAAGGTCTGAGAGAAAACGTGTGCAGATCTCTAGATTTAGCATTAAGTAATTAATTAAAGACAGAACAACTAATAAAAACAAGAAACAAATGTGCAGTGGGACTATGCTGTTGTCCTTCTAAATGTGTGAGTCATGCATGCCACCACAAAGATGAGAGATTCGGATTTAAGACAGATCAAGGATCAGTTTTCAGATGAATGCCACTCAGTTCCAGAAATTCATTAGTTTGTCTAAACTGAAGAAAGTCACAATTTGTTATCAGTTATTTGGAGCTTCTCCACACGTAATGAGTGAGAATCTGATTTTGTATGCAGGAGTTTCTTTTCAAAGCTATCTTCTCTGAAGAAGTCTGCATGGCACGCTCCTCTCCTGAACTCAGTATACAAAAGAGCCCCATCCGCCAAATGTAATGCTTTTTACTTTACTTATACGAACTGGAGCATCATCTTGAATCTGTGATGAAGGTGCTTTCCCATCTCTCAAGGAACTAAACTTGATGTACTGATCTTGAGATGATCGTGGTCACTTTGGGTCTGCCTGCTCGCGCTTTGGATACGACTGATTCAATTTTTGTAAAGCATTTTAGAGTTACATGCATTGCCGCCTTACAAAAAGTCTAGCCATTGTTTGACACAATTTATATATTGATGCTTTAGTAACATTGTTTTCTTGAAACTTCCATGCCAATAAAGCCTTTGCATAGAAAAATGTAATGAACAGAAAGTCCCTCGCTGCTCATACTAACAACTTGACTTCTGAAACTTGTTTTTTTAAATCCACAAACTTTTTGACAATAATACTGATTTTCAATGTGGTGTCAGACTATCTGGGCCCAATGTACGTGTTAACAGCTACTTTTTCTCAATTGGTATCCAGTAAGTGTGACAGGTTTGGCTCAACATTAGGTTTTACAGTGAGGATAGAAGCTCTGGAATACACAGGTAGCTGAGAAGCAGATTGGTTTGTGCATCCAAACAGTCTCAGAAATAAAAGAAATGCTCTAGAATTCTTAAATTGAGTGGCAGCCATCTGGTCACACAAGGAGTCAACATTACATCTGGTACTAGATCAGCCTGTACTTGTGTTTATGTGATACAGTGAAAGTGGAGGGTCATTCATTTCTCTACCAGACAGCTTTCACAGCCTTCCCTGGTGTGTGTGATAAAGCACCACATAAAAAGGACTGTTTGGAATCGCACTTGGAGAAGACAAATGGAGGAAAATGGAGGAACATAAAACGAAGGACAGGACGGACGGACAGAGGACAGGAGAGTTGATGAAAAGATACAGTGGGCACCTGTGACAGTGGGATCCTTTTCATGGAAGAAAGACGACCGCTACGTAACCTAATGAGAGGCTACAAGCTGAGAAAATTACATCTCAAGAAAAATATATATAGTCTTAAGAGCTGGACTAATAAAGCGACTCAAAAACTGGCATGAAAACTTTGGCTGGCACTCGTTGAAACCATTCATGAAGAGCAATTGTAGCTAAAATACTGACTGGATTCTCAGAAGGTTTCAGTTTTCCCGAGGGTCTCCTTGACAAGGTCACCCTTCACTCGTCAGGGAGTTAAGGTCCCAGTTTCATTAAGCCTTCATTTGTGACAACTGATACAGTAAAATCCTGTCTGTCAGGAATATCTGATCTCAAACCATTATATAAATGGCATCCGCACAATTTAATCCCTGACTTTTTGGCCTTTGTTGCACCTCTGGACCGAAGGAGCAAGCCTCCAGACCAGATTCAACATGGTCTAAGAGAAAGCTAGTCAGATTCACAATGCAAGGCTGCCTCCTGGTGGTGGCCCAGTCCACTGTGGTCCACAGAGACCCAGGGCCAATATAGGCCCTGCAGGACCTGCTGCCCAAAATAACATTCCTCCACCGCGGAGAGGACGACCTCGTTTCTTCTGCCAGCCGGAGAGGAAAGGAGGAGAGGAGGAGGAAGAGAGGAGGTGACCCATTTACAGGGACCGGGCACCAGAATGTAGGACTTTGTGTTCATTAGGGGGTTGTGTTATGTGTGGTATGATTGCTGTTGGTGGCAGGAGGTAAAAGAAAGTGTGGGACTATGATGAGACTACGAGGACTTAAATCTCAATGATTGGTCAAGTTCTTTCTATTAGGAGGGAGGACACAAAATGTGGTTAAATGGGGCTCTGGACAGAAACACATCAGATGACATATGGGTTAATGATCTCACAACATAACAAGGAGGGTCTGAGCCCAGACAGGCATCTTTCTACCTGAAAATGATGCTTTGCAAGTCGAATGGGTACTCTATGATTCCTGTAGTTGGGATGCGCACCCTGAGCACATCCTGCTGAGTGGGAAGATAGTTGGAATCTGCAATACGATCCAGATCGGAAAGATAACTACAGGCAGGCCGGTGCAGGGGGGAAAAAAGAGAGATAAAGAGAAAAAAAAGACAGGAAAACAGTTATATAAAGCGTGACAGGCAATTACCGCAACCCCCCTGCCATTCCAGGAAGTGTGGATGAGTCCTGTTGAGGAAGCTTCACAGAAAAGGCCACATCTCAGAAAGGAAAGGGTGTTAGTCAGTGTCACTGCTCCACCAACACTCTGCCTGTAAACCATGTAAGATTAGCTTGAAAACGTGGCTTTGTGTTTTACTTGACTCTCTTTTTTTTAATTGCCAAAATTTGCAGTGAGGTCAAGTAGGGTTGTGGATTATGTCACAGACAGTGAGGTGGCATCAGTGACAGTAGTAGCAGTGACGGCAGCACCTGGATTTGATAAAGAAGGTTTGGACAAGTATGATATCAAGGACAGCAGGAATAGGACCAATACCTTTTGCTAAAGGTAAATAAAAACTGTTTTTTTTAAACCGTGCCCAATCGTTTCCCTGATTTTTTTAACAAGTTCCTGGAGAATCTATGACATCACCATCTAAACCTTCTTCATCTGGCTGCTCCCCACATGCTTCAGTGCAGCACGTCTGGCCTTCGTTTCAATCCTGGAGCCAGAACCTCAGCACAAATGTGAACACAAACCACTGATATCTAATCAGGTTAACTACTGTGGTCCTCAGGCGCAACATAATCTTTATTTCTCTCTGTAGGACAACAGGCTCTATTCATACAAATGGGCTCTTGCTGAGTAACTTTGCCTGTAGTGACGTGAGCTTTTCAAGTTTGTAATTGTGTCGTAATTGCACGCTACTTAGACGGCAACACTTTTGCAAATCAGCTAGGAAATTTGTATTTTTTGGTCAATTTCTATATAAGCCCTAGCTTGAGTGATGTGTTAAAATCCTGGCAGTCATCAGTGGTTTCTGTCCTCTAACTATGGTGATGCTGCAGTCCTGGTGCCACGGGGGTACCTGAAGATGACGTTCTCCAGGTCAAACGGGTACTCTATTATACCCGTGGTGGGAACACGGACCCTCAGCACATCCTGCTGGGTGGGAACGTATCCCTCCGCAGTCACACGGTCTATATCGCTAAGGTAACTGGAGATATACATCACAACAGTGTGGAATATACATTTTTAAATGATTTCTCACTCACACACTTGCAAAAACAGACACATTACATTTTTATCATGACACATTCTCAACACAACAAGCACACCTGCATGAACGCTGTCTTTAAGTAACATCAAACTGTAGTACAGCAAGTCCACAACCAGGGGGCCACTAGAAAGTGAGTCAAGAGCTGTTGGCCATTCAGCCCCAGGTTTTGTTTCAAAGTAACTATGACAAACACACAACCACAGAACAGGAGGCCGACACATCTGGCTACAACATGGTGCACACACAACGGGTCTACACACCTTTCTAATGTCTTTTAACCCGAGGTTAGGAGTCAGTAAATCTCTTACCACCGACATTAAACACAAAGCTTAATTTAAGTTAAAATTAATCCATTGTTTTTTTCCAGTAAAGACAGCAAACCTCAGCTGAAACATTATCTGAATGTTAATTATCTGTTTAATACTGTTCACAGATGGCAGCATGTAATTCAAAGACAGGATTGAGGCTTTTAAGCCACTCCTTTGCCAATAAACATAACGATTAGGGATGGGATGATAAAAGATTTTATTGCGGATTGAAATCATTTTGATTTTGATCGATTTTCACCTTCAAATTCAAAGGAAGCTTGCCTCGCCCCATCCGGCACGCCTTGGAAGAAAGCAGCTGCATTTGCTAAAACTTCTACAAACAACTGACTGGTATGAAGGTAACTCCAACAGACAGATTTGCAAAACAAATTCTGCTACAAACTGCATGTCTACTTTTCTTGTTACTGTTGAATCCCAAAAGGTATTATTTGAACTTGCCTGACACTGACCTGCAAAAAGCCACCTGGACAAAGTGAAGCTGTTTGAAAATAATCAATTGTGTATTTGGATAACCATGACATTCTTAAACAATAACAATTAAAAGCCATAAAAAAACAACGGCTCTAATACGTCCGGCTTGCAGAGTTTGCTCAATTGTGAAATAGGCTGGTGAGTTTTGAAATTTGTCATCTAAAATCCCATGTGGACACAAGACTGTTGCCCTGCCCTGCACATGTTACAAAACCCTTAAGGTAATTACACACAGAACATACACACAAAACCTGTCACATACCACACATCCAAACACTCCCTAGTTACTCTATAAAAAACATCTCCCTGACACATGCAATTAAAGGTTTAGGATCCAAACACAATCGTCACAAATTCTGACTTTATATCAACAATCCTATAAGAGAACAGCACAGTTGGTTATAATCACAACACTGCATACATCAGTTTATTTTCCCAAAACACGATCACAGACATATCCTCATAATTATTACATAAGCACACTCACACATTGTGTCACACACAGTCACACAAATACCATTCTTAAAAACTAGACAGAGCTCACACACAGACAGAGACGTACTATTTAGTGGAGTCAGAGAGCTGGTACTCTCTGCGGCGGTCGTAGGCCTCCTGGATCCCTGGGTCGGACCACAGGCTCTTGATAGCTGCAATGTAGGGGTGGTCGAACCCGTTGATCTTCTCGATGTCCACCTCCTTCACAAGCATGGCGTTAGACTGGAAAGACACAGGCAAGGGAGGCAAAAAGTGAGATTAAGAGCAGAAGGAGGATAACGATGAATGGGAGCGAGCACTGAGAGAGATGACAGGGAAAACAGAAATAGACTGAAGTCACTTATTACTTTACATCTTCAACCAAAGTTATTTCAGATATCTGTAGGTCTTTTTGGACCTGCGGGCTAATCCTAACCACCCACATCCTTCTTCTACTTATTCTAAAGATAATGTTTCTGTTAGACAAACTACATGCAAGACTTTTTATGCACCTGGAGGTTTTTCCCATGAAAGACTTAAAACATGTAGTTGGCTTTACTGAGACAAAACACAAACGAAGGGGTTGACAAAATGGGCAAAACAGAGAACAGGAACATTTATATATATGAAAATGAAGAATTTGTGCCCATCTAAGAGTGCCTTAAGAAGAAAGGTTGCACAATACACAAATAGCATTAGACAATTAACTTTTTATACCCTGTAACTTAAAAGATATGTGGAAATTTATTCAAGTGTGCTTCAACTTTAAAACTCCAAGGTTTGTCTTTGAAAATGTAAAAAATGATCTAATGAATCAAGACACAGTTTGAAACAGATATTATGAAAAAAAGATGATACTATTTTGCTTGTAAATATCTCCTCGTATGCTTTTATTTGGAAAAACACATAATTTGATGCTTTATAAACTACTAAGTCTTGAACTTGATCACAAGCGCTCAAGAGTCAGGAGTCTGGCTCTGACATACCACTTGCTGCCATCGGTTGTAAAATTCTATACAAAGCCTACATTTTACATTTCCAAGCATGAAATCAGTGTCAAATGATCCACCTGGAATGTATAACATTATCAGTAAAAATGTTCTTTCAAGTGCAGTCAGGACATTTTATTACATTACTGCATTTCAGTCCATTTTCTAGTTACATTTTCAGGGAATAACTACATTCTTGGGTAGAACATTTCCTAATGAGAACACTCTGCTATTTTGTGTAGGTTGTGAACAAACAACAATTTAACATTTTTCTTCAAAATCACATAAATATGGGTCTCTACATCATCTGTGGCTGCAACAGTAGCAATCATTGTTATTTCTGGAACATGACATCTGTTTGCTCAATATTTAGGTGACGGTTCTGCTCATTCTTAACGCAGACCAGTATTTCTAAACACTGGTCCGTGTGAAGGAGCATGCTGTGCCACTGAGCGACGGACTACATTCACCTTGATCCCAGGTGTAAATCGGTCCTCAATTAGAGGTTCACGATAAAAGACCAGCAGGACTCTGAGGACTGGAACTGAGAGCCAATGTAGCCTACAATAATAGACTATAATTAAATAGTTGCATTGTGCCCACACCACCACTACCTAGTTCACTTTTAGTCATCTGAATGTATTAAAGTCATGTCTATGTACAAATACTAACAACAAAAAGAGTTGAATATGGCTTCTGTACTGAGGCTGGCTTAAAATACAGCCCATTTCTGATTGTGCATGTAGCTTTGGGTGTTTCACAAGTGCATACAATATGAAAGCACAATGCAGTGTAGAATCTAATATATTCAGCCATTAAATCTTTATAATAAAAAGGGAACAAAGTGAACTCTGGGATGAACCAGCAGGACTTAAAGAATGTTTCCTGCTCTGACCTCTGCAGTCAGCCCTTACCCGATTCTGCTCAAATTTGTAGGGGATCTTGAGGGTCTCAGTGGCGCGGATCATGGACTGCATGGAGGTGAAGATGTTTTGGTAGACGAGCCGGATGAAACCTCTCTTATCTTCGTCTGAGTACCCGGCTCCATGGATGATCCTCATCTGCTTGATGAAGGTGCTCTTGCCACTTTCTCCCGTACCTGAAGAAGGAAAAGAGAGGCCCAGAGTCAGACGCAGAGTGTGACACTTCATGGAAAAGCAATATTAAGGTGTGGCCTGTTATCATACACAGAACAGAAACCGAAGATAAGGGGTGTAATGTTGCATGAAAGCGTTGCAAAACCAATATGGTGAGATGTGCAGTTTTGTTTCTGGTAGTTTTCAGAATAATCTTCCGAATACACTCTACACACTCAACACACAATGCAACATCACATTCAATTACCAAGAATATTTGAGCCGGAGGGAAATTAGTAGTAAGTCACAGTCTCACAGAATGAGTTCAGAGAAAACATTCAAAGAGACATGGCATTCTTCACAGGGCTGCGACTGTAACTGCATGACCACAATACCACGGGCTCGAGTGCTTTACTGTCATCACCTCATTTTAGTGTTTTCATTTGTGATCAGACCCAACGATCAGTTGACAGACTCACCAAGCATATATATGACATTAACAACTTTTTGTCAACTTGGAGGACATTCAGTTTTGGATTAATCATTTCAGTTTTATTTTAACAAAATCTACAAAAAGACTATGGTTGCCCCCTTAAAGCCCAGGATTTCAGGAGGCCCGAGTAGACATTTCAGTAGTCGAATCATTACATCTTTGTCTTTCTTTACTGTACACAGAGCAATGCAGAAGCCACAGAAAAAATGTTTACCATTACAGCAATCATTCTACGTAAAACTACAGTATTAGGTCATGTATCTATGCAGCAGGAGAGGTGAAAGTTCAATGAGTACAGATTATCTTCTATAGCTCTTTTTGTTTTACTATGGCTGCTATGTGTACATCAAGTACAAGCTCAATTTTACGCAGCGACGCAAGACTTCCAAACATCAAACACCAGAAGTCACACGAGAAACAGCATGACGTGCTTCTGGTGATGAAACTTATCAATTTTCATGGACGAATCTGGCGACAGATTTGTGTGTCAGCAATGCTATTACCATTTTCCAGATTATTTACTAGGACATTTACTCTACTCCAGATCAGGGATATTATTCATTAATCAAACAATTTCTGGATCAAAAATGGACCAACAATCAGACGCGGGCACCAATAAATCAAGACACATCTTGTTACAAATACCTTATAATCAAAACATATCCAAATAACACAGAAAATGCTGGTGTGAGAAAATGCATTTAATTGGAAAATAAAAGTAATTTGAATATAAAAAAATAAGACATTACATTTGTATAGACATTCTATACAAACTGATTTTATGACATTTTAACCTTTTTAATAGCCTTACCAACCTATGGGTTGGATTTTGTTGGGTGGGTAGCTGAACTGGAGCTCTCTAATTCAAATAAAGTCATTATCTTATATAATATCTTATTTATCGTCAAGTAACTTGGTGTTTACATCTTTTATCTCTAATGTAGTCAAACACAGATCATGTCATTGTTTAAACTGTTTTCTGATGGAGAAACATCCAACATATTTTATATATTATTAATGATAAAAGGATAATTGATTTTTTCAGCAAACTATCCATTAAGGAAAATGCTTAAAATTTGCATCCCTTACCCAAATGTACAACAGAAATCACATATACTGTGATCAGGACTTCATTCATTTTGCCTAGTTCTATTAGGGCGCTGGTCGCCGCCCCCTCCAATTAGTGGACAACTCATTTTGAAATCAGGCTCCTCATTTCTGCCAAGATGATGACAACAAGCCAAATCCGTGACCCGAGACAGATGCTCCATGAAAGGCAAGAAAAATGACCAAAAACTCTGGTGCCAGCTGATGATATCCAAGAACATGCTGCAGTCGGTTTGTGTTTTTGATGTTTCATTAGTATCCATTTATTTCCATTTATCAATAAGCAAAGCAAAAACAGCACAACCTGGTACAAGCAAGGCTTAATACTTCCTCTCAAAACTCGATTAACGTGGGATGCTCTTCTAAGTAAGTTTGACGCATTATGAAATCCCTCCGCTGAAATTCCAAGTTTATTAACTAAACTGGTTACGACGGCCAACATGTCAAAGCTTCTTTGTCCGGCGTCCGGTGGATGATATAACACAGTTTGGAAGGCGAATGAATCAAAATAATGTTTCCAGGGAGAAGAGGAGAGTGGGGTGAAAAGATGAGCTAATTTAATGAAGATGATTAAGACATCTTGCCCTACATTCAGGATCTAACACTAAAGTGCCTCTGCCAAAAGGTGACAGCAGGGGTCGTTGTCAAAAAGGCTGCATTCCTCCAGTGAACCTCCTCTGCCCTCCTGAGTCCATATCTGGCTTTAAGATCATCGCAATTTTTCAAGTAGTGTCAGATTTCCAGATTTTACACATATGGTGAGGAGCTCGAGAGAAGGTTTTGGATTATAGCTGCACATTAGAACACATTCGTTCAGCTTCTAATAGCCAAATCCTCCTTGATTTCATGGAAACAAAAATCTCAATCTCTGCATTGAGTTTTTTTCATGCTTTTCAAGACCTGCGGTTATTACCATTGCTGGGGGGGGGGGGGTCTGTTGGGCC
>CAEMYA010000132.1:2176016-2228442 GCA_903131615.1 Diplodus sargus | reverse complement strand
AAAAAAAAAAAAAATGGATGACGAGCCAAAACCAAGGACTGCCCAACTCGGCAGTACTTGGTTTGTGGTGCAGTGCATTCTGGTTGTTGCAGGTTTTCTACCTATTCAGCAAAAAGGAATACCACAGCCCTTTTTTCTATGTGTTCTTTGGGCATGTAGCACCAATTTAAAAAATATTTTGTGTCTTTCTGCTGCATGGACAGCCCATGCGAGGGCCATCTTTCAAGCGATTAAAGCATTCTTTAGTTCTTGCTGAATCATTTTGATCAGCTGATCGGTTAATCAGTCAGTTCTTCCCTTCACTTGCTGCATGAGAAATACAGACACACGGCATCAGATGTGATCTGATCTGTCATACCTGCCACCATGGTAAAATATTCCAGCACTAAAGCTACAGGAGTCTGCAGGAAGAGGTAATGTGCAACTAAAACTGAGGATATTTGTTAGGAGGAGCTGTTGTATCTCCTATACAGGCACCAAACTGCAGGGTCACTAGTGACAGAACAACTCCCACAACATTCAACTGAGATGGATAAATGTCCAGTACTCAAAATGCAGCTCAGTATCACTTTCCTTCTCCTTTAAAATGTACACTTGATGGAAGGTGGCGGTCAAATGTTCATAGACAGAGGTTGTCTTCCTCCTCCAGTGAGGTGTGGGGAGGCAGGCGGCTCACCGAGGGCCGTGGGTCTGAGAATAATGCCAGGGGATAATAGGAGTCAGTGACATCTCAAAGTCTGAGCAGCGGATGTGTTTAACCAAGCCTATTAAGACCTGCACTAATCCTGCCTTACACGTCCTTATCCGGGCGTCCACTGACAGCCTTAACTCACACAGGATGGGCCACTTACACCACGACTGATTGTGGTTCTTGCTTGCTGTCGGCCATTCACACATTGTCATTTTTGATAGGTGTTTTTTTTTTTTCCCTCATGTCTGCTGTCAAAATCAGGGATGTGATAGAAATATCAAAAAACACCAGAATCCTGAAATCAACCCACCTCTTCATTGATCAATCTGGCAAGAGAAATCGCAGCACAGGAGCAAACCGTTTGAAAACTGCGACACAAAAAACAAACACCTCTCTTAACCCGCTCACCTTGGCCACCAGGTACAATAGAGTGCACCGGGGATTTAAAACGTATGACACGGAATAGAAAATGTCCCATCAACGGTATGGCTCTGGTGTGGCCTACTTCTCCGAGCTGAGGTATTCAGCGGGGAAATGAAAGGAGACACACATGTCAAATAACCAGGGCTGCTTTAGGTTGGGGAGAAATGAGAGCAAACGTTTTTTAAACTAAGCATGCAACCTAGATAATTCTAATTGTCCTAAAAATGGACACCTGCTGAGGGCTTCTTTTCCTCTTTCCAAGGAGTTGTGGTGTTGTTTCAAACGGCTGGCTCGTCACATCATGCACACACAAGATACATGTTGTACATTTGCAATAAAAGCAGAGCCTATTGTTCCTTTTGGTGTCCACAGAACTATGAATCAATGCAGCACAGAGCAACTTATTCAACAGCAGCTCCCACCTGCCCACACACCAGCTATAAAAATAGCTAACCTACTCAGCTAGACTACAGGATGAGGGGGCAAATCCCTCAGTATCCTTGCCCTCTGGAAGGGTAGATGTGTGACACCATGTGCACACTAATAAATAACAGGGATTGATAATTTGATGAATGGATAAGCAAGCAAAGGTTTTCAGCTGAGGCACCTGAAGCCTCATCCAGTTGTACAAGTGTTATGCAACCTGGTGAAAGCAACAGTGGAGAGCAGCACAAAGCTGCTGCTGCTGCTGCTTCTTCTTCCATTATCAAGACCATCTTCACCTTCTAACCAAAAAAACCACAGTGGCTGCTTTGAAGCTGACCAATTGATTAGCTTGAGGGGCTAGTCAATAATGTCAAACTGGCCCACTGACAAGCATGTGGTAAACGTGCAAACGGTGACATCTTTAGTAACTCCCGATGCTCAAATGTGCTGTAGGTCTGCACACCCCCAGTGCAAATATCGAATAAAGAGACACATCCTCGCTGGTTCATGCAGATGTGCACCTGGACGGGCCGGCTAACCCATTTTAACCCAGCAGGCTCAAAGACGAGCCACGCATTTCGGATTTCACGCCATAACGTTACTCATACTGCAACCAGGCGTCCAAGCTAGCAGCCCCTTAACTAGTAGCATATTTGCTAGCCCTGCCAAGAAGGCCCAAGGAGGTTAGTTTTCTCCATGTAACGACGCAAGACATGACAACAGCAATATACGTGAGAATAAGCATGCCACATACCGAGGAGAAGTAATTTCAGCTCTCTCCTGGAGTCTCGCTTGTCTCGGCGGAGTTGTTTGTCAATTTCTGCATTGATTCGTTTCGACTCCTTCGCCTCTTCGCTCAGGCAGCAAGCCATCATGGACTCCAGAGTCATCCCCTCTGGTTTTGGCAGCCCAGCTTAGACGGGACCCTGCAACACTTCAGCCCACCGATTCAGCTTATCCCGAATCCCCGGCGCTCGCCTTCCCTCGATCTCGGGCGAGGAGGTGGGTCTGTCGGGCTCGGACGGATGGGGATGGACGGGACTGGGGGAGGGGAGACTAGCTAGGGGCCTCGCTGTCAAGTTGTCCCCCCAGCCGAGAGCGACTGCGACTTCACCCGGGTGTTCTCGGCAAATCACGGGAGATTCGGACAGGGGGAGGGAGTCAGGAGACGGCGGGGCCTCCCCGAGATGCTCTGCCTTAATACGGCTAATGTTAAGAAAATTAAAAAAAATTACTGTGACGGCAACAGATTAGCCTCCTTAATACCTGCTTTATAACATTAACCCCCCTCTCTTGTCACTCGGTGGTCCAACTCTCAATTCTCGTCTGTGACCGTTGGTCCAATTCAATCTTCACAATCCGTCAAAAAAAGTGGTTCACAACTGCAGTGTCGCGACATCCAAAAACCCGTTTATATCTGTGCAGTTTCTCCAACGCTAGCTAGCTAGTTGACGCTTAGTGTGTGTGTGGGGGGGAGTAAAAAAAAAAAGTAGTAGTCCTCGCTAGTGAGCTAACATTAGTGTGATAACCCCTTATTGCACTATCCACGCCGCAGCACTGCGCCCGTTTACTAAGTAACTACATTAGCCGTTGGTGGCTAAATTACACGTAACGGCTACGAAGGAGCTGCCGTTGCTAGCCCGCTAGCTCGCCAAACAACGCCTCGGCTAATGTTGTGTCAACCCGCAGTGATTGAAGCAGCGAGCTGGTTGAAGGAATTTGTCCGCCTAGCTAGCGATAGCAGGGCAGCACCCCATCACATCCTGACTCATTTTTGACGCTTGGCTTTAAACACACGGCTGCGAGCACCGCCTTGAGAAGAAAAAAAAAGATGGGGGTTAGGAGGAGAAAAAAAAACCGCGTGCCGGACCGGCGAGCTCTCTCGCCAACAAAATGTATTCGCTGCAAACAGCTGGCTTTTTTTTTTGCGGGGGTAAAAAAGCTCGTCGCTGGAACAAGGTCGGCACACACACCAGTCTGATGCCGAGCAAAGAGGAGGAGACACGGCGGTGTTGAGTGACAGACGGAGGGTTGCATGAAACAGGTTTGTGACAGACCAATTGAATGGACGAGGCGGGTCCTCGGGGTGGGATCTGACAAGTTAGGTCGATGTGAAGATGCAATATGAATCGAAATTCAGTTTTTATTCATTTTAGGATTGTGCATGTGTGCGCTGCTAGGAAACAGCAACCCTCCTGCTGCGCAGTTTAGTGCAAAGACATGTCGTCAAGTGCAGCTGATCATCAACCACAGGGAGGATATTTCACGGAGCTGATAATAATCCCCATCGCTTCATCAATAACCCCCGCAGAATAACGCGAGCAGCAGCATCAGACATGACAAATGACTGGCGACGACTGTGGCGGACGTGCGCCGGGGCCGCAGCGACACCTCGTGGCCGCGGGGCGCAACTGCACGCACACATCTGCTCACACTCATTCAATAAGTGCAGGAAGCGAAGTGAAGGAGGAGGCCTGGCATTCAGAAAACATGTGGGATCTGCATCTCCATCAACACTGAGCTTCCTCGTCTCAGTTTCATCCACTCATTTATATATTTTCTATCAAATGCTGTTCCTTCATTCTTAAATATTTCAACCTGTAACAACAGAGAAGCTTTTAAAGCCAAGTGACGTGCGCTTACAAAAATGATTTTGTATATATATATTCCTAAATAAATCTTCATTTACCTGCTGCTTTTTTTACAATACAGGGTAAAAGATAAGATGAAACCATACGCGACAAAGTTACTTTAAAAAAACCCACTGGAATCTTTATGCAATGATGCACCACATAAAAATATACAAAACACAATAAATGAGCAGTCTCATTATTAGAAAAAAGGTATACAGCCACACAAGCAGTCCAATCAGGCTGTGATGCTTATGACACAATAGAAAAATGGAGAAAAGATCATTTTGCTTCCCTGCAAGTAGGGAAAATATGTGAAGATTGGCCACATGGTGGCACCAAAGACACGTTCCTGCCGAAATCAATCACGTTTTTCACATGGATGTACTGTGACTTTAGGATATCTCAGACTTTGTATGGCAGGCTGAGGTCTACATTGTCAGATTCAAGTTATTTTAATAAGTCTGGTTCAGTTAAATAAAAAAATTCTTTGAGATTACTGTGAACGTTGCAACTCTTTCAAGGTCTAATAAGTGGGATTTAGTTGCTGTGAGGTTGCAGATTGTAGCAGATGAAATACCCATTGCTAAAAGGAGTTGTCCATTCTGGGCTACTGTAGAAAATGTTGTTGGAACATGGCGGACCATGTGTACATATAAAAGGCTCATTGTCAGGTAACAAACACACGACAGTATAAACCTGTGAAAACATTGTTATGAATACTGTATTCCATTTCTGCCAATAGAGTGCTGCAGGAATGAGTCCTGAAAGACGTAAATACATGAGCATTTTTTGCACTTCTGGGTTCACGTTTAGATGCCACGTCATCCCTGCAGCACTTCATGGATTCCTGTAATCCTGCACACTTCACCTTTAACATGAATGGTCACATACATTACAAATGTCACAAAGATTTCAGTGACATTAGACTTTATGTGTTGGAAGGTCTTTCAGTTACTATGTTGCTCAAAATAGTCACAGAAGAGCTGTCGGACCTCCTCAGCAGGACTCTGGTCCGTACTGGTCGGGAGGAGCTGCTTGTGGCTGGGCTGCGGGCTCTCCGCCTCCGACACCTCCACCTGCCACTCCGCCTTGAAGTCGTCCCCGTGGGACTCGCACACGTTGTGCAGGATGCAGCAAGCTAGAATCATGGTGGGCACCACGTCCAGCCCGCAGTCGTTCCTCTTGCTCAGGCACTGCCAGCGCGCCCGCAGCCTCAGCAGCGCCTCCTCGGCCACGCGCAGCCCTCGGGCCAGCCGCCGGTTAAAGAGCCGCTGTGGCTCCGTCAGTCCGGCGTGGCTCGCCCTCCTGCCCTTTTCCTCAGGGTAGGCCTTCATTAGCCAGCTCTGGAGAGGGTAGCAGGGCTCCCCTAGAAGCACATACCTAGACACAACAGATGGGTTTCAGTCGGTTATATATGACTAATAATTACACTTTCCAAAGCAAAAACAGTAAGCTTTCTAAAATGCCTTGAGTCTTTTTGCATCATTATCCTGGGTTTAAATCGGTCAAACAGAACAGCAACCAAGCCAACAAAGTCTAAGAACTACAAAAAGAAAAACAATATATAGATGTAATTCTGTGATATACAAACCAAATTTCACTGTATGTTTTTGTAATTCAGTATTATTTTTTTCCGCTTTGTTGCTGAAACAATTCTTGACTATTACAGAAATAAATTCATCAGTGTCAGAGAAGAACGTGCTGGTTTTGGATCGAGAGCAGTGGACTTTTTTTGAGCCCACGGCATCTTTCGACCATCCAACCCGACCAGTAAGAATAAAGAAGAAGGCTTGGATTTAAGGCTGCTCCTGGCTAAATCAAATGGAAGAAGTGGAACACAAACGACTGGAATTCAGACACTGCTGTGCCTACGTCTTTACAGAGATCTGTCTTGCGAAAAGCTCTGCTGGAGTGGAAGGTGGACAGATGAAAACAAAGACAGAGCAGGAAAATAAGAAAATAAATGTTTCCTCAAACGTTGAAATTAGCTTTACAATCCTTTTACGCCTGAAAAATGCAACGTATAACACGCTGTTGGCTTTGACTTTACCTGAGTGGGTTCCCCATGAAGACAGGTGGGTGAGCCGGGGACAGTCCACCCTCTGCAGCTGTGGCCCACAGCGACGAGTTCTGAAAGATGTCAGCCGGGTCGGTCCCACCTGGGAAGCTGGCACACACGTCCCAGAACTGTCCCCGTCCACTGACAGCCACCTGAAACCCAGAAGAGACGGTAAGAGGAGAGGAGTCCAAATCTGATGGGAGGACAACTAGTGAGCGGCACCTCTACCTGAGACAGCACTGAGAGCCAGCCGGCGGGGTTGGCGTAGTCGGACGCGTTGTTGGATGGCGTGATGATGGCTGTGTGGAGTGTTGTGATCGCAGCGACACAGTGTGGGAACCCCCAGTGGGCCAGGAAGAGCTGGGCAGAATCCTCCAGCTCCTGCTCATTGGGGGAGCGCAGGTAGGTGGAGCTGAGGAGGGCCACGATGGCGTGACACATGTCCCTGACACACCTGCACACCGTGGACTTCCCGACACCGAACAGCGTGCTGATGGTGCGGTACTCGATGTTGGACGCCAGGCGCCACAGAGCCACCGCCACGCGCTTCTCCACCGGCAGCGCCAGGCGGAAGCTGGTGTCCTGGCGGGCCAGGCGGGGCCTCAGCTTCTCGCAGAGGTAGAAGAACGTCTCCCGGCTCATGCGGAACTTGTCCAGCCAGTCGGACGGCTGGAATTCAGTCATCACGACCCGCTCCCACCAGTCGGTGCTGGGAGTGGTGGTCCAGGGTCGCGTGCGGATGCGGACGTTGGAGCGGACCCCTCCTGCGATCATCATCTGGAGAGAGGAGGAGCAAGGAAACGTTTAAAACCACACTGACACTATCTGCTGATGTCTTTTCAGTTTCTTAATTGTTTTGTTTTTTTACATTTTCTTTCACTAGAGCAAGAAATAAAGACAAATTATACTTGATAACATTTCTTATACTTAAAGCTAAACATGACATCCATGACTTTTACTTCCTGTCATGTGATGTATTTATTCTCACTGTCCTTTATTGCTTTTATTTGGTAATGTTTAATCTTTTTATCATTCTTCTTGCTGCTCTTGATTCCTCTGATGTTTGCATGACTTTTCTTGTCTCTTTCTGCTTCTGAAATCTTCCTGTTTCATTGCTCTTATTCCTTTTTACAATTCAAATCCAATCCGTCTTATTTATACAGCCCCAAAACCACCATCACATTGCCTCAATTGGGCTTTACAATCTGTACAGTGAACGACATCCTCCTGTCTTTAGACCCTCGATTCCAGTGAGGAAAAACTTGTCATGTTGAGGAGAAAAACTAAATAATGTAGATGGAAGAAACCTCAGGAGGAGCCACAGAGGAGGGATCCCTCTCACGGGACGGACAGACATGCATTAGATGTCGCCTTTTACTTGTATTGGCTCATATTGTCTTTTTGTGTGTTTTTTTTTTTTTTTTACATTTTGTGTTAACTCACCTCAGACTGGCCTCCTTGTGTTTGGCTGCTGAGTGTTTATTCTGTTATATCATCTTCCTGAGTTTCCTGCTATTGCTTGTTTGTCAAATCCTGTTATAATAGGTGCTATATAATAAAGAATCATTATTATCATTATAACAAAGAAGCTACACTTTGCACTTCTTCCACTCCTGTGATAAATAAAGTGCAGCAGTAGTTACATGTGTTGTGACAGAGGGGCACACAGGTGGACAGGGCGGACTGACCATGAGCATCCTCCTCTGCCTCTGGAAGAAGTACTGTCGGTGTCTGATGCGTCTCTGGATCTCGCTGCGCCTCTGAGCGTCGGCGCTGTTGACGTCCCTCCTCCTCTTCAGCAGCAGGTAGGTCATGAGGAACATGAAGGACCGCAGCTGCTCCTCGTCCTCCATTTTGACGAGTTCAGCCGGGAGGCAGGAGGCGAAACATGAAGTTATGGTGATGGACGTGGTGTCTACAGAAGCGGCTGAAGCGTCACTGCTGCCGGACTGTTGTTTAAAGAGGATGCAGTCAGCTGCTGTGCTGCACTTCCGCTTTCTTCCGGTTTGTGTTTGTTTATCAACCAGAGTGGTGCTGCCACCTAGTGGCTGAGACGAGTACGTCCATTTTGAGCTACTTCATACTTGCACTTAACATTAAGCATAGATAAGTTGCAGATATATAGGCTTTAATACAAAATATAACTAATCAATTATGAGGTTTTTTATTCTATATTCAGCAGAAACATTATTCTGAAATGGGCCATTATTTATCACTTGTAAGACTGTTTGTTTTCCTCGTACCAAATGTTAAAGTGGTCTCCGGTGCTGCCAGACTGAGCGCCTGTCTTTTACGTATTACATTTTAATTCTAGTTAGATGACTTGCTTCACACAGAAATACAGCCATTTAAACCTTTTTACACCATTTTTAGCCTAGACATCTAGGAATAATTTCAGATTTAATGTATCTTACGTGATATGAATATCCTCTTTAATTCTTTGCCCTTTTAAGGCTCTCTGAAGTCTTTTTTCTTGAGTAGATAAAGTTCTGCACAATATTCTCTCTGTGTCGTGACGAGTGCTCGCTCATATTAATTCATATGCAGATTTCTGGAGAGCTCATGATCTTTTAAAAATTGAACGTCCAATCCGATCTATGCAACCTGCTCAACACCAAACTGCTGACGGGCACAGCTAGTTGGGGAACATAGTGGAGACAAAAACAGACACATGTGCACATTACTTCAAAATCCAATGACAAAAAACGTAAATCTGACTCTTCTGCCTCCGATTCAGGTCCGACATTATCAAATATATATGCAATATAATTCCACAGCGTCACAAACTCTCTCAAGAAAACACGAAAGTGATGAGTTAAAGAAAGGAGAATTTATTACAGGGTTGGTTCGGTGGATTTGAACTAGATGCAGATCAGTACAGAGTGATGAACATTTCATTTTCTTGGCAATGGTTAAACAATAATGGAGACTGTCGTGATAAACAGGCGTAGGATCTCCAGGAGCACATTTAGTCAGAGAGAGGAGCTGACTGTCAACACCACACAGCAGCTGCTTGATTAGTAACATCTGTTCCACTTTAAGAAGTTGAACAACAGACAATAAACACCTTTAACAGTTAGTGTTAATCTTCCAAATGATGGAGTTATTGGGTTTAGTGTATCTGTGAGTGTTTTGCCTTAGTATTTCTTGTTTTCCTATTCAGGAGTAGATGAGAGGTCAGAGGAGGTACACAGAGGGTCGTCGTTTCCTCCACAGTAGACTAGATTGCTGTACATTCATAAATTATGAGAAAACACACAGGAGCCCTAGGACACAACTTTCACCCGCGTGATGAAGAGCTCTGCCGCCGCGTTCTCAAACTCCTTAGCGTCCATGTCGCCGCCCGGCCCACACGTCTGTGCTCCAGCTATGGCCTGAGCCAGCTTGTATGGCGAGATCGTGGCACTGGCCTCCAGGTAGCGTATGGCCTTCGTGTTGGCCTCCAGACAGAAAGTAGCTTTCGCATTAGCATTTGCACAGCAGTTTGCATCGCAGCCTTGAGAAGTCTCCAGGGCTTCCTTTAAGGTCCCCAGCACGGCCAGGCAGAGCGCCTGCGAGGCCGGCCCTTCGTCCGGGCAGCACACTTCGGCGTAAAGCCTCTGAGCCTGCCGGATGTAGTCTGAGAAAACGGCACAAGTGAGCACGCCGTGGCGGAAGACGTCGTGAGGGACGGCCTCGTGGTCCTGGCAATGGAGGCGTCGGAGGAGCGGGGCCGAGGTGGAGGCAGGGACCCCACCCTCGCTGCACAGGCACTGCAGAGTCTGCGTGTAGAGGCCTCCTCTCACTCCTCCTCCTGTCGGGCTGTCGGCGCCGGAGCCATCGAGGCCCTCAGGGACCTCAACCGTGCACGTGCGGGGCCCAGTGAGGTTCAAAAGGTCGTAGGCCACACGGACATTGTTGCTGAAGGCAGATCTGGGTTCAAAACAGGAAAGAAGGAAGCAAATCATTGGTTTGTGTCTCACAGTTTGAAGGAAATGCTTTCATTTGTTATTTTATTTTTCCCCTCACAGCTTTAATGTCTGATTCAGTGTCAGCTAAATAGCAGACTTCACTGTAGAACTGGCAGGAGGTCAATGATCAATAATCAGAGGAAGGATGACGGGGCAGATTTTCAATGAAGTCTGTAAACTAGTATATCATAATTCATTTTCAATCCCAGCAGAACTATTGTTTTTAAACAGAGGTAGGCCTATAATGCACATTTCATCATCATTTTCCATCTTTCAGTCATTTAGTTTGATTAAATATGGATGACTGAGTCACAGGGACACTATTTTTAGAAGGAGAAGAAGAAGAAAGTTGTAGTAGAGTTGCATTTATCAATGAGCAAATCAGCAAGCAAGTAGATGACTGAACTGTCATTTTTGCACGAATTTACCCTTTAAAATTAACATCACGTTCATGTCTACATGCCTCTAAAGGTAATAATGAAAATATGTTGAACTGACATTTTAATGACAGAAAACCACATGCATCAATTATGTTGTTCTTTAAAAAATAAAATAAATAAAGACTTGAGAAGGTGGAACTAATTTCCTCGCTTCATTATAAAACACTGATATTTTGCCCGGACCTCTGGGAGTGGTGCGCCAGCCGCAGGTGCCACAGCGCCCGGTTGAGATGCTGCTGCTCCTGCGCTCCAGCGCTCATCGTCCCGTTGCTCATCTGGACCCCGTCGCCGCCTCCAGCTGTGCCGCTCTCTGTCACGGAGGCGAGGTGGCAGAAGTGGTCGGCCAGGAAGCCGATGGGGTCGTCGGACCGGGCCTCGACCATCTTCAGGATGGCGCCGCGGAGCAGCTCTCCCACTCCGGCCTGCGACAGAAACTCCCGGTCGCTGTCCGACTTGGTGGCCTTGCCCTCGGGCATCCCTGGAGGAGTTGCCCCGGACCGGCGCTTCTCCTTGTCCGCCATTGCTGAGTGATGACGCAACGTTAGCGGAAATGACGTAACGCTGGTCTGTAGACAGGACGTTTTTATTTTGTATTTATTTATTTATATTTAATTATAAAACAGATGTAAATTAAATATTAATTCATTCATTCATTAACTAGCAATATGTTACACGTATATCTTCATAATAATCCTAATTCATTGTTATTTATTTCATTTTCAACAAACGATAAAATGTTCTCTCTACTATTTATCAAGCATTTAAATTTATTTAAGTTGCAGCTGACATTCATAATATTTAGTTAATGGTTAGTAAGTACGTTACACAATATGTGTGTGTTTATAAACCTTTATAATTGCTCATAAATGGTTTATAAAGTACTGTATTGTTTGTGAACAACAATAACTATAAACTAAAGTTTAATCAACTATAGATTCACCATTTATTGATAATGGCTATTATAAGTGTTACGCAACCAATACTGTCTAAACACAGCAGATCTTTGCCTCGACACAATCCAGTCTAAATATGCATTATTTAAGTCCCAGAATGTAACTAAGTACATTTACTCAAATATTGTAGGCCTACTTAAATACACATTTGAGGTAGTTGTACCATTTAAGTACAGTATGTGTTACGTATACTTATGCTACACTACAGTTTTACAGTTTGGAGGCCAATATTGTACTTCTTACTCCATTACATTTATTTAATAACCTTTTGTTACAAGTTTCTTTGCAGATAGCATGCTGCATCAGAGCCAAGGCAGTATATTTTTGAAATTATTTAATTTTATTGGCTATTCAAAAAATACTGTCAGTCTACCCATGGTATGAAATACACGTAAATATATGTATAATTTACTTTTACTTTTGGTACTTAAGTTCAAATACTCTTGAGACTTCAACTCAAGTACTTTTTTACAACACTTTATTTTTAAAATGTCGATCAGGAACTATCAAAGAACAGATGACCAGACATCAGGAACTCGTGTCATAAAGTATTGAGGTGTAATATTTGCACACAAAGGAGAAACTAATTTGACTATGTTGGCAATTAATTCAATGATATTGGTTTTATTATAATGTGTTTCTCATTACTATGTTTGTTATATAGTGTATACTGTATTTGCTTTTGTATAAATGTTTAATCCACACAACTACAGCATATTTGAACTGGAGAGATGTGTCAATATGAAGACAGGTGAATTTAAGAAGACACACACGATGATTAACTCCTCAGGTATGTTTAGTTACAAACAATATTTTAACGTTTACAGTATATAAATAGCCCACTTCAATAAAATAGTAGTAACTGTATCCATATTTTCTGTCAGAAAGCTTCACACAAAAAACCTTTGAACGGCTACAGAAAGGCAGTGAAATACAACAACAAAAGTTACAGTAAGTTCAGAAGCTGCCTCTCACTCATTAAGCAGTACAGTATATTCAAACAACAAATACAGTAGTATTAATTTAATTTTCACAGGCAGCAAGATGAATATCACATTTTCTCGCATAATATCTTTTCTTGACCTATTTCTGCAAACTACATAGTACAACTGTATTTTACGTTTGCATGACACACAGAAAACTACTTAAACAAGGAGATAAAGATACAAGCAACATGAAGGAAAAAAACCTAAACACTGTATTTACCTATTAAAACGTTCAATACACAACTCACTCTGGATTTAAAAACTCTGTAGGACATATTTCAACAAAGCTGCCTGCCTTCAACAATGTGATGCTGTGTGGAGACTCCGATTATTTGCAGTCAAGGGGCCTTTTATAAGGCTCAGTAGCTCTACCGGACATAACTGCATGTATGATATGCATATGTTTCAGTACCAGACCCTTCGTTAATAGGCTAAGACTCAGTAAATACTCCTGATTTTAAATTCTTCTCCCATAAAATGAAGTTTAATCTACAAACTAGTGTTGCCTAAGTGTTTGTTTCAAATTGATTGCTTGATCAATGAGGGCCCTTGGTCTCGTTATGGAAGGTTTCAAAGTGTATAACCGTCTTTCTTTCAGTTCTATCTTGGGCTGTCGTGTTGTATTTGCACTCATATCGCATGTGCTGCACTGTCGACGTGTGCAGAGAAGCCGTTTGTTAGAGGTATATGGTTCCCGTTGGTATGGGCAATTTTTTTCAAAGCGACCACGTTGCCGTTGGTGTAGGCTGTATGTGGAGGCAGGAAGTTCCTCTCCAGCTTGTGCTCCAGCAGCATGTGGTTCTGAGGAGGCAGCCCGAGACACGCTCTGAAAAAGACAAGGAATGAGACTGCTGTTACCAAATGAAACAAGAATTTAACATCTTGAAGCCCAAAACCATAAATAGATTCATATTAAGCTGGAAAAGCAGGGAGACAGAGACTTCCTCTCAAAGCTGCCAGAGAAAGTGACCCAAAAAGGCCCTTTAACCCTTCAAATAATCTGCTGGGGGTGCCTTTGGAGATCATCTTGTCCTGAGCATGAGCACTGTTAAGGTTAAGAAACCACAGTCTTAACCATACCTCAATATATTTTCTATGCAAGCCCTCTGGCGGAAGAAGGCATTCACGATCGGGGTCCCTGATGGGACCAGAGGGGCCTTGCAGAGGAAAGAGAGCAGTGCCAACACGCTGTGGAAAGACTGGAAGTCCTGCTCCCCCTGGGGCCGGACTGTCACGCGCTGGCAGAGCTCTGTCAGGATCACCAGGTCCAGGATGATCGGGGAGGCTAGTAGAGAGTCCTGTTGAAAAGACAGAAAGATGAGGTGAGCATAGTGGTGTAACAGAGGGTAGAGGTATGTAGGAGTTGGACCAGCCTTTAGCAGTCTCTCCCTCCCAAAAATAAGGGCTTTAAAGATCACAATATGTAACATTTCACATAACATTTCTGTATTAATGTCTAAAAATGAGTTGAACATAGTCAATGTCCAACCCCAGAGAAATCCATACTGCCCATAAAAGGCTACTGTGTTTTATTTGTTGGCCTGTTCCTACAACTTCCAGGGAAACATCATAAGATACCTCAGAGAGTGAGGAAGGAAGTCGGTGAATGTCACGAATAAAACTGTGATACATTACCTCATCTTAAACATTTCTGCTTGAGTCATTATCTTAATTAATGTAGTCTGACATAAAGATTAAGTGCATAATCATTAAAAGAATAGACGCAAATTTGTGCCGAGGAACGGTGGTGGTCGGGCTAAAGCAGCTATTTCAGCGAGACATAAAATAACTATGTCAATGACCTGAAGATGTCTCTTTAAATTAGCTCCGAGACTTGTTAAGAGGGATTAACAGTAAGCTGCCGCACTCCCGAGCCTCGTCCTCCGCAGCTACACTCAGATATAGAGTAGCTCTGAACGTTGTGGTTAGACAGCAATTAGCAGAGTAAAAGCTCACAGTGGAGATTGTTCCAACTTGCTAAATTTGCCTTTTTTACTTTCAGGTGTTACAGAAACACTCACCTCACAAGTGTTGTGCAGTGCGATAGTGTTGGTGCCTCCCATCATTATTTCAGACGTGTATTCATCCATGGCACGCTTGCTGTCTCCCACATAGGGGACGTACTTAATCACCACCTGAAATGACACACAGAAACAGTTAATAAGTCACGTCGATTGGTTTTTCGGGGGGCTCATTATCTTTCCGTGTCACTCACACAGTGGTCAGGTTTCTCTCCCGGCTGGTACAATATGGGGTTCGACTGGACCATGTCGTCCACCACGTTGCTCTTGGAAATCTCTTTGGAGCGGAACTGCTGGGGAGCCGACAGGTTCTTCCCGTCGTTGTTACCGAGGTGATTGTAGCTGACGATGGAGGTGGGCTGTCGAGGGGGAGAGGAGCTTATTAAAATCTCTTTGTTCGGGGGAATACATGGCTCTGTGAGTTAATAGCTGTCGTGTTGTGTGGTGTTGTAGATCAGGGCTGTGAGATGTGACAATTTCTGTTGTGTGAGGATAGAAAAAAAAACACCTGTCATGTCATGCAAACAAAATCTTGCAGCAATATTTTTATTTGGATAACACTTTGCATTCTCCTGCATGGCACGGACGCAGGTAGGAAATTTTGCATAAAGGCAACACGAACAAACAAGGAGGACAGTGAACGTGGCACAGACTGGAGTTATTCAAAACAGGAGAAGGACTCCGACCTGCCAAATGGCGAGCTGCTTTTCTTTGTCGTTTGTCAAAGTAAAAGGGGAGTCTTTGGACTGTTATTTAAATAAGTCACTTTGGGCTCTGGGAAATTATGATGAGCTTCTTTTATAATTTTCTGAGTAAACAAAATTAATTAAAACGGTATTATTCAGTGCAACGATTATGAAAAGTTAGTCTGGAGTCAGTCTTCTTCTTCTATCCTTGCATCCCTTTTCTCACCTTGATACCTGCGCTGACGAGAAAGTCCACCAGCACAGACTTGATCTTGGTCTGACCCGATTTGAAGTCATCTCCTCCGATGAACACCCCTTTCTGCACGGCCAGCTCTACGGCGCCTGGCACAAAAGTGTTCTGCGGGGAGCCGTTGATGTAGGCGCAGCCCTCCAGTATACTTGCCACTGCAAACAGAGTGGAGGGAGAAACCTCTGCTCCTGCCTAATGGAAAGGAGATAATCACAGTTACTGAGTGTATCATAACATTAAACTCAGGAAGAAAGCTCGACTCACAAGGCTGCTTTTCCCCCTGAGACTCTCTCACATCATCTCTGTAGCACAACTCTTGTCGACTTCATGTCTATCTGAAATTGAGCTATTTGCTGAAGATCATGAGTCTGTGAAATAGACTATTATCTCTGCTGACAGCAGTACAAGCATGCTGAAGACAGGAGATAAAATAAAAACTCACTCATGAGGGGCAGATCATAATTTTCTTCCCCTGATCTGATATAAAAAAAGGAATGGCTGCTCATTATTGCATTTCATCCACAAATCCACAGCGAAGTGTTGGGAGAACTAATCTTTTCATCCTCTAAGCTTTATTAATCACTAAATGTGATGGAGGATTACTGTTTGGTCCTCGGCGTTAGGAGGAAATTAAAGTCGATTGGGTGATTCATGACCACCGGCCACCGACACAATTGAGGTTGGTTTCCATGACTGCTAAAGCCTTTCATACCGGATCTCTACTGAAGGTTTTGTGCACTTCAGAGTATGTTTTTTTTAAATCTTGAAGTCTTGAAACTCTCACCTGGATTGCAGCTAGCAGATTCTTTGCAGTGTCGTTGACTCCTGGTACGATGTCACAGAAGCGCTCAGTATTGGCGGTCCACAGAACGATGACTTTGTCCACACCGCTCGACTGACGGAAGTCCCGTATGTCAGCTCTGATCTGCTCCACCTGGAAAACAATCAGTTAGATTAAAAAAATTGCATATGAAACAACACAATGTTAATGGAATACATGGCTGGATAAGAGACGTTAAGATATAATGTGAAAGAATTCTGCAATAAAATGTCTAAAAAGTCCTCTATAATTCACTTTTCAGGCGAATCGAAAAGGTTGCAGCGTTTTACGTCATCCGAACTTCATGACATCATTGGCTTGCAGATTTACACTACATGAACATACCAATACTGAATTATGGATCATGGACTGCAAATAAATCGATCGTGATGTTATTTCTGGGCCAGATTAACAATCATTACCTGCTCTGCCATGGTCCCAGTGAGAACGTTGTCTGCTCGACTCTGTTGGTTCGCAGCAATGAATTCTGGGACGTAGATGGAAGGTCTGGGTTTCATGCGGCTCATGTGTGGTCGCAGCTGCTCTTGTAATGACCAGTCAAACACCTGAGCTCTCTCCATCGCTCTGCCAAGATCCATTGCGGAGATATCCCAGCCTGAAAAACACCAACACACTTAAAACAACGTACTGGATTCCCTAGATACCTCTCATTTTCTATATCTAATAATAGCAGCGGCTGGAGCAGCTCCATAAATAGTTTGCCTTTGAACTCTTCTCTTATGATGTAACAATGAAGACTGTAAGCACATCCCTCGATTTGCCCCATGAAGCTGTCCTGGGGTCACATTTCCCTGCCGTTACCTCACTCGCCCTCTCACATGCACACATTTCTGCTTTTCTGAGTCAGAGGTGAGTCCTTGACTATCTGCCATCATCCGTACCGTCAAAGATGATATCATTAGGGTGCACCATGGGAAGGAGGTCACGGAAGGGCACGTTGACGTCGCCCTCGAGCCCTGACCCCAGACAAACTGTAGACGCCTGCAGGAGGGAGCCGAAGTAGTTTGCTTTCTGTAGGAATGTGGGAGAGAAAGAAGGGAAAAGAGAGATTAACACTGTGATTTCATTCCTTATCCATGAGTTTCCAGGAGAGGTCAGTGAGGAGATTAGACTAGTGTGAGTGACAAGGTATCTGCACCAGCAGCACTTTCAGGATAATGACAGCATTTCCATTTTTGGGTGAACTCATCCCTTAAGATTTATTGCAAGAGTATTAAAATCACGTGAAAGACGGTCAAAATGGAAATCGCAGGAACCAGCTCACAGCGGTCAGAATGTACACCCATATAAGGGGAAATCTCTGAGACCAGAGTCGGTTAAAAGCTCTTAACACTCTACTGAACATGTCAGCATAACCAGCTTATAATGGGTTTCTACCAAAGCATCATGGGACATACAGTGGGCTATCTTTATGAAATAGGGCAAGAAGGTTCTTTATTAGCCCCTCGAGGCACTCAAATCCTATTATAGTGCAGTTATAAAGACTTCATTCAGAATATAAAGTTTGAAGTACAGATATTTGTGTAAAAGTTGAAGTACTGATTCAACTCCTTTACTCAAGTTAAAGTAAGAAAGTATCCCCCTGAAGGACATGTCTACCGGCCATTTCTGTGCAAACCTAACTGAACCTCATGTCATAGGAATATAATTCAAAGACTGTTAAACTTAAACTTACTTAGAAGCACTAAGATTTGTCCGAGTTGTTTGTAAATGCACCAGAAAGACAGCCGTCTCTTGAGTCTCATCCCCAGGAGGTCAAATATTGATATTTCGGGTTTGGAAGAGCAGCAACACACTGAGTAAATAGGAACATCCAGGCAGAGGGCTGCAGGGTCACACCTTTTCTCCCCACTCCAGCCTTCCTGTTTGTTTCTTTGTTTGTTTCCGTCTAGTTACGTCTTTTACGTTGTTTCATCTCACATGCGTGATGTGCACCAGCAGGTTGAAATCAGTCTTGCGATGTTGTGAAGGCGGCATGCAATGACGCAGAATAAAAATAATCGATAATTCCCCTCAAATACTTTTAAACTAAACTAACAAGCCTGTTAGGAGGGTGATGGTGTGGTTCACTTCTTGACTCCTCCCTTTGCAACAACGCATACAACAAATTAGAACATCAGCACAAAGAGTCAATTGCAAGCATGACGGAGTAGCCTCAAATATTAGGTGCATCCAGTCTGACTGGTTCTCTTCCCTCTAAACTTTAACAGGCCAGCTGCATAAGAAATAACACGGTAATAATCAAAGTGTGATGTTGAAATACAGTCAGATCGGTTCCTCTCAGGTGAAGACTCGCACAGCTTTTCGATATTGTGTATAAATGTATACAAATGTTGCGATATTTAATTATAGCTTATATCGGCCCAGGACTATTACAGATAGTTGTGTTAAAATGTAGTGCAGTAAATGTAGTAAAGGTGAAAAGTTGTCAGACAAATACATACTAAAGTAAAGTACAGATACCTAATAAATTTAAAATCACCCAAGCATCTACTCCATCTTTATAATCTTTAAAATAAATCTATACTGATATATCTGTGTTAGATCAATATCGGCCGATAACATCAGCCAATCGTTTGTGTACATCGGGCTCTAATCTCGAGGACAGTCACTGTCCTCTGCTCACCTTTAGTCCAGTCTTGGTCCTCCAGGTCAGACCCATCTTGTTGGCCAGCACAGCTGCTGTCACTGTGGTTCCGTTGTTGCCTCCCCAGCCCACCAGCATCACACCCAGCCGGGGAACCGTCCTCTCAGTGCGAAATGTCATCTCGGTGGTGCGGGGGCTCAACTGTGTCCAACAAGGAGCAAAGATTACTCTACAGGAGACACATACAGATGCTTGTACGCTCACTGAAGTGTAAGTAAAGTGCTCTTACCGTGATGTTGTTCCCCTCTCTGTGCACTGATGTGGTCTGGTAGGAATACTGGGCAGTGATGTGCGTCTCTGTGTACCTCACATTGGGGCTGTTGACATGGATGTTCACAGACATGGCTGCAGAGTCTGCAAAGATAGAGAGAGAAACACACACAAGGGTATATCCAACTTCTCCCTTTGCATGTGTGTGTGTGTGTGTGTGTGTGTGTGTGGAAAGGGCATTATGGGTGATGCTAGCATTTCCTCAACACGTCACTACTAGCTCAGGCTACCGGCATGCCCTGATGTGATAGGAAGAAATACCCAAAGTTACCCTTTAAACCTCACCAACTGTGAAATTATTCCTGTCAGACCAACTTGAAATACCTACGTCGATTAAAAAAAAAAACGAGAAATACGTGTGCTAGTAAATGAATGACGCACGGAAATTAAACCAAAATGAAACCCGGAAACAGCCTCACCTTCTTTTCTATTCAGGAGGAAAGATGTCTTTCAGTTGCCGTGATGCTTAAATGAATCTGAGGCTGAGCCCGCGGTGGTCTTATATGTTTCTTCGGTTGCGTAAGAACAGGTTTCCAGACCTTTCCGTCAACATGTGCCGGTCTCGCCTGGTGTCTACAGCTTCTCCGTCTCAATGACTGAATTCCCATCTACCTACGACGAAGCCAGCGCGCGAGCCAATCACAGCGCTCCATCTCTGTTACATAACCGCGAGGATGGAGAGGTTAGGGGACCGCGTGGCAGCAGCGGCCAATGGCTGCGCTCGTGGTGAGGTTGCGTCAAGATGCTCCAATCTAGAGCATTCCGATTATAATTCAGTTTTTAATCTTTCTTCAGCCTTTAAACATGATACACACATCGTTATGTGGTGATATAGTAGTTCCAAGCAACAGAGCAAACTATTGTATAAATCTAAACTTAAATTTGGTTGTTTAATCAATATATAATTCAAGTAATTCAGACAGCCAAAGATTTCAAATAAGATTTTAAAGTCCATCTTGCATGCTACACAACTTATAAAACAATCTCCATTTGTGAATATAAAATGTGCCTGTTATCACAATAGTTTGACAGAGAGCTCTTGCTGTTTCTTGCAGAATCACACAGGATGTCTGCTAGCAATGAAAAATAAATAAAGAATTGTATAGCTGAATGAAAGACATTTGTACAATCATCATAATGAGTTTGCTTCGCCTTGAGATGACCGTGCATGTACAGTGTTTGAGGCTCTGCACTCCACTGTTTTCAGGCTGCACAGCTTTTAAGCATCATGGCAATCATCCTCAACATGCCGACAAAGCAATCAGTGACAGCCAAACAGTGTTCCTGATCAGGACAGTCGGTCACCTGACCTTGGTCCAAATGTGCTTCTCTAGATAAAGTCCAGAGTTAATGGAAAAAGCCCCCAGAACAAGCAAAAAGCCACTGATATCCCACGGAAATCAAACTCTACTTTTTTAAGGTTCACTTCTATTTACATTTGGTCCTCCTAGAATTGCTTTTGTCCAACCATTATGCACGTGAACGCCTTTAAATTATAGCTGCAGAGCTCTGTTATAGCTTTGATAATACTTTGATAATAAGCTTTGATCATCTCATCTTATAACATTTCAGTTGGATATGTGAAGCCCTTGTGAATAAAGCAGGTACACTCTTTACTGCTAATACATATTGATCCATTGATACATGATACAAAGTAAAAAACAAAATGTGAGACAATAAGTAGACGCAGACAGTGTCAATCAAAGGTAGTTTACTCATGATGCAGATAATTTCCAGCGACAGACTACAAATAAACATGAAACTGATGACTGGAAGGAAATGCTTGAACTCTCATCTAGAGAACTAATATCTACAGCTACCAGAGAAAGCTGATTGATTAGTAGTACAGATGGTGAGATCAGGTGACTGGGAAGAGGGGAAGACTCAATAGGGGCGACTAGTGGACAGGTGAGGTATGACATGGTCTCTCTAAACAGGAACATACATTTTCTGGGGCTATTAGGTGGTAAGATTTTATCCCCTGCAGCTGCCAGATATATTGCCCAAAGGCTTCATCCACCTGGAGCTTTCACTCCTCTGAGCCATCAGAGTGACACTTACCAGACAACTGAACTGTCAGCAGGAAAGATGACCTCTACATTCCTCTGATAACAGATCTAAAATTAGGCACTTGACCCTTCAACATGTGCAGAATGTCATATAGAGACAGAAGGGCGAGAAGCAACAAGAAGGCATCAATTTGTTTTTACCTATCAGGACATTTCCAAGTCATTATTTGCCAAGCTGGATACATTAAAGAGTTAAAAAAAAATTAAATAAAAAAGTTTTCAAAAATGACATTTGGCTGTATTATAATTATTAATATATACACACACACACACACACACACACACACACACACACACACACACATATATATACAGTATATGTTTTGAATGTTAACAAATGTTTTGATACTTTATGATTCAGCAATATCTTATCTGTCTTCACTTTAATTGCTACACTGAATGTATTTCATGTCTGTCCTGGCTGCGACTCTACTGAAAAGAGATTTTTAATCTCAATAAGACTAAAATAATATATATATATATAATATAAAATAAAAACCATAACTGGTGACGTCATGAGCACAGCCTAAGACTTTTCCTTTAAACAAATGTCTTTCAAAAACCAGCCCCTACTTTGTGTTGCTGTTCTTCTGTGATAAATGTGTTCATGCTGAGTTAACCCTGATGACATCTCACGGATATTTCTCTGAATTTAATAACAGCTCGCACAAGAGGCACAGAAGACATCACGCATCTATTTTACCAGTCGTAAACGTGTGTGCCTTTAACAATTGCTGTTCATTAATGATTGATCTCAGTTATTTTATTAATTAATTAAAGCAAATAATCAATAATCAAATCCAACTAACAGTCCAAAACCAAAAGATATTCAATTTTGGTCACATACATCTTGAGGAATAAAGATTAGTTCACACAAAGTTTCTCACAGTCACTAATGAAGGGAATAAGCTAAAGTCCAGTTCTTATTTTTGCTTATCCTATATGTCACATTGTCACATTTTAAACAATATTTGTCAACTATCAAAATTGCTAAATTGCTAAATGACTGATCTATGATTTTAGCTTCAGTGTGATCAATCAGTTATGCTTGATTTTCTTTTAATTTTGCGTTCTGTGTCATGTCGCCAACACCTTCTCATTTCCTAAATGCAGTTGGTATGAGTATATTTTCACTTCCTGTTAAACTTCCTAAAACTACCTCACAAATGCTTCAATAACAAAAATGTAACTATTTCATGTGACGTAAGAGCCGCTGTACCCTTCCGCTCTCTGATTGGAGGACGTGTGTTTACGTAGCAATGGTCCGGAAGATGTCGCTCAGGCTAGTCCTAAAAAACTTCCGCCTTAAGTTGTAAAGAAAACATAGCAGCTAAAAGGCAATCGACGGCGTAACCCACCTATTTAAGAAGCCAGACCAAAGGTAGATATGTGTACACATTTGACACGCGTATACAGACTTACACATTCGTCCTTCGCCAGTTTGTTGACGTGTTTTAGCTCATAAGCTAACACAAATCTCCAATTTGCTGTAGCTAGCACGTAAGCTAGGTAGCACTTTGCTACCAACGATTTGTTCGGCCATAGGCCTCAATTGGGTATCTCTACGGCTTGATCGCGATGAATTAATCACTATACGCAGTTGGTTATATGTCTGACTGTACATTTTGATGGTATTTTACCGTAAATAAAACGGCAAACCTCACTTATCAGTACATCAGCTACTTTGTTAGCCATGTCTGGCTAGCCGTTTGCTAGTCTGTTTAGCTTGCCTGCTAGCCATCTTCGCGTCAGACACTTTGGCTTTAATTTTACAGTATATCTTATATTTCTGACAGGCTGTGAATGGCACATATAGTCGATTAATCTAGCCGAATGCCTGGATTTTTACCATTTAGTTGACGTTAGCTTACAGTGCACTGCTTCACATTTCTCTGTCGATATTGTAATTCTTCCTCTCTGAATTAGCCCCTTCCTGAATATTTCAAGACTTAACATAGAACGGGGGTCTTGCTTGTTATCAATATTCCTTGTCTCGCTATTGTAAGCATTTTTACACATTTAAGTTGATGTTGAGTCATATTAGCCCTGCTGTCACCAGCCTGTATATAACACATAGCAGTGCCACTCCCCTCCTTCAAGAAGACAAACCAACAAGTCATCACTTCCTGCTCTTTAATTAGTACCTAGCAGAACATATGATATCTAAGCTATATAGTGTTGGTTGATATCTATGTTGGGTTCACAGATTGTGTTGGCTGATATGTATGAAGAAATGCCAAAGATGTGTTTGTGGAAACGATTCCTCCATCAGAGAACGTTGATACATTTATATTTTAACTGTAAATTCTCCTGCTCAGTACATTTAGATCCAACTGTTTTGTCAGCCAAAGCCAATTCCTGTGTCCAAACTCAGGTCCCGCTTGCCTGAATGAATATAATCAATAGCTGAGGCATTGCAGGAGACATTGTATTTGATGTGGACTGGTTCCATCATAGCACCCGATCCACTTCGCTCAAGTTAGGATCTGTGCATCCCTGCTAATAACCAGCTACATGAGAATATTAGATATCAAATTCAAATGTATAGTAAATATTCAATGTCTCGCCTTTTATAGGTTTAAAAAACAAACAAAACATTAAACCAAACCAAACTTCACCGTTACCCAATTTTTTATATTTCCCAGGCCTCTTGTCACTCTGGAGCTCCCGTGTATTTCTGCGTGTGTGTGAGTGTGTGTGGGTAGGTGAGTGTATGTGTGAGTGTGTGTGAGCTGCAGTTTTCCCTCCTCACCTTTTCACCAAGAGCGGCTCCTCCCTGGAGGATGACAATGGAGGAGATGAAGAATGAAGCGGAGACAAACTCCATGGTGTCCATGACGCTGTACGCCGTGATGTATCCTGTTTTCAACGAGGTAAGCGATCACCTTTAGTAGTTCATTCCTCTTTGTGTCGCTGAGTGTCTGTCGGTATTGTTAAACTGTCAAAGGATAAGTTCTCACGGTCATGCTGATGGAAAAATCAGGTGAGGTGTCATAGTCCATCAAACGTTTCTTGAGCTTTACAGCAAAACAGCGTGGCAGCATCCTCCTCAACGACTGAAGTGGATGGAGACTTATTAAATGTAAAGAAACAACTAAAATGAACATTTAGTGGCATAATCCGAGTTTCTGGAATCTCCAAGATCCCAAATTGATATAAAAGGATGTCATTTACACCCATTTTTGAGCAGAATTCTTAAATTAAACCGACAAAACTCCACCCAATGTATCCTCTAAATCCTGTTCATACTGTGTTGTTCTGACCTTTTTAACACCAGGAGATGACTTTGTGTTTGTGCCCATTGAAGCTGCTGTGTTATGTAGAGGAACTAACTGCTGAGGTCAATCTGTGGTGACCATATAATAGGTATTGTTTCGTTAAAGAAGGCACGAGGTAAATTTGTCTGTAAATGCTCACAGAGGAAAGACAACATAAATATAAGATCGATTCCCACTGCAGTTTTTTATGTAGCCTGATGCATTTGACAGATTGTCAATACTGCAGTAGAGTGCGATGAGTTTAGAGTTATTATAGCTCAGTCAAATGTTTTACACTGATTTATGTTTGCACTGGTCTGATAAAATTGCATTTGTTGTGACAAACAGAAGCCCAATTGGACCATAAATCCTAAAACACACACAGTATAGTGTTATTATGTTTGACTAGAGTGTAACCTAGTTTGCAGCTGCATTTGAAACCTGTGCAAGTTCCAATCTGGATGACGCAGTTAAATGTCCAGATTTGACTGTGATAACATGTTTTCTCTCTCATCCTTCTTTAGCTGGAGAGGATCAACCTATCAGCAGCTCAGACGCTCCGAGCGGCCTTCATAAAGGTAGGACTATACGCAGATTTGATGCCCTGAAACAATAAAGAACCGCATTATCCCCCCCGCTTCCCTTTCTAATACATTCGTAAACGGAGTCCCTGTTCGCTTCTTTTTTCAAAGAACACATTTTCACTGCATTTGCATTTTATCTGATGCTCTAAACCAATATTCTATTGAACCATCCTTCCTCGAGGACACTGACAGGGAACATGTACACACATTGCAAACTGCGGTCAAAGCTTTAACCTTTCAGCTTTAGGACGCCATAGCAACAGAGTCACGCCACATACGATCTGATGCAAATTACAGGGTATGGAAATTAATCAAAACAGCACCTCATCGCGCTGCAACAAGTGAAGTAAATCAACTCCAGCAACCAGTAGCTGCTGCTTGTTTCTGTGTTATGTTGATCCCATCATATAGGTGTAACCATAATACTATTATATAGTGCATATTCCACTTTTTAGAGTTTTTGTTGTGCCGTGTATGTAAGTCTGTGTTGGATATAATGACGGTGTAAGCAGCTAAAAATGCTTAAAAAGAGACTTATTATGCTTTTTCATTTTTTTTCCCTTTTCTTCAGTCTGTTATATACTGCAAGTTCTTGTGCATGTAGAAGGTCTTGGAAGTTAAAAAGCTTATAAAACCCAATGAAAGCTCCTCTCTCCCACAAAAAACACTGCTCCTGAAATGCCCCATCAGTAATCCCACCTTTTTAATTCTGTAGTTTTTATTAGAGATTTTATTTTTATTAGAGATAGAGAAACTGATTAATCGAATATCTCTGTAGTTGTAGATTAAATCCCTGGTTAGGTAAAGGTTTGATTGTCATAGATTATTTTTTTAATGGTGTTAATTATGCTCCGGCACCTCCAGTTACTGGATATCCAAACAAATTAACTCAATCAATATGAAATCAGAGAGGTTGATATTCAGATGCTGGTGTGATATCTGAGGGTATTCCTCGGATGAGCCTTGGTTAATGTCTTGATTCCCCCCCCCCCTTTTTTTTTTTCATCCATCTGTGCTGTGATTGCACCCGAATATTAAAAGCACAGCGGCCGTAGATTACCTCTGCACCGCTGCTGATGAGCAGCAGCGTTCACTGTGAGCACAGATGAAATATTAATGAAGGAGAGGCAGCTTTGTCCAAACCAAAGGGAGATGTGATCACCTTACAGCTGTTTTACGATGACATGTGCGGGTCTTTTGTTCACTTGTCTCACTGATTGGTGTCTCTCTTGCCCCCGCCGCCTCCTGGCTGCTGTAACTCCAGGCTGAATTATTCAGGAGGGGAGCTTTTCCGCATACTTCTGAAATGCTCACAGCATACATATGGCATTCAATAAAGTTCCGCCCTTGTGCTCTGCGCTCCTCCACTTGCTTGCTTATTTGTCTTCGTCACCATGTTTGCCCAATTTCACCCTTCATTTGTCAGGCGGAGAGGGAGAACCCTGGCCTGACTCAGGACATCATAATGAAGATCTTGGAGAAAAAGAATGTCCAAATCAACTTCACTGAATCCCTACTGCGCATGGCGGCCGACGATGTGGAAGGTGAGCAAACGAAAGAAAAGAAGCACTTAGTTAGTTGCAGGAAATAGTCTTTTGTGACTCTGGGAACCCAGGCGTTGGTTACATACCCATCTTATCTGCACATTTCTATAAATGATTGAGTTCTTGGGAATGTGCTAAGCGCTCTGTTCCTGCAGAGTTCATGATTGACCGACCTGAGCAGGAGTTCCAGGACCTAAATGAGAAGGCCAGAGCTCTGAAACACATCCTCAGCAAAATCCCTGATGAGATCAATGACAGAGTACGCTTCCTACAGACTATCAAGTGAGTGTGAACACGCACAAGCACACACGAGCCGTGCAGCATGAAGGCACATTTATCTACACCGCACATATCATACTCGGCACATGAAACAAATGATAGAAACTATATAAGCGAGGTTGGTTTATCAGTAGTTAGCACTGTCTTTGGTCTTGGCTCTTCTAGCAGTTTAGTCCTCAATTTGAGAAGCGAAGAAGCTAATGGCAGCTAAACCGTGTGTAGCTCGCACTCTGAGAGAAGCAGCTAATCCAGAACCAGCCGACCTGAGAGGGTCTGCAGGGTTTCCACTCTGCCGGGAGGTCTGACAGGTATCCAGGGCCTAAACTGCTCTGAGATTTATGGACAAGTAATGCCAGTAAAATTCACATTAGGATCAATAATGAGTACCCTAGGGGTGCAGTGCGCAGGCCTTCAAAAACTTGAGCCTCTCCCACATTTTACTGCAGGGAGATTGGTCCCGAGCTAAAAATTCATTCGTAAAATTAATTCAAGCCCACTTCTGGAATCAAAATATTACACTTAGAGGTGTTTAGCTCGAAACCTACAGGGACTCATCTGTTTGAAAAGCAATCAATATCTTTAGCTCAATGACGGGCAAAACAGATTCCTTCACTGGAGCATGCATATGAAACTGTGCTTTTACTTATTGACCGTGTGTGTTTCAGCAACACGCAAGTGCTCCGACTTCTCCATCCGTATTGACTGACATTCCTCAAGCTGGGCACAGTCCTCAACACACACTACAAACAGCTTGTTAGAGTTATCTATGTTCAATTTCTCCTCATGATATAGAACATTGTATCAGATCTGTATTGTATTGTCACAGTATTGTGACAGCACTAGTAGCCAGCAAGAGCGACTGGAAGTTCTTCCTCTTAACAGGATATAGAATGAACCAATAAATATGCCGGCCTCCTTCGACCAATACATGTAGCCCTAAATAGATCACATTGCAGTAGAAGTACAGTCATTATTGTTTGGAAAAGTTCAGACAACACGCTGTCCTTATTTCGAAGGTCAGCTCATTGTTGCTGTACAAATATCTGTTACACATCCTGGATGTTGAGTTACTGTTGTGAAATCCTCACTTGCTGTTGCTGTTGGTTTCCAACAGAGACATAGCCAGCGCCATAAAAGAGCTCCTGGACACAGTCAACAATGTCATAAAGAAATACCAGTACCAGAATCGCAGAGTGAGTAACGGAGACACAAACACACACTATGTGTACATTCATCACCTTTTTTTCCCCCCCTGGTTATAAAACAAAAATATGTTTCTGTGTTCTCTCTCTGTTTGTGAAGGCCCTGGAGCACCAGAAAAAGGAGTTTGTGAAATACTCCAAAAGTTTCAGCGACACCCTCAAAACATACTTCAAAGACGGAAAGTGAGTGTGACCGTAACAGCATAACATCGTTTTTCTTTGCTCCGCTCCATCGAATTGCGGTGGCTCCAGACTAATGCTGAAATCATTGAGCAGTCAGTTGATTGGGTATCTATTCTGTTTAGTTTTAAGTTTATTCCCTGATTTTTAAAAAAAATGTTTTGTCTAGTTGTCTCTCGGCTTGTTGCCTTGCACATTCCAGAAGGTCATTGTTTGTTATCTTATCTCACAACTCCTATGCACACTGTCCTCCGTTATGTCAAGGTGGAGGAGAGAAAAGACTACAGGACAGGAATGTTTGCAGTGACTCGGCGGGTCATTTGTTAAGCAGTTCTGTTGTGGGACTTTGAATGACCCCCTTTCATTCCTCCTCTCCTAGTTAGGTGTTTGTTTAACCAGCTTTAGCATTCTGTTTTCTTAAGCTGTAATTCTGTGTGTTCCCAGGGCAATAAATGTCTTCATCAGTGCAAACCGGCTCATCCACCAAACCAACCTCATACTGCAGACCTTCAAAACTGTGGCCTAGCCCTCAGAGTCCACAGAGTCCCCTCCCCCCCGCCTCCCGCCTCCCGCCTCCCCCCACCTCTCTCCTCATCCGTGGGGAGCAACTGCTAGGATGGTGGAAGCTTGAAGAGCGCCTGACCCATATATGTAAATTAGAAAAGAGTTGATTTTAGGGTTGGGGGTCGATTCCATTGAAGTCGATATTCTAGATTCCAGTTCAAGAGACTGAAAAGTGCCATTTGTTTTACTCCAATGAGGATTTTTCCAGTCTTGAAGTGGAACTGAATGGGCCCAAAGTTCTTGGTTGATTGATTTTATTTGGACAGTTTTAATTTATAACCCTGGTCTTGTTGGGAGTAGGTGAGGCGAGGTGTTTATTAAAGACTAATTGCCATTTTTTTTTTCTAATATATTCATGTTGATCATTTTACTTTTAGCTTATTCAATCACGGCTACACATCTCGAACCGCATTCCATAGGGGTGTGTCTCAGTCGTATATACTGGTTTTCTCTTCTCGGCTCCTTTTTTGTGTCTTTTTTTTTTTTTTTTTGCCATGGTCTGTACGCGCAGGATCTAGCTGCGAGGAGGGGAAGCAGTGTTGGACATTTGAAAGGCAGACCCAGATTTCATTTCTCTTTATTATCAGAAGACAGAAAGCCAAATGACTTCCAGCACAGTGTGCGCCTTACCAAGTCCTGTAACATTCCCTCCTCTCAGTGTAATGAAGTGGAGCCAGTCCCTGCTGTTGGGGGATGTAGAGAGAGAATTGAAAGTTCTGTATTTAACTGATATCTGGTTGCAAATGTTCAATAAATAGTTTCCAAATGATGATGCTTTTTTAAATGTGTCCGAGTCCAATATGTGTGGTGTGATACATCATTGTGTGTCAGAGCATTTTAGGCTGTTTAAGCTGAAAAAAACAGATGGTGAATACATTCTCCTTTTGTACACACCATTGTCAGACACACACTCCTAAGAGAAGATGATATTTCCTTTTAATGCATGAATAAATGAGAGAGTAACAAGATAGTGGACATATTTGAATTCAATTCAAAATAATTTATTTGCAAGTCAAGGCATGTGAAGTAGTTGTACACAGACACAAAACCAGTCAGCACGCTAACTATACAAACACAAAACAAGTCCGATAGAAACTAGATTAAATAACATTTACAGTATTTACATGAGGTGCAAAGTAGCATTGAGATTAGAAAATGTGTTAAATAATTTCCAAAAAACAGTCTTTGGTTGAATTAAGACCCAAGCATGGCATGTTGTGCTCTTTGCATTCATATAAAACATAGTTCAATAAAAATAAATTTGTCCACTGCACTAAATCGATGTTTTTACATTATTAGGTACGTTTTTATTCCAACATTAGGTAGAATAAAGTTTCCTAGCCAGATATGTTTTGTTAATGTACTTCTGCTTGCAAAACTTTTGCTTTTCCTGCTCAAGCTCACACAGGGAGGGAAATGGGACTGGTGCGGTTCAGATGAGATAGAATGTCAAGATATTTCTGAGCCCGCATGAAGAAGTTATTCTGAGGGTGTAGCTACCAACACCACATAGACAACAAGCTATAGGTGCAAATTAGTCCATTTCGTACTCAAGAGATACTCCAACTTTAGTCATGGAAGTAGTAAGGTTTAATATAACCGCATTGATTAATTTAATTGATATATATGAGTGAACCCACTGTGCCTGAATTATGCAAATGCTAACACTTTCTAGCCTGGAGCTAACAGCTGGGCCTTTCGCCCCGGGCTGGGTGCAGTGTGAGTAGCCTTACATTGGCACAGTCATGGCATATTCCAAAGTGGGAAACCCCCAACTCCAACCGAGGTGCATACAGGCCCTGCTATGAAACAGGGCTAGCCCCAAGTTATCCCTTAAAAACCGTCTGAACTAAAGTAAACAGTGGTCACCCATCACACTAGAGCGTAAACAGTCGTGTCTTCCGACAGATATTTAACCCGGGGCGGGTAAAAACACAGTGTGAATCGTGCAGCCCTGGGCTTCGGCTTGACCCTGTGTTACTGATGTGGGTTTGAAAGGCCATCAAATCCTTTTGTCTTCAGCCCCACCCGATGCTGACTCAAGTTACACCCCCTCAGGCAATACATCAGATTTCACACATCTCCCTTTGTGCGTTTACAACCTTTTGCCCATTTCCACTTGTGATCTTGAAAACTACAGGAAAGAGTATGACGTCATCTCTCATCTCCCTTTTCCTCTTATTCAACCACAGACTGGTAATTGACCAACCTTCTTGCTCAAGAGTTACACTGTAAACAATGATTTTGTATTTCAGTTATATTTTCATATATTAAATGTTTGCTTCCAATATTTCGTACTTATCATTTTGATTGTGAAATAATATATAATAAATAAAAAAGGGGAAATAAGTTCTGAATAGCATTTAATGTTCAATCTTTCTCTTATTTATCTGGATGTAATGGTAACACGTAAAGGCACAAGCTGGGGCTGCAAATGAATATAATACCAGACATGTTTTACTTTATGTGCATGATTTTATTGAGACTGGAATATTTTGTATGACTCAAAGAAAAATAGAAAGTTTGCCTCACCAGGAGAATATCTCTGCTTCTTTTCTGCTTTATGGGAAAAGCACGTAAAGAAGCAAACTTGATCCTCGTCCTTTGTTAAGCCCCGACAGTTAAGAGGTCAAACATTATGTGAACTAGCTTTAAAAAGTAGTCTTGTAGAATTTCTGTGCATTTTATCAAAGCTCCAGCAGTCTTTATCATGTTTTATCACCAGTATGTCGATAATGCATGCTATCACCATTGTCATTGCTCTTTAGATCAGCTTTCACATGCGTAACAACAGATGCTTCCTAACTATAACCAGGTCATTTCCTTGATACTGCTTTTGTCAGCTGAAATACTGCTGTTTAGTTCCACAGGCTTCTGTGACAATAATGTTTCCAGTCCTATCGGGAAACTGCATAACAGGAAACCATGACATTGTTCCTGCTGCTTGGTTCCTGGACTCAAATTGTACTGTTACATCACATCATTTTACGTCACAATGTAAAAAAAACACGCTGATACAAGTAAAAGCAAAGCATTGAAATTGTAACATTATTTAAAAAGTTTGTAAGTAAGCAAAATGTATCAAAAGGTGAAAGTATCTGGATGACCACTTTCAGAGCTGGGCCACAACAAAGTGAGGCATCCTGCAGCAGATGACCGGGCTTTCAAACAACGGTAAACATTGTAGCCCGTGAGCATCTTACTGTTGACAGAACTTTAAAATCTCTCCTCCAGCTCTTGTTGAAGAAGATAAAACTTGTTACTTTTGGGGTTTTTTGTCACTGCAACCTGTTCCTAAAGCGAGTTGTTGCACCAGGCTAATCTCCATTTTGTTTATGTCTGCTTCCCCGTGAGACTGCATGAGAAGGATCCCATGTGAGCCCAGCTTCAGTCTGAAGGCATAATGGGCATATGTTCTCTTTAAAAAGTCTTTATTTGTAAAGTGTCACTATATAGCTGTCAAATAAATACAGTATGAAGTGATAAATAATGTGAAACTTAAAGGGTAACTCCACTAATTTTACACATTAGCGTGTTTACAGGTCTTGTGGAGTATTCATGCACGTGTGAAAAAAGTAGAACAAAGCCTCCAGAGGGAGCTGCATGCAATCTGATTAACTGCCTCCAGTGGCTAAGTTGCCTTGTGGGTAATGTAGGCAGCAGGTTTTGAAAAGAAAGACAAATGCGTGGAACAAAAAAGGGCCATATCTCTGGTTTGTTTTTGTCCATAATGAGTCCAACAGTGTAGTAGGATTACAATGCTAGACAAGTGGACCTTTAAAAACCTGCCGCCTACATTACCCAAAATGCAACTTGGCCACTGAGAGACATCACTGGAGGCAGTTTGGCAGATTAAACACTTTGCTTAGTTACCCTTTAAAAGAGCGTTTCGGTAAACCTGGTCCTGAAAAAAAAACAGTCAACCACCTCCACTTTCTGTAAAGGAAACGTTTCAGAAAGTACATAAAAAAAATACTTAGTTGAGGGTTTTCTTGCGAGGGCTCTTCTTCCTCTACTACCGAACATCAAACAAAACTGAAGAAAAGGAAAACTACATTAAAGTCATCCCCGTCCTCCTTCACTGTGTCGTTCAGTCCAATATGCTTTGTCTTTGTTCTGTGACTGAGATCAATGTTTAATGAAGCACTTTCTTCCTTAGGAGCAGCCATGAAAAGAAAAGGAGGGTGAATACTTGTAACATATTCAATATTCTTTTGTGTTTGCATGATGTTCCTACTGATGTTTGAAGTTCTCAGTGGAAAGCAGGTATTCAATTCTGCAAATAGAAATTAATTATTTAGGCTGGATATACAAGTTTTGTATCGTGTCACAATGAGCCGGCAATATAAGCACCACAGTCAAAACTATTTTACGTTGTTTTAAATACAATGAAGTGTTGAATGCAAACCTTGAGCTGGCTTGCACACATCATGAGCTATGAATACACTTTGTTTGCTTTGTGTAACCAGTCTCTCACCTAAAGTGAACACGAGCTGGTGAACAAAAAGGTATATTAAGCAACTGAAGAGGCAGATTCTCCCCTCTGGAGTATGTGGAGAACAAAAACAGAGCTAAAAGTATTGACTATTGGCAAAACCGCAGCGTAAATAATTTTAATTGTGGGTCTATTCTCCAACTACAGCACCTTGTTTGTCCTGTACTATAACAATTAAGTGATTTAGATTTGCTACTGCTGCTCCGAGTGGCTTCTCCTCCTTGTTAATGGAAGGCATTATTTGAAAGATCAAATAACAGAGTAAACAAATAAGTGCCAACATTATGGCATTTACTGAGCATGGCAGAATCAGAAAACAAATAAAAAATGGCAATGACGATCATAATACCTCTCCACATTAAAACAGATGTCCTTCAGAATTGAACACCAAGTGAGCGTCCGTACCTGTTGTTGGATTAAACCTGTTCAACTCGTCCGTCCGAGCGTTTGTCCCGCCCATCCGTCAGCTCTTCCCCTCTGAGGTGAGCAGCCCCATTTTCTTCAGTTGTTTGTCCACGTTGGGAATCAGTTTTTCACTAAAGGTCCACAGTCGTTTGTCCACATTTAGCTCCTCCAGCTTTAACGACCACCGCAGAGCGACGCGGACATGAATGAGTCGGCAAACGTCCGGCGGAACCTTGAACCACGGTCCTGAATTCTTGAGCACTTCATGCACTGACGTCTGCTCCACCATCCTGCGGTGCACAAACACACAAATGGTTGAGAACAATTGTTTGGCTTTACCCTTTTTTTGACATGACAGTGTCAACAAACTGAGATTTTTTTTTTTTTAAATTCATGAAACCATAATGAGTGGTTTGTTTGCCAGGTTTAGGGTGGATATCAGTCATTTATTGTTCAGCATATTTGAAATAGTATTTGTACAATCTCAATAAGAACATCAAATTGTTTGGGATTGAGTTTTAATGGACTTTGAGTACCTTGCAGTACTTGGGAAGTTGCATATCTTCAACCATGATTGTGGTGACCGAAAAAGGTATTTAAAGCCAAAAACAAAAAATGTTTTCAACCCAAACCAAGTTATTTTATTGCCTAAACCTAACCAGGGCATACAAACAATGCTGTGACAACATACAATACAAAACTGAATCTAAATAAAAGTTGCGACATAAATAACAGCAAATCTCCAGATGTTGGTAAAGTTAGCCTACCTTGGCTGAACAATCAGTTTGTAAGGGTGGTATATATTCCTGTCGGGCTCCTCCCTGTAGATGTGCTCCAGAATATTAACTCCTGGCACTCCGTTCCACCGAGGCAGGTGGAACCTTCCACTTGGCTCAAAATGTGTCTTGGGGAAGATATGGTTCTCGATAAAGAACACCCCTGTCTGCAGGATGTGACACAGCAGGGAAGATGGAAGGACAACAGAAATATTGATAAATATCAAATCCTACATTTTGGACATTGGTGTAATATTTGTCCTCTCGAGTGCAGTGCCCTACATCTGGATGCTGCTTTTGGAGCGTCTCCATCAGAGCCTTCAGGTTGTCGTGTTGATACGGCATTAGGATCTCATCTATGTCGTTCAACAGGACGTAGCGGGACCGGTCCAGGGATCTGTAAACGCACTCGTTGAGGGTGGTAAGCTGGCCGAAGTAGTGCACGTCCCCTCCGTGCTCGGAGAACAGCCAGCCACGAGACGGATTCAGATGCTGGTCGATGGGCCAAGGAACTATCTCCACGAAGCCCTCCTGACTGTAGCTCTGCAGCAGGCGGTCCAGGTCTGGGCCACAGCTTGTTTTATAGATCACTACCCTGTTCACACCAAGCAGTCTGGGGAAAAGTGAGGCAGGAGTTCAAATTTAACACAATACATTCCTTTTTTTCTGTTTTTTTTTGGTTCAAAGCTGGTAAACAAGAGTAATGTAAGTGCTATAACAAGGGTTAGTTGTGCTAACCAATGCATGGCTGAGTTCCAGCACACGTCCTGCCTCAGCAACAAGAAGCATTTGCATACACAATGGTGGTCTTATGTGGTCACTCACTGCATCTTAGACTCAAGCATTATGGTATGTTCACACAGAAAGCAGAGCAAACTTTTGCCTCGTGTGACCACAGGATCATTTACGGTCGTGTCACTTGCACAAGCGTACCTCACTGTATATTAGCCGTAAGCTAGTGAGCAACAGCATGGACCGACTAAACTCAACAGAGACTCTGGTTCTCTCTCTTCTTTCCCCTCCTCCTCTCCGTAGGCAGCATTGTAGTACATAAACATCCAACAAAAGAGGTCATTTGCAAGAATCTCTGCTGCAGTCAGGTTAATTAACAGGAGTGAAGATGACAAAATCATCTCTGAGTTCTCCTCCAGCTGGTAAACGACTCAGGATCAAGTCAGAATCCATGTTTTCTACTTCCAAAAACACACCTTTTCAAAGTGACAATATTCAGTTTTTCAGTTTCAGATGTTTGTTGTTGCTGTGCTCACCTGTACATTTCCAGTGTTTGTGCAAACTGGAGCACGTTGTTGTAGTCTCCAAACAGGTTGGACACGCAGACTGTGAAGTCAAACTGCAGCTTGTTCTCCTTCTTCTTGTTTCTTATCGGAAGCCACGATTGGTTAAATACCCCCACCGTGTCTGGTTTAGTCAGGAGACTGACATGTGTGGCATCGCAGTTTTCAGGAATCGAACACATGACGTCCGTAGTGACGAAGGGAAAACCAAAGTTGTCTGAGTGTTGTGAAATTGTTGCTGGAGTTGTAGTTGATAACCAGCCTGCACAACAGAAAAGACAGTACAGAGGCTGGATAGAGTCTCTCTTAAACATGCCAATGATGCGCATGTCAAAGCCTTTAACTCTCTGGTCCATGTAGGCCGACACCAGCAAGTGCTTGGTGTCATCGAGGGGGGTGATGCTCTCCTCAGAGATCCGCAGGGGGCATGCGATCGAAGGCCGACAAGGCTTTGGGATGGACCAGTACGTCGTGGGTGTTCTCACAGTGAAGAAGATGAAGATGATGAAAGTAATAAAGAAGAGGAGGAAGATGAAGGCAGCAATGAGGAGAAGGAACTTCCTTCTCAGTTTGTCCATCCAGCCACCGAGGAGATAGACTCCCAACCTGAGGCAGAACGATGAATCACAGTTAGACAGATGTGATCAGTGAAACTCACGAAGAAATATCGCCTCAAGTATTTTAGCACGGATCGAGGCAAAAAACTTTATTAAAAAGACTATCGCTCCGAGACCACGAGTGTCTTAATTCCAGAGTCAAACAATATAGTGACTCACTGACACGACACGTTGTTTCTCCCTTGATTTTTATTTGGGAAAAAGGCTCCTGTGAAATCGCAGCATCAGCAACGATATTTGGTCCGACCCGGCCCGTTTAATCACAGGATCATCAGCTCTGTCGATCATTAGGGGAAAAATGTCACTCATTAACCGACTCTGAAGTGTTGTTCTTCCATTTTTCTGGAGGCATCTCTTCATCAGTAGTAATAGGGCGTAGATATGTTGGGTTTTAGTGTGTTTCTATGTGCATCTCCCATACACTTCAACACAGGGGTCAGCACAGTCTGACACCAAAGCTGGATTCAGTGACCCTTCCTTCTGTTTTTAAGTTCCTGGGTTTAACAGTCTGCATTCCAGTAAAGTGACTCTACTATACTACTTTTGTGATATTTCATTTTTTTCACCCAGTCCTAGCATATATTACATGCTCTTGAGGAGATATACAGTTTATTGTGTGAAGCCTTACCCCTTTAAAAATCTGTAACTGTCCAAAAGCTTGACACTCTGTCACCTGTCAAATCTCTCATTCTACTGATCAGTTTAGTTACATTTTCAATGTTTTCCATTAAAATTCTTCCATATCGCACCTTTTAAAAGCAACTACTTGCTCTCTGACATGGCTGATTTGAACACTACGGCTACATAATGATCTTTTATTTTTCCTGCAACCAGCTGTCTGCAAATCATTACAACAATATAAAGTCAGTGCGCTTGAGCAAAGACAGTGTTTACGGAGAGGGACAATGTCTAAAAATACACCTTGGGCATCTTCCCCAATTCTCGCCCCTTGTATGGAGATTAAATGATCTGTCCTATTAACTGTTCCCGTTCTGGGAAATGGACTTTTATTAGACTGATGGGAATATAAAAAGCTGCAGTGTCTGTGATAGGAGGCTTTTACTGTGACTTTGTGACACCCACAAACATAAACTGACACACTGTCAGACTTACATTAAGTAGGAAAAACACTAATACACTTAATATTTAGTAGGAGTGTTGTTACAGTAGCCTCATAACACAAAATCTTAAGCATGGCACAACAGCTAAATCTCTTTCTACGTGTCATTATATGTGGAGATACTCAGCTAATGCGCATTAGAAGATGAATATTGTGACTCACTCAGAGATGACGTGTAGGCGTGTGACGGCTGAAGACACCCATATAACGCGGAGACAGGATGGTATTTTAGTCCCGGTGTTTCTCGTCCCTCTCTGTCTCCCATTCTCTGTCCCGCTGCTCTTCCCCGACGAGACTTTTCACCCGGCGCGTAGTAACCGCGGGGCGGTACCGGCCCCGTCCGGGGAGGAGCGACATCTGAGGAGCTTGTGCGCGCAATCAGTGTTTAACGCGCTCCGGCTGCGCACCTGCCTCACGTTGCCAGGTGAGACCCGCGTTTGGAACGCGCAGTGATTTGATTGAGTGCGTTTAGAGCTTTTTCTGCTTCAATTAAAGTCCACCACTGTCCAGATCTGTTTGTTTTCTTCTCCTTGTTCCTACACGTGGATGTGTAGTTTTTTTTACCTGTGCAGATTGGTGCACCTGCAGAGTCTGACAGGAGCAGCATACTTTCACCCTCATCGCTCAAAGTGTACATTTATTCTCTGCGCTCACAGGAAACGGGATTTTTAAGCGGCATCACAAATAGTTTGGAAGCAACCCCCAATCCAGGATGCATGTTGGTGCTTTCTTTCTTTCTTTTTCTTCCTTTTTAAAAAAATATATATTGGTGATGCAGACAGAACAACAAAAGCAATCAAACACAAAAAAGTCACTAAACAACAACGAAGAAGGCTCCTGTGTACATAAACACATACATAAAAGCCTGGGGTGATTATAGTCATATTCAGTCTGACTGCCATGGAACAATAATGATAATAACGATAATATTGATGATATAATAATACTTTTTCAATCAATTTTCAGTTGTGTGAGCTGTTGTGCGAAAGCTGTATTTAGGTTTGGGCAGAATATAAAACACACTTTGTCAGGATTAGGCAAAGATTCAGCTCCATCCTCATCAGAAAAACAAACTTTGAGTGCAGCTTAATACGTCCAGCAGTGTTGTGAGTTATCACGGCTGTAAAGGAGAAGTAAGCGGAGAGCGAAGGGTGGAGGTGGATGGTTGTGTTGAACAAGCGGAGGGCCTTCCTTCAGGAGACAGATGATAACGTCCAGTGTGAAACCAGAAGTCAACCGTGAGTTCTTACTGCGGTAGTCGAGGTACGACACGGACATGACGTAGCACAAGTTACTGTATGTAAGTGACATTGTGACCACAATGTTTTTCTGAACCTGACCAGGTAGTTTTCTTGCCTAAACTTTGTTTTGGCTGATGTATATAATTTATTTTATTTACACCGTTGACACGCGGTCGAGCTTCAGACAGGTCGGGAGCTAACGCTTTTAGCTTAGCAGCAAGAGTGAGGATTTCTGATTTTTACTTTACTGATTCTCAAATCTATTTGGGATCTCGGGGCTTCCAGGGACGAGCTTGGATGAGCTATTTTTATGTTTTTTATTTTAAAACAAGTCTCCATCTAATACAGCTGCTGAGGAAGAATGCTGCTGATACTGTTTTGCTGTGAAGTTGCAGAGTCTTTCTTGTGGCCTACAAATCCGATTCTCCATCAGGGTGAGGAGACAAAGACTGAATCCTAATGTTCAGTTTCCAACAGAAATATGCTGAATCTTTCTTTTACCTCCAGAACAAAACCCGTGATAGATTCCAAACGCATCACGATTCTTTTCTTTTCAGCTTTTATTCAGCGTTGTTAATGTCTCATGATTTATTTGCCGACATGCTTCTTTTGTCCAACTACAAGTCTGACTTATTAGGAGATCATGAAACCTAACTGGCAACTTTCCAGTTACAGAACAAGTTTGTTTTTCCACCTACCAGGTCTGAACGTCGATTGTTCCATTTCCAGGCTGTTAATCTCTATTTTTTTGTCTGTGTTCACAAAGGACATTTTGCCTAAAATCTCTTGCAAAGCTCCAAATCAACAATTTAGATTCAAATGGTGTTTTTTCCCACTTTTTTTTTTCTCAGCCAAATTCTTTAATAGCAGACGTAGGAAGAAACAATACTGCTGTGTGTCTTGGATACATAGGCGGAGACAGAAGCTGTCGTGTTACGGCTTAAATCAATACCTGCACCCACAAGCTTCAGTGACAGCAGATCCTGCCGACTGAGTAATACTTCTTTTTTCATTGTACGTTTTTCATTACACAAGTTTGTGTCAAAACCTGTACGCTCCAATGAGGCCCAACCCTGCAACCTCTGACTGTGCGTATATAACATGCATGAAACAGAGAGCAAAAGTTTTACAAAGTCCTCCTGAACCCATGTAGTGATGTGCTTCACACAGTCATGTGTACATGGAACCAAAACTGCCGAATTCTAAAATAACTCAATATTCAGTACATAAATAAATAAATATGCAATAAAATGCATAAAAAAGAATTTCCTAACAATATTAAAAATAAAAATGTAGGTAAAGTGATTTACCTTTGTATTAATTCCATTTATTATTTACTTTGTTATTCTACATTTTATTTGTTCCTTTTAAAAAAAAGAAATGTATTTATGTGTTGCATTTTCTCCCAAATTTATTTTCTCCAGACTTCTTTTTTTCTGTATTTTCTTCCTTTAAATTTGTATTTGCATTTCTGCTTTTTTCTTCTAATGCGATTGGCGGCTGTTGTAAGGAAGTGGAATAGAGAAATGGAGAAAAACTGTGACATGCAAACCTCTCACCAGATGCAGCTACAGTTTAATCTAACCTGATACAAACAGACAAATAAAGAGCAGGCGATGCCTGATGTCATCTCACCACAGCTTCCTCGGTGTCCTCATCTCCGGCCAGTCGGTCAGTCTGACAAACCTCAGAGCTCAAGCTACTCAGCCACATGGCATCACACTGGACAGCTATGAAAATCTATACAGTGCGTTATACTTTGCTGTTCGCACAACTATAGAAAAGTGTGCCACTCTGCCCTGCCCTCAACAAATATGAAGACCTGAGCGCTGTTTAAACAGGGATTACTTATCCGCTTCTGGTGAATTTCCACATTTAGTAAAACACTGATCATAACACTCAAAGCTTTATATGTGATGATTATTTTTATTTTCTTTGCATGTAATGTGTTTGTTATGGTATGTGTGCAAAAAAGTCCTACTTGAGTAAAAGGGAAGATCAAGTGTTAGAATGAAAGTCATCACCCGTATGAAATATGTGAAACTGATGGAGCAAAGTAACTAGTAGCTAAAGTGATCAAAGCCATATATCTGCCTTCAAAATATTGGAGGAGTGGAATAAAGTAGAAAATTGCGAATATTAAAGTTGTCAGTTGTTGTTTCTCGCATTTTCTGTTTTATTTTCAAATGCGTGTCGCCTTTCAGTTCCTCCCTCTGTGTGATTTTCCCTCCTTCCTGTGATTTTCTGCTCCTTTTCCCTCACCTGTCCTTTCCCTCCACGTGTACCTCATCCCTTCATTAGTGTTTGCGTATATAGTCTTTGTTCTCTCTCTTGTCTTTGTCACTTCGTCCCGTGTTTCTCACCTGTGTTATCTCCTGCGCCAAACTCCATTGTTTTCTTCAGTGTCTCCCGCGGTGTGTTTCTGGTTTTCATTTTCAGTGTTTTCATTGATTTGTACTTTGCTTTTGTTTGCACTTTGTTGGAGCTCTTTTGTTACTACTTTGTCTTTTTGTCCTTTTGATTCATTTTTGTTTTTTTTCCCCTGGATTCTTGTTTTATTTTGTATAATTCAGCAGGTAACACCGTCTCCTGTACTGTTGAAAGTCATCTGCCCCCGAAACCCTCTGAGTGACTTTGTCTGTGCAAACATACTGAGCCTGAGTGTACTTTAGTTATTCATAAACCTGGGGGCAACAAGACAAAATCGTGTCACACTATCCTCAAATAGGCGTTTGAGTAGACTGCACGGAAGCTGAGGGCCCCGATGGAGCCATCGAGGGTGAAGATCTTATCAGAAGTACTAAAAAGTTAGACTTACTGCACAGACAAAAACAACATTATCCTTAGTTGATAGTCTTCAACAGCCATACATACATTTAAAGTGCATGTTAACAGTTGTCATGAAGATGAATAGCATGTGTTATTACAGGGACATGGGAACAAGAGGTGCTGAGGGGGCCCTGCAAAAAGGAGGGCAAGCAGAAATTCCAGTATCAAGTTTTGGTGTCGGATAGGGACCATCGTTACCAGCCACTGTTACCAACCACCATGGGCAATCGATACAGCTCAGCTTTTGTGACACTGTCATGTCATCTATCATCACATGTGAATGGTGCACACTCAGCCTGCTGAGCCCATGTGTCCATCATCTGTCCATCCCAGCTGTTAGCTCTGCTCCTCTGAGCTCAGTAGCCTCGCTCTCCTCAGCACCCCGCTCACTCTCGGGGACAGCTTGTCTCCAAAGTCCCACAGTCGGGTGTCCAGGTGGAGCCGTCGCAGCCGTCGCGCTGTCGGCTTGATTGGGCTGTGAATGATCCGACAGACGTCCGGTGGAACCTTGAATATCCCTCCAGACCTCTTGAGGACAGCATGCACTGAGGTCTGCTCCACTGAGCTGTGATGAACATCCACACATCTTCAAACACAGTCACTTCACCTCAAATGAATCCTCCGTATTATTATTGTGTGTTAGCAGTCTACCTTGGTTGAAGTATCATCTTGTAAGGATGGTACACTTTCCTGTCCACGTCCTCCCTGTAGATGTTCTCCAGGATATTAAAGCCTGGCACCCCGTTCCACCGAGCCAGGGGGCCATGCAGACTTTCATTATAGTACATCTTTGGAAACACGTGGTTCTCAATGAGGAACACCCCGACCTGCAGAATGGGAGGTTTGATGGAGTCAGCTAGAAGTAGGATAGGATAGCAGTGATAAATAAGAAGAAATACCGTACATTTCGATGCTGCTTTTGGAGCGTGTCCATCAGAGCCTTCAGGTCGTGTCGGTACGGCATTACGATCTCATCTATGTCGTTCAACAGGACGTAGCAGGACCCGTCCATGGATCTGTAAACGCACTCATTGAGTGTGGCCAGCTGGCCGAAGTAGTGCACGTCCCCTCCGTGCCTCGAGAACAGCCAGCCACGAGACGGATGCAGATGCTGGTCGATGGGCCAAGGAACTATCTCCACGAAGCCCTCCTGACTGTAGCTCTGCAGCAGGCGGTCCAGGTCTGGGCCACAGCTGGTGTTATAGATAACCACCCTGTTCACACCAAGCAGTCTGGGGAAAAGTGGGGCAAAAGTTGAAATTCATCACAATACAGTGTCCAGTATATGTAAAATAATAAGTAAAAGCTACGTTCAGCAGGCAGCATAAATCCTAAGAGATACCTTTGATACTTGACCTTATAACTCTGGCACACTGCAACACACTATAAGTCTGTTTATAACCCATGATGGACATCAGCGTCATGTGAAGTTATGACTAATTTCCCCTTTGGATTATGTTTGCCTTGCTGTCCTGTGCATCTCCAGGCTGTTTGTAAACAGGAGCACAGAGTCGCGGTCAAAACAAAACATTTTCCTTCCCATTGGTCGCCTTCTGCATAATTTCCTGTCATACTTCATCATGTTTGTATGATGCCATGCGCGGGTGACAGCAGAGTATTTGCATACGGCATGGGGACGCTGCCCACATTATGCTGCCTCTACATGCGTGATCTAACATGGCCGTGTTGGTGTTGTGAGTAATGTCGCTCCGGGACCATCGTTTCAAATTATCAAAGAGCAACAAGGTCCACATCTGGAGCAAGCGCGCCCGGCTCAGTGGACTGAGCGCAGGACGGTCACTCTGGGGTTTATAACCCATCTGCTAACTAATCGTCCTCAAAAGGAAATACTTTACCATTAAAGTAGCTCAAAATTGTATTTCAGGACAGAACTTAAGTAATTTGTAGTATGTTACAGTCCACAACTGGTTATTCTAAATGCTGACACTAATATTTTTATTACTACTGCCAATTTGCCTCCCTGATATCTAATCGTCTGTGTCGCAGTCGGCTCTGTAAGAACATGTGTTGGAGTTGATTTGGCACTGCACCAAATAGCTCATTTGCAGGCTTACAATTCAGATAAGGCTCTTTTTTTATCTATAGTGTCAGAGGGAAGTTGATCTAGCCCAGTTTTGATTTTGTGGTTTGTGTTGTTGCTGTGCTCACCTGTACATCTCCAGTGTTTGTGCATACTGAAGCACGTTGTTGTAGCCTCCAAACAGGTTGGAAACGCAGACTGTGAAGTCAAACTGCAGCTTGTTCTCCTTCTTCTTGTTTCTTATCGGAAGCCACGGCTGGTTAAATACCCCCACCGTGTCTGGTTTAGTCAGGAGACTGACATGTGTGGCGTCGCAGTTTTCAGGAATCGAACACATGACGTCCGTAGTGACGAAGGGAAAACCAAAGTCGTCCGAGTGTTGTGAAATTGTTGCTGGAGTTGTAGTTGATAACCAGCCTGCACAGCAGAAAAGACAGTACAGAGGCTGGATGGAGTCTCTCTTAAACATGCCAATGATGCGCATGTCAAAGCCTTTAACTCTCTGGTCCATGTAGGCCGACACCAGCAAGTGCTTGGTGTCATCGAGGGGGGTGATGCTCTCCTCAGAGATCAACAAGGGGCATGAGCCCGAAGGCCCACGAGGCTTTGGGATGGACCTGTACGTCGTGGGTATTCTCACAGTGAAGAGGAGGAAGATGAAGGTAGCAATGAGGAGGAGAAGGAACTTCCATTTGGACTTTCTTGCCATCTCAATCCAGCCAAAGACGACAAATTCCCAACCTGAGGCAGAATCATGAATTTTACAGAGACAGAGCGGCATTACTGCAGCGATACCTGCTTTATGGAAATGTTCACTGAGAAATTACAATTTGGTCTTTATTTACTGCCTTTGTTCAAATATTAACTTGGAAACCACGTACATGATGTGTACCCTTGCGCCAACCAAATCCAGCAGCGTATAATTAAGACTTCACACATAGCCTCTCTTCAGGTACAACTTTCAAACTGCAGGACTAGAGTGAGAGATCCGACACAATAACCCTTCCGACAGTTTTCAATTACCATAAAATTCAGCCCACGAATGCACTCCAGGCCGGTTCGACAACAGAGCTGTTTGACCTCAGTATTCAAACAGGTAATTCCTGTTTTCTTAGCATAAATATTAAATTGTACAACTCACTGAAAGTCGGCTGCTGCTCTCCTCTCGAGCTGATCACTGAAAAAGAAGCCAGGTGGAGGTTTCAGATAAGAAGTCTGAGGTTCCCTCATTGTTATCTGTCGGTAGGTGTTTTCTGTCTGTCTTCCAGGGTGGAGCGATGCGTCCACAGAGAAGAGGAACAATACTTTTGGCCGTTAATTACAGTAGATAAAATCAGCCCTAGTTTCCACTTTGTGAAGCCCAAACTCTGAATTCTCCTGCTTTTGTTTGGAAACTGTCAAAATCAAGAATGAAAAAAAAACCAGCCTAAAAATGGCTCGATAGATAAATATAGGAAAATTTGAAATGGAAAAGTAAATAAATATGAGAATATAGTCATTTTAATGGCATACCAATTGTTTACTGTGACATGCACCCAGAAGTTAAGTATTCAGGACTATAATCAAGCAAGAGACATGAAATAAATTAATAATACTCCATTACAAAATACTGGAATTCAAAACTGTACCATCAAAATATACTCAAGTTGCAAAAGTAAAAGTATTGACGCAGTCATACTGTATTATTATCTGTCTGAATGTTCAAGCATATTACTGTTTATTTCTAAGGTGCAGCTGCTACATTATATTGCTTAATCTATAACAATGCAACACATTTTATAATCAATCAATCAATCTTTATATATATGTATTTATCTATATTAGAAACAATTTAAATGCAGTTGCATGTGGTTGTTTTGTGGAAAAAAACCAAAAAAGATATTGAAAGACAAGAACGGTTTATCGAGACGGAAATCAATATGTGTGTAGTTAAGATAACAAAGATAAGAATAAAATATAATACAAGCAATAAACAGCAAATATGAAATTATGAAACACTACTCTCAAAAATGTATTATAACTTATTAAAATGAAATACAGTAGAATAATTATGATAAATAGTGAAATGTTGATTAAAAATATAATCAAATAAAGAGTAGTGATTAAAAATTTGAAATAAGTATGAACACTAAAACAATAAATTACTTCATAACAGATCAGAAGTTGAAGTTATGCTCTCAGTTTAGTCTTTACGCAGCTGGCTGTGTGCCTGGCGGGCCAGAGAGTGTTATCTTTAATGAACACTAACACCCGTGAATTTTGGGTAAAGGAGCTTCAATCACAGCAAATTCTCATAACCAACTCTAAAATACAACTCAAATCCTGAAAAGGAGGGAAAGTATCGGTGGATTGACAGTTGAGTGCTGAAAAAAAAAAGAAAGCCAAACCACTCAGCGACTGGAGCGCAATCCTGCCTCGCTGTAAGATGGGAACATGAAAGAATTTATGCATCAGGGGTTTTGAAGGACCCTAAAAGCCACTCAGAGCGTTTAACTCAGCTTCGTGAATGTTAGCACCTCCTCGAGTCCTTCGAGGCGTTTAAACACCACTTTGTCCTGTGCAAAAATCAGTTGACCGTGCTCCCACTTGCTGTTAGAATAGATACCCAAGTTCTGCATATTAGAACAAATCAACGATCTAAAATTGCCGATAAAAGTTCCAACTCCCGTTCGACTTCTCCGGCGAGTGCACGTGTTGTACAGCAGAACAGCTGAAATTTTCACCGCTGCCGCTGAGAGTGTTCATAGCAACGCTCACTTACGTCCCTTAAAGAATCACTAAACCCACATACAACTTCCTGTTGCGTGCACAAACACACCTTTTTTCATCTTCAGACAGTGTGTCACAATGAAAAGAACAGAGCGGCAAAGCACGGTGTGGCTTTATGCATATATTACCATGCACTTAACAAGAAACTATCAAATGCTATCAGTATTTTACAAGCTGCGTCTGCTTCGCACTGCGGTCGCAGCACATTTCCACTCAGCACATTTCTGCCTCGTTTGCATGTAAAGCGGAAAACAAAAGACCAAATTAAACTTGGCAGCGAGACAATAATATCACTCAGTGCTGCCCCCCTTTGAACAGAGTCAGCAACAGGAATCGAGACTATGACAAGCAATTACAGTCCGCCTCACATTTTAAACAAAAACTCAAGAGAACAAAAGAACGCATTCATTAACATTCAAACAACTGCGAGAACAAAACCAAACATAAGTGTGGAACAATACTTCTGAACAGATTTACCACACAGCTACAGTGTAAAAGAATCTAATCAAAGGCAAAAAAAAAAGCTTCTTCGCTTTATATGACTGAATCATTGAAAAACACCATCTAAGAAAATACGATCAGGGTTCACCAAAATCACCGAGATAGTGAGCGGTTCCTGATTTAGCGACGATAAGCATTGAAGCACTTGTTGTAGCCTAGCTGCTCTAAAAGAGTCACCATTCTCTTTAATATTCCATCAGAAATGTTTTACTCAATGTCGCTTTAAACGACAGAGTGCTACTACTTTTACAAGCGGAATAGTAAACGTAAGGACTTCCCGAGATGCACCCGTCTCCGTCCCTACAGCTCATAGTCATAACGGCACGCTTCAAAACGGACATGGAGTCGTAGATAGTCATGACTGTTGGCTTGCAATAACGCCAACACCTTCACCTCCATTTCCTGCTGCGACAGGTGGCTGATCAGCGTATCACTGTGAACATGATATGCCACCTTCGGTACAGATCGACATCGGACGTGACTGTGGTTTGCAGTTGGCTGTCAACCCTGATCGAGTGGACTTTGGGCTTAAACATAAGCAGACGATAAGCACAGTGTTTGAAAAAATCTAAAATTGGACCCAAGGAAACGATAATTTGCAACAGAGATGTAAACATGCAACAAACGTACCTGAGCTTCGCAGACACCTACACTGTCAATGTTTATTCTTGCAGTGATACTTAAATATATAACCGAGAAGCATTTCATTCTTCATAATAAGCGAGGCTTACTCGGGTTAGACACAAACTGCATTTCATTTTATTATAACAACATCAATCCTGTCAATTATATAACTTTATAGACTAAATAGCAGCCAGCCAGAGATCCCCCAAGGGCCTTGATAATGGTGTTGGTGGTGTGCAGCATCGACTGCAACGACGGCAGAGAAATAAAATAAAGATAAAAAATAAAACAGGTTAAGGCTGGTTTTAAGTCCTTCAGCCCGAAGCGATTGAAAAGGCAGTTGAGTTGTTCTATGGGCTTTTAATTGGAAAAGGTGTCGGAGGACAGCCAGCGAGTTCCAACAATGAACCCCGAATCATTTCCAGTGTTTCCCAGGCACGCTCGCGCTCGAGCTGACTGAAATTTAGCATTTTTCAACATTTAAATGCATTAGCTGACCTCTCATGAAACTTAGCCGGTGGCAGAATGCGGAGACTGTTTTGTATGCCCCTCCTGTCCGCCGTTCTGCCATCTTTCTCCTCCTGCAGCAGGTCAGACGGGTTCCTCTGAAGACTGTCCACGCAAGGACGAACGTCTCTGCCCTCTCCCTCAGAAAATGACTGAACATTTGTTGTTGCGTTTAATGACGGGCACACTTGAAATGCAATGTGATGCGGTCCACAAAGCCCCGCAATAAAGACTTCCTTTGTGAACGCTGTGATGTTTCTTCGAGGCCGGGCTCTCTGGCGCTGCTGCGGTTATTGTGTACGGTGTGTTTTGTGCAAAGTTGCTGACCTGTACATCTCCGGGCTTTGTGCATTCTGAAGTGCATTGTTGAATTCACACAGACTGTGAAGATAAACTGTTCCTCTTCTTTCCGTCAGTTTTCCTTTTGGAGAGCATCTGAGTAGATCTGAAGACAGACATGGGCTGCGCTGACATTTAACATCCGTAGCGGCAGGGGGAAACACACAAGTTGTGTGCATTTTTCTTCATTTCCTGCTTGAGTTGTATTTGTTGACTGGCTGAAAAGACAGTAAAGGGGTGCGATGGAGCTTCTTTATATATACCAAGGATGCGTGTATCAAAATCTTTCTTCCTCTGGTCCACGTGGGCAGACACCGGCAAGTGCTTGGTAGCAAGGGGCAAGAGTTTCAAACCCAATAGACGTTTTAAATTAGCTTTGGGAGGCCCTGTGTGCCCCGGAGAATACCAAAAACCACAACCGTGAAGACTTAGACGCCAATCGACAGGGAGGAAAACAACCTTCTGAGTCCATTCAGCCAAAGATCGAAAAAATCCTGCACCAGAAGTCGGAGTCGCCGTTGCAGATATTCAACATTTGAGAAGTAAGCTTAAAATTACAAACACAAACTGATGAAGAGACGCCTCCAGAAAATGAAAGAACAGACTTAAGAGAGCAGGCTAACCACTGATCCCCCCCCCGCCCCCAAATGATTGACAGGGCTGATAATACTGTGATCAAACGGGGCAGGTCAGACTGATTATCACTGATAAGACGGCAATTACACTGCGAACAGAGGTCCCTCTCAAACAAATCTTGTAAAGGAATGAACAGCGTGCCAATAAAAACATCTGTCTGGAGTCAAACGCCGTAGATGTGTTGGGCTTTAGTTTGTTTCTCCACGCATCTCCCATTGACTTCAGTACAGCTGCAGCACTACAGGACCCAGGAAGTGAGTGTGGATAGAGCTGCAGATGTACATTAAGGGAGGCATACAGCATGACGCGTGTGTAGGTGTTGTTATAGGTCACATTTAGGCTACAGTAGAGTCACGCTGCTGCGTGTCGTCAGCTCAGTCTCATCTGCAGTCATGCTGCTTTGTAAGTATTGTGTTCGAACATACGGCCGTTACCACGTTGGCTCTGCGCGCTTTTTAAATAAATTTGCATCGTGAACATTGATTTTCTTGGCAAAGAGGATAAAAAAAAAGTGGCGGCAGCTTAAAAGCGAGTGGTTAAGTGTATCATTTTCAATAACAGTACAAATAAAAGACGTGGAAATCTCTGAATAAATACAGGTCTGGTACCCAAATATAAAGTGGGAGATTACTGAGCTTCAAAAAATTATTTAAGAATAATCCCCCCCCACCAAAATCCTCAAATAATGTGTGTAACAAATTGTATTATTAGTATTTTTTTTCGAGGAGAAAAGAAAGAAAGAGTTGAAGTAACTCCATCACTGCAGCCTTTATCATTATATTTGAGTTATTTGGACGTTTAAAGTGTTGGTTTTTGCAGCTGCCTCGCCTCGTGTCTCCTTTCTTTCCTATTCCTCAAGCACCTCAGTCCCAAATGTGAGAAATTGCTGATTTTCTATAGAGTTTATGTGCCTCCAGACATCAACGGCAGGTGGGATTTTACGTTAATCGCTCAGTCTCACCAAACAAAGCTCTCCTCGGGCAAAATACAGTTAGCCTGTCTGTACAGCGACGTTTCAAATCATAGCAAATGAGTAAAAAGAGCCTCACGTCAATTTGCACTGAACATGTGGACAAAACGACAGGTGTGTCCGTAATTTCTGACAGCCAATCAGAATGAGGCACTGACACAGCAGGAGGAGTGGTTGAAGTACATAGATTCTTGACTTAACCAACAGAAGATTTTCATTATATTTATCTATATCATCTTTATTTTACCCGGATGTCTCATTGAGATCGAGAGCAATTTTTACAAGAGAGGCCTGGCCGAGGTAGCAGCTGTAAAATATCACAATAAACAGTAGAAGGCCTGAATTTAAAAGTCGTTTCTACAGAAATGTTTTTTCAGCTGAATGTACATTAATCAAAGGTAAAAGGTTCAGATCCGCAGGGAGATTTCCTTTGTGAGTGATGAGATTACACAAGACATTATCAGGTATGTTACGAGGCATTGCTCAAGTGGCGTTTTACCGTTGTTGTACTCCTTGGTCAACGACTGACCTGTCCAAACACAGTCACAAGATAAATCTGGCCTAATTAGGTGATTAACAGGAAAAAAGGAAGAACAAACGATGACCCCCGTGAAGACCTATGTTGTCATATTTCAGCCATGGAACGAGCCTTTCACAAGAAAAAAAAACATAGTTCTGACAGCACAGACTTCAAATCTGAAATGGTCAAATGTTGGATAACTCGACCCCCCATATTACACCTGAGGAGCACCAAGCAGACGCTGTTTTTTGAGGGGTCACAAGGTGTTAAACTAGATGGAAACCGCAGTCGTATAAAATCGAAGTTCGTCCCTGAGAAGCTTTAATTCAACTGTATCACATCAGCAGCAAGTAAGAGAAAGAGAATCTGGAGCATATGAGCATCCATCACACATGGGGAAACTGAGCTAACATTATGCAGGTGTACTTGTGCAGATACTTGTCTAGCTTATTACATGTAGGAGTGTATGGACAGTGTATTTATTCACCACTTTCTCTCGTCTGAGTGAATCGTTCTCCCAATCCTTTCATGTTGTTCTACTCATACAGGCGGAGACACTCAGTCTCGGTGGCTGTTTAATCCTAGCAACTGACATTTTCTGATTATAGCACTCCAGCAGCAGCGGCACTTTTGCTGGGAGTCAAACTTTTCTGGGGGCAAGTGTTGTTTTTCACCAGCAGATGCCACCAAAGAGCAGAACATTCTCCACCAGTCTCTGCTGCTGCTGCTGCTGCTGCTGCTGCTGCTGCTGCTGCGTCAGTCTGGCCCCGAGCTGCGATGTGTTTGTTGTGCTCTCATCGTGACAGATGGCACTTTAAAAACAGCCATCTTTGATACGAGAGATAAAAATATAGACAATGCCATTAAAATCAAACCATATTGTTGCATATGTGCTGTAAATTCAAACAGCGGGGACCCGTGAATCCATACAATACGAAGCGTTAGATGAACCTTCTTCTTTCTTTTGATCATTTCTTCGCAGATTTTTTGTGTGAGCAGGGCTGTTAGGACATGGCTGGATTAACATATTAACATATTTAAGAGCCCCCTTTTAAGTTTGTGCCCAGTCACCTCCAAATTCCCATCTGGCAGAGCAGACAGCCGACTAAATGGCAGCTTCATTATTTGCCCAGAGATTAACCAGAACACCTTTGCCGCAATTCAACCTGGCCCGGGGATTTTCAGTGTGTGAGGTTGTGATCATTTGATTAAAGGTTTTTTTTTTCATGAAGTGAGCAGTGAGCAGTGAGCAATATCAAGGTCTGAAAACTAGAGCTTTTTTTTTTCTCCAACAGGCAGCTCTCGTGACGTAATGTGCTGCCTTAGATGACCTTAAACAGCAGCATCACCATGTTGTACATTGTGTTGGATAAAGTAAAGATTCTTCTACGTTCAGTTTGTATGTCGTGTTTCGTGTCACATCACATTCACATTATAGCTTAAATATTAGGAGGCGGAGTGCATGATGATGGCGGCGCGACAGCTGGGAAAGCAAGATACCGCTGTTGGAGATGGCGTCTCAACAGTATCCAGAAGCCATGATTAGAAAGTAAAAGTAAAAATACTGTGTTAAAATATAACGTCTCTGAAGGTGAAAGGCTTGAAGTACATGTCTTTAAAGTACCTGATGTTAAATGTTCTTAAGTATCAAAAGTACACATAAAAGTAAGTTATAGAAGACAAATTTACAGGGTTGGTAGTATGTATTCAAGCTGTCCATTTCTTAGGTACTGCAGCTCTAACTTTAACAGCTGTCGGGTCTGAAAAAATAGACCTTGGAAAGTTA
>CAEMYA010000132.1:2148944-2159792 GCA_903131615.1 Diplodus sargus | reverse complement strand
AGCGTGTATTACGTCCTGTTCCATGGAGTTAAAAGTGTGTGTGGCCGTGCTCAGGAGCATCCTCTCTGTGTGTCAAACCTTCTGAGTGACTGACAGTGTAGTCGGTGTCTTACTGCCCCCCCGGCACGATGCTCAGCTGCTTTGAGACCAATTTAAAAAAAATAAATAAATAAAAACCTAAAAAATAAAAACCCCAAAAACAAAACAGCAGCAACAAAACACGAAGGCTCATATCTGCAGCCCTCCCAGCAATCTTCCCCTCGCTCCGTCTGCTGCCTTCGCCCGCCACCTTTTGATCCCCCCCCCCCGACTTCCATCGAGAAAATAAATGCAATCCATTATCATTATAGACAAGAAGAGATACAAGGACAAAGAGAATGAAATGCCTCGCATCGCTTCTTTTGACACATTCATCACATTTGTGATGAGCGGGGATAGGCAGGCAAGTGCGCCTCACTCCAGCAGCTGAAACAAGACCGGGTAAGACTTTGAGACCGGAGAGGCTTGAAGTGACGCCCACGCTAATGTTCTAATCTTATTCCTGGGCCTATATTTGGATCCCGCCCATGTGAATTTAGCTTCACGGATGCCTCGACACACCCAAGGCGCTCCGCTTTTCTATCTCACATTTGAATAAGTCTGTTTTTCATGAGCAAATCTATTCCACGATTACACAGCGCATAATTACCTACAGCTGAATATGGAGGATGAAATCATTATTCACCGTCAGATTATTAATCACTACTCCAGACCTGATCTGGCTCCTCAGCTGTGAAATTATAGTTCTACTTTAGCAAACAACAATAATGGACTGTACTGGGTTGAACAGGGTGAGCGAGAGAGAGAGAGAGAGAGGAAGAGGGAGGGACTGAAAGAGAGCAGGGACAGACTGAGAAGAGGAGGAGGAGGAGGAGGAGGTGAGAAACATCAACCTGAGAGGAAGAGGAACTCAGGTGGAGAACGACGGATAGACGGAGACGGCAAGAGAGGTGGACAGAGGGAGGGGGGGGAGAGGGAGAATGAGTTTGCCGAACAGTGTGCTGGAATCCAGAGTAATAATTACAGCACTAGGTCCTTCCATTGTGTGCCTTGGGAAGCCGAATCCAGCCACAGCCAATTTCAATTCATCTTTATTGAAGCTATTGTCAGCATCCTGGTTGTCAGAAAGCGCAGTTAGAGAGAGAGGGAGAGAGGGAGAGAGATGGGAAATGGGACAGAGGGAAGTGCTCGAGGAGAGGAGACAGAAAGGGGACAGGGAGGCACGATGCATGAAAGGACGAGAGGCCATTTTCTCGCCACCGGAGAATGACTGTTGGATAACCTCCCTGCTGCATCCATACATGTAAAAGCAATCAGTTCCCGGCCTGTGCGGCTGGAATCCGCAACGATCTTTGAAACAATAGGTCTTCCCGTTTCACGAAACAAAAGCACGTGCTTCTCATTTTCAAGCGGCGACTGTGGATCGACAGGCGCGCCGTCGCTCGAAAAAAAAGGTTTGACCAGCTGCAGATGAGAGGACAATCGTGGAGAAGGATCTTAAAGGACAAGTTCTCCAAAACGCTCAGTCGAGTTCAGGCCGCCGTGAGCGGCTCCGTTCCGTTCTTCACTCGGTTTACGTTCGTTTCGACCCCGTGCAGCTCCGCTCAGCTTCATGGTTTTAAAAGATGCTTTTCGGGATAATTGTTTCCGCCGTCCGGCCCCCCAAAACTTTACTGTTTCGGGTTCGTTCTCACAGCTGTTGCAGCATTGTCTTTTTGGTGAAACAAGCTAATAGGACACAGCACGCCATCTGCTCAGCACCAAACAGTCGGTAGGCATACACACTCGCTGACGAACAAAGTCGAGCCTTTGAGCAGTTAAAGGAACAGAAGAGACTCTCAGGAGTTTCTCGGAGACCAAAAGCAACGCTGAAAGAGAGTAAACAAAGGGAGCTGCAGGGGTGGAAACGGCCCCGAACCAAATGAAGGATAAGGCTGCTAACAGTAGCCTCAACAAACTCACAGGATGGAGTCTCCACTTCAGAATGAGTCACACTGTAACCCCTTTCAAACAGTGTAGCTGCTTAACATGTCCCTCATCCTTGGAATAAACACAAGGTCACCACTGTAAGTTAGCTGGGCATGTTTGCAGCTTACATTGGTTAATGAGTTGTTAAAGTTGTATCCGCTCCTTACACTTCTGCTCTTGCGTTTATGGTTTTGGACAGAGAAAGATGAAAAAAGTGCAGAGAATGGTTCGTACTTCAGCTCCACGCACAACACTCGCACCGACGTTTTGACAGTCCCGCTGTGCCAAACTGCTAAGGATGATAACTGGGGTACACTTCCATCCACTTTCCAATTTCAGCATAACAACACTGAGTGGGAAAGCCTTGAATTAGGGAGAAAAATAAAGTTTTTGCTCTTGACTGCGGTGGGAAACGTTAAAAAACAGATCTAGTAAATAAATCATCAATGAATCATGATGTCCACAGAAGCTACGCCAAAGAGAAAAGGGAAATGGATGAAAGCATCAGATGCGGCGATGGAGACGAGGTAACATTTCCAAATGATTACATGAAATAAACATTAAATTTCACGTTGTGTATCGTGTTTTTTTTTCTTCCCGCCATTTGAGATTTGACCGTCGCTCTCTCAGTTTAACTTCATCTTCTCCTGCTACGGTTTAATCACGACTGACTGGAGAGTGAATTCCTTCAAGTTGTTTGCTTTGAACCAACTCCTAATATTCTCAGAACAGAAGTGGACGGAGAGGCACATTTACTCGCTTATTCTTTGGCTGACTGTCAAGGTTGTGCGCAGCAGCTTAAGACTGTGGATGTTTCTTCTTATACATGATCACGCTCGTTACTGCCCATGTGCGTTCCATGTGCTCTATAGTATCCGTCTGCCTTTGCGTCCGTGTGTGTGTGTTTGTGTCGTCGCTGCCGTTCTCCTTCCTCCGCGGAGACGCGTCTTTAATTCCCGGAGACTCGCTGCGAGCCATGACGGGTGATGCGTCCCGGAGCAATAATATTCAGGGGGGGAGAATTTTACAACATCTCCCTCTCTGTTGGTATTGAAGCCCCTTGGAACATTGCATCCGCTCATTTTCATACATATTGCCTCTTCTGTCTTCTTTGGATGCACCTCTACCGAGATCCATCACGGCCGGAAAAAGAAAGTGTTTTCTTTAAGACGTATCTCGCCGTATAGTCAACACTGCTGAAATGCCCCCTTTGAAGCGATTTTTCACAGCGGCGGAATGTTTTTCAGGGCTTTTTTAAACACACACACACACACACCTCCAGAGGAACTCAGGAGCAGTCAACCTACAACACCGGCAGCCTTGGGAATCGGCTGTAACCACCAGCGTTCAGCCTTTCTTTCTTTTTCTTTCTTTTTTTTCCTTCCCTTCCCCGCGCTCGATATAGATTGTTGCAGCAAAGACAGAACTTAAAGCTCAACTCTTTGTTAGAAAAATGACCGCGCACTGCAGGATAAAACGCTCTCTTCTGAGTCGAAATCACTGATCCTTTTAAAAAAAAACATATCACAAGTTTAAACATTATTACTTCAAAGTAAGTACCTCAGTTGGCTATTCACGGGCTCCTGTGGAGTTAGTGTTAAAATATGCAAATGGGAAAAAACAAGTGGCACGCACTCGCGCAAACATAATTGCTGGCATGGGAGCACATTCTATTATCATCCAAATTTACAAGTCACACTTAACACCTTTTGCTTCAATGAGGAAAAATGAATAACAAAAAAAGTTAAAAGGCTGGGATTTTTGTAGTCATTAACTAATACATTACAGGTCACGCAAAGAGCTCCGCTAAATGGACGTGTAGTGTTTTTGGAAGTGGCGCGTCTTCCCGAATGTCCCCATGAAGATCCTCCTATGGAGATTAAGAGCTGGAAGGTTAGCGACCCTATTTCTTAGTGTAATCCACTGTAAAGCTTCAAAGTTAAGCATTGTACGAGACGCGGCACTATAGGGATACTTGTGCGAGGGATTATAAACGTGTCATCAGATAACCGCTCCCACACAAACCACGAGCTGAACCACAGGAGGAGACAACATCCCAGGCGTCGCCCCTTCAACCCCTCGGGCCCGAATCTGCAGCCGGAGATAACGGCGTTTCCCCCCCCGCAGGGTGAGGCGGGGGAGGGAGGGAGATTTCTCTCATGAATCTGACCACTAAAGGTGACCGTAGAGAGACAGATTCTTATCCTTGAAGGCTCGCCCCACTGTTTGGTTGACATTCATCCGCTGGCACGGAGCCCGGCGCTTCAGTTGTTTGGCGTGTGGAGTGGACATCGCCGGCCTGACCTGCCATGACTCTGCAGTAATACTGTTTGGTTTTTTTTTTCGAGGGGAAATAACATAAGGTGGGTGGAAGTCCTTGTCCGAGCTAAACACCACCTTGCAGTCTGCTTGACACGTTGGCAGTTTCCCGTGTGCTTTTTTATTTAGACGCAGCAGTTTGTGCAGTGCAGCTAAAACAGAGGAAACGGCAGCACGCTGTTGGGAGAGCACTAAAATTAGACAAAAAAAAAAAAAAAAAAAAGCAGAAGGAGACAAAGTGCTGGAGATTAGACTTCTAACGGCTTGACAGGAGGAAATTTACAGCGACTAGGAGATGGTACACCATCAAACAACATCCTCCTCAGAACAGATCCCTATGTATGAGTCTCCTGGTAACAATAGAGCCGAATGTTCTTTAACGTGCAGCAATGTTTTTCTGATAACAATATGATGGTGACAACCTACAGCGACTGATCTGCTGAATCGGCAGCTCTTTTCTGCTTTAGAGAGCTCAGCATGTTAAACTGTGTAATTGTTTAGCCGCAACGTTAGCGTCATTTTCAGCAGCTGCAAATTCTCCTCACACTGTCTGCTCTTCATCGAAAAGCCAACAGATATTCGCAGTTAGTGACTGGCTGGCAACACTGGAGCATTCAGCAGATAAAGACTGCGGATTGGTGGAGACCAAAACCAGAGGTAGAAGAACATATTGGACCCATTATCACAGCTCAGGTGGATAAAAGTCCACATCCGTTGCCGTAATCCTTCCATAAACTCGTAACTACAGGTGCTGTACCCGTGGGGACTGCAGAGATAGAGGTAGTTAATGAGTCGGAATGAATAAAGTTTGAGAAAGAACCCGCAGTCCTCCCGCGATTCAACAACACAAATCAGTCAAAGCCATCTCCGCGGCAAACCTTGTTCCGACGGCGATCGCCGCTCTGTATCAAAGTGAGCAGAAGAATGTGACCACACGGTAATAGTCTTCTATTCAGAGATGAGGCAAGGTGAAATAGAAGTTACCTGGATGTAATTCCAGCGCTGTGAGTGCCTGAGCAGCCCACTGTCACCCCATTCAACAAAGTAAATGAAAGAATGTAAACACAATTACTGTGGGTAATGTAATTAAAGCGGGACATGACCTAATCACATACTGTACGGTATGATAAATCAGCCCGGTGCGGCCGCGGTGCAGCGAGCGGATGAAATGAAGTGGAAATCCAGCCTGATTCGTACTGTAGCCTTTAAGACCAGGAAAATACATTATGTAAGCTACATCGCACGTACATAAAGAGGCCAAAAGTATGTAGACATCTGGATATGACATATTAAAAAGCTGGTTGCAATGTGGTTTGTAATTTAAGGACATAATTTAAGCTACACGGCTTATATAACCAAACTCACACACGATATCTGGCCTCAGATCCTCAGATCCTGTTCTATCGATACAGTATTGATACAGTTTATCCTTCCCAGCTCTCACACGAACGCGATGAAGCAGAAGAGGGAGAAGAATTACAAACTGTGCAGCTGAGATAAAAATGGGACTTCTAAAAACACCTCACCCCCTGTGAGTTTTTTGACTCCTGACTCGCCGCCTCCTACGCTCTCCAAAATACACCTTCCCTCCAATCACGTCACTTAAAATTGACAAATGGACAAGTTTGTATTTTTGGAGGCACAGACGCTGAAGTAAGTCGATAGTAGCAGAAAATAGAAGAAGAAGTCTCGACAAGTCGGGTTTGAGGTGAGAACACAGAGCTTTTCTAATTCAAACCAGGGACACGATTTGATTTACGATTTTGAGCACAATGTTGTGTTTTGTCGCCAAAGACGCTCAATAAGCCGGAGCAAACGTTTCCCTTCGCCAAGTTGCACACAGAACAATTTTTTGTCAAACCACAACAACATTACACAAAACACAATGACATAAAAAAATCACCAAAACAAACACGACCATTTCCTGAATTGTGTTGCCTTCTCTGAAATGTTGTTTGCTGCAATGTTGTCTTTTGACCTTCAGAGCCGCCGTAAGGATCCAACGTCGAGAGAGAGACAGAACAGAACACATCTCAGCATCTGGATGGACAACAAACCAAAGCAGAAATAAACTAACTGTCGCTGCTTTGCAGGAAAAGGATTGTCGAGGTGTCTCTCTCTCTGGTATGAGATGTGATTTATAAGCATTCTTCTCCCTGTACCCTTCAGCCTTGGACGCTGTTTGTCATTCTGCTCTTAGGTTTATTACTCATGGTGCTTATATCACTCATCATTGTACCTCGTATGAAAAAGTTGGGAGGTCTCCTTTGACTGTGAGACGTGATATGCATATGCATTTGATCTATAAGGCCATTATTGGGAGGCAGCCATCACATGTAACCTGTCCCCTGCTGCGTATCATTTCAAGTCCTTACATTAGCGCCGATCTTAGACGATTTGCCTCAAGTTTCAATTCCCCCAGCTGCCTACTCTTCACATCTTTTTAAAGGTTGTATTGTGTGCAATTTGAGTTAGAGAGTAGCCTCGATGCTGGTGCCGCAGCGCCAACAGAAACTAGGACGGCATTTTTTTATGCAAAGAAAGGAATAACTCCGTACTTTCACATCTGCAGAATTTACAAGAACCGACAGATAATTAAGAATTTGTCATAGACAGCGCTTTGAAAAGTCATTAAAGTTTTCCCTAACTCGATAACTCACAAAATTCAGTAATTGTTTTTTTTTTTTTTAAAGGGAGTCTGGAGCCGAACGGCTGCCACCTCAAATAACTCGGAAGGACGGACCTGATCTGAATGAGGACCACAAAAACGCATCGAAAAAAATACAAGGCGAAGGAGAGATCGGATCATTTATCATCCAGACAACATATACGGATACAGATTAGACCTTTTAATACCAGGTTTAATGAGGTATCGAATGCCGTTTGGTGAATCCAAAGTTCAGTTTCTGTTTTGTCTCGAGCTTCTGTTTGAAGACACGTTCTCTGCAACAGGGGCCTGCTCTCCGCGATCTTTGAGTTTAGATAAAGGTGCTACATAGGCTGTAAAGTGTGTGTTAAGGGGAACGTTTTATTCTTTATGACCCTCCTGACTCATTACGTGGCGAGCAGCAGACAGAGGCACGGAAAAGTCGTGAAGAGAGGTGGTAAAAGTGGATGGTGGGGAGAGGATAACGTGCAGCAGAGGTCAGGAAACAGATTCAAACCCACAAAATTATAGGGGCACTAGGCCTGCTCCCGTTGAGCCCTTTTGATCCACTAAATCGACCTTCCTTCAGTTTGGGTCCGCGGGGAGCTATTTGTAAGTTGGCAGCCATCGAGGCTGAAAAACGTCTCGCAGTTCCCCGACAATCAGCCCCGCCGAGCTCTGACCAGAAGCAGAGCGGCACGATGGGCTCCGCCGCCGCCACTGGGCTGTCAGGCTGCTTGGTAATCAGTGAACTGTTGCGAGCATTAGGATGCTTTGTCAAGTGGCCTGTGAGCACGAGGGGGGGAGAGTGCTGGAACTCCGGAAATGAAGATGGTTTATAATACAAGTGTAAAGTGGTGTCACTAATCCCACCAGAGCAGGAAACACGGTGAGGACTGTCAGCAGAAACACTAAAAGTACCGGATGAGATCATAATGGTGCTGGAAAAAAACAAAAAAAACACCCAAAGAGATCAGACAGCAATTTTCCCCGAACTGCAGATTCATTTAAGCCTGCAAAAACAGAAGACTTATTAGAAGCTATTGTGTACTTTGCTTTTTTACTGCTGGTCATTAATCTCGAGGAAGAGAAACTGGAACATTTGAGTAGCTTTCACGAATGTGTCTCAAATCAAGTCTAAGTACCTGCAGCCGCGGACTGTGAAGCGTGCAAAGTTTCTCCAGTTACCTGGAATTAATTTGAACACGCAGGAATAAATAAAAAACAAATTAATCAGCACCTAATCAGAAAGGTCATGGAAAACTGAGGATCGAAACAAATCGGGGAATATTACCAAGCAGTCTGATTCTCCAGTTCTCACTCCTCGTTTTGTGCGTGTGTTGCCAAAAGTGTAATTATGTTTTTTATTGTAAGACCTGGCAGCGCATTAAAATTCGATATTCTGAGGCTGACAAAACGCCGCCGTCTTCATATTGACAAATTTGGCTGATGAGCGAGTCCTTAAAATAAGAAAAGGCACAATGAAACCAATTACTTCTGTAGTGCGAAAAAAGCCAGAGTGCGACTTTGTGAAGCTGAATGACGCATTCTCCGCCGGCTTTTGTCTTGCCGCGTAAAACGGCGTTCACAGATGACATTAACATGTAGCTCCGCAAACATCCAGCTCAATGTGTGTTTTTCATGTGTGGAGCGAAGACCGGGATCATCTCCGTCAGAGAGGATATTAACCAGAAGAAAAATTCTGGTCCGCAGCTTTACTAAAAAAAGCCGATATCTTCAGGCGCCCACATTTTTGTGACTTGAGGTGATTTAAAATGATCCACTCCATTAGTTTTCAGGGGGGGCTGCATCTCCTCCTTATTATGAACTGTTTGCAGCAAACGGCAGAACCACTTAAAGCGATAAACTTACATCCACTTGATTTTCCAATTACGTCCACATTATTTTGAGAGAAGGAACACCATGAATTTTAAGCAGGCACCGCGGGAGGCATCCTCGGCTGTGTATCCGGTGACATGACGTGACATTTACGTATCGTACCGAAAATGATGCACGTGGACAGGAACACTGGAGGACTCCTGCTGCAATGCAGAGCGGAACATGAGATAATTCGATGTGATGGGGGGGCCGGCGGCAAACCCGCTACATAATCCTACAGCATATTGTGTTGTCCTTAAATGCAACATGATACTAATGTCTATTTATTGACTCCTATATTATTATGTAGAGTCTCGAGCCATGCTGCCAGCTCTGTAGGGTCGTGTTTCATCAAAGTGGGGCTGTGAGCTAAATGCTTATATCAGTGTGCTACACAAGACACAAGACAATATCACCAGAGGGAATGTGTAGCACGCTCACCGTCTCGGTTTAGGTGATACTAGATGAGGCTACTTTTTGCAAAGTGTTGAGCAAATTAAAATTCTGCCCAGCGATGGAGCTCGATCAAATGTCAGGTGACCACCAGCGTGATTACAACTCGTCCTGAGGGGAACATGAGCCGAGGCTCAATCCCATTTCCAGTGTTTCACCCCTAACCCCTCGTCTCAGAGCGTCCCCTCGTCCTTCAGAAGAGAGCGGCTTGAATCTCCTCCGGCAACTTTTCAAGACGGATGATGTCGTGGACGTTGATTATTTTAAACGAGCGGACATTTCCAATAAAGCCGCCTTCAGCCGCGGTGATCGCTCTTGCGTCGCGGTGGCGATCCCGTCGCTCTCGAAGAGCCATTTAAAATGACGCCCGTGATTTGTACACAACTTCATCTTATCAATCAAGTCAGCAGATAAATAAGAAGACTGCTTCATTACCTGGCCACTGGCAGTGCTTAATAGGCTTTCATTAGCAACCAGTCCGCACTGATATTAGACGAGCAGCAACTTCACTGCAGCACAAGTTAAAAGTTAAGGTACCACATACCATCAGAGGAAGGATGCTAGATTTAAATATGATCAAAATGCACAAATCAGCAATAACACTGCAACATAGCGAGCTAGCTGGTTGGTGGAGACGTCAACAAAGCGTAGCGATTGGACCAGTAGGATTAAAATGACAGTTTGAAGTTTGCATCTGATTGTGCCAAAAGTCCACATGGTATGACAGCTGAATGAACGTGTCTGGTACAATTTTGCAATCTGTTTGTATCGCCATGACACCTAAACATACCCTTCAATCCCATCAAGAATCTGGACACCCGTCCCCTGGATGTGAAGGTGAAAACGGAGAAGTAGGACTACGGTAGGTGCAAGGAGTTGATTGGGATCAAGCCCAGACATTTCACTGAAAAACACAGATGTGAATCACATCTGGGCAGTAGAGGAACTATCAAGTGATCACCAAAGTCAGTCCAATCCTCCCAGGGACATGATGGTCTGTGTGAGATTCCACGGCAGTCCCTCCATTAGTCGTTCACATCTGTTGAACTGACCGACGTCACGCAGCCGTCCCTACAATCACACCACCAGCACGGCCTTTCTGTATGTTCCCATTGAGGGAATCTGCTGCCATTACAAGTTAGACCAGTTTTTACAAACATGAAAAAAGAGGGCAGCTAACACACCGCCGATCAATACGTCATCTAAACGAAGAGGATCGATAGCACCGGCTCATACAATGCGTCTCGACCTGAGTGAAAGTCACGCAGTTGGCTCACTGAGCCTGAGAGAGGAAACCGACGGAAGCTTTTGCAACATTTATTGTTGTTCGCTCCACATGAGCTCGCACTGCTTGCCAGGCGAATTATCAGCGCGCTTAGTCCTCTCCGGTTGCTTTAATTGATCAGAATCATTTAAAGGCTCGGAGAACGAAGCACACGTGAGGCGGTTGAAGTCATTATCGGCACCTGAAGGAGGATATTTGTCACCCAATACACCGTATCGTGATGTGTTCACAGCCTAAAATGACAGGATCAAATGTAGGT
>CAEMYA010000132.1:2136335-2148690 GCA_903131615.1 Diplodus sargus | reverse complement strand
TTTTTTTTCATCGCAGGTTGCTGAGAATTATTCATTTTCGGAATGATACGGCGAAACCCATCACATCATCGTTATGAAATAATGATCAAGCATCAGACGTGATGGAAGACCGCAAATCATAAAAAAAAAAAAAAAAAAAAAGACCCCGTCAAACCTGTGAATATTTATCGCTTTTAATTTTTGTGAATTTTATAAATTGCAAAGTGTGTAAAACCTGCCCTCAGGCTCGGAGGAGAAAAGTATTTTAACGAGGACCTCTGACAGTTAAAGTTTTTTTTATTTTTTTTAATTATATCATAGTTTGCAATTGCCTTGAGTTATAAAACTCATCAGACACTGAGTGGAATACCTCCAGTCGACAAAAAAAAAAAGGTGAGAAATGTCTCTGTTATCTTTTTAAGCAGGTGAAACCTCCGCGCTGGTGTTCTGGGCCACACCTTCAACAGCCCTGAGCGAGTGCTAAAACAACTCCCAACTTCTCTTTCCTGTTTTGTTTTTTTTTCCTCTTCTGTTTTGGTCCAGCGACAGCCCACCACGACGCCTCCTGGCACTCCAGCTGGCTGCTCAGCTATTGTGCAGGAGTAATGGCCACGAGGCTCCTGTTAGCCCGGCGATGTTCTTCCCCCGGATCTGTGGGCTCCCCGTGCAGCCACCGAGCCGTTTTAAATCATGGCCTCTGATACTGGAGAGGTATCGGGGAATATAGTAACAGACTGACGCTGAGTCGGGCAGACAGGGAGAGGCAGATGGACTCACACACATGTACAGACACACACACACAGGACTGTGCCCACACTGCTGCGACTGAGAGTGAAAGCGTGACTGTGACAGTTCTGCTGTGGGGTTATCAGTGGCCAACAGAGCATGCCCAGACACACATACACAAACACACATATATAACCCCCCCCTATACACACACACACACACACACACACACACACACACACGAATACAATCCTGAGGGCTCTCCAGTCACTGTCATGTACAGTCAGAGCCTGATGGGAGCAGACTCTGCCTTTTCCTTGCCTGCCATCATCCCTCCTCAGCCTCTCTTATTCTCCGTCTTGTACCTCCTTGCCCCCTCCTTTCTCCCCTCATCCACACATCTGCTCTTATCTCTCTCACCACCCTCCCTTCCACGTCCTCCTCCCCCCCCCCCCCCCCACCTCCTCTACCTCTCCTTCCCACCCTGATCCATATTATCCTCTTAAGTAAAACACCCCAATCATTCTTCACCCCCCCCCACCGTCATCGGCAAACTGAAGTGCTGAGGTCACGCAGACGCGCACCGCCAGCGCATGCCTGAGCGTAGGTAGCCCCCGCGCTGATGCTACGCGAGGCAAATATGGGTGTCATCATCAGAGAGATCACACTGCATGAGCAGGAGTGTCTGTCTGGCTCCCTCCCTCAGATTTCTCTCGCACTCTCTCTCTGCAATAACAGTTTCACACTCCCTTCCCCTCTCCACTGGGAGACAAACATTAAAGAGCTTTCTCATAATGAGGGAAACTACAGAGAAAAGACCTAAACTACACACACACACACACACACACACTTACACACCCGTGCATGCACACACACGTGCATGGAGCGGAGCACGCGCACGCACGCAGAAATGTGTACACATGTCCCACAGTTACGTAAAGGTTACGTAAAAAAGGCATGAATATTAAAGGGAATGCTTGGCTGTCATTAAAAGTGTATGTACAGTCGTGTGTGTGGGGAATTGCGCGCGCGTGCGAGTGTGTGTGTGTGTGTGTGCGCATACATTCATGTGTCTGACCGTCATTAAACACACCTCATATTTTATGAAGGAGCTGGATTCAGGAGACGCTATCAAATTAAAGCTGCTAATGCAGGGACGGGAACTCCTGTGAGCCCGTTAAGTTATAAACGACCTCATCCCCCGGTCGCTGGCGCGCTTAAACCGAGTTTGCAACGGTAATAATAGCGATACATTTTAATTAGACGACACTTGGAGGTCTAGAGGTCTTGGATTTAGGAGGGATTTAAGGGGAGATACTGATTATAAACAAAGAACTGCTGTGTTGCCGTCACCTTCTACAGGAGCCCAGAAGGACAAACCACAATATTAAGAGGCCTCGCCCCAATATTCCACTAAATCCTCCAGACTTATTTAAATATGACCTGAATTTTAGTTTAAAACAATCAGATTTGGATCTTATGTTATCATCAGAGTGTGAAGAACCACTGTGTTGACGCTACTGTATGTCAAAGACGTCGCAGCTTCACATGCTAACGCACATCCGCCAACATTATGCTGCCAAACAGAGGGAGATTTTTCTGCGGCTCACCTGGTCGGGTTGCCAGGTACGACAACACGTTTGACCGTTGCGACAGCGGGAGACGAGGTTAAAAATAGAGCGGTGTGCTCGCCGTCACACACCACACCAGATAAAACGAAGCAGCGTCGTGCCTGATGCAAATTTCTGTCTGTGTGTCTGTCTGGGCCGGCGTCGGACCGATGAGTGTGTGCTCTGCGTTTGGCATTAACAAGCAGGTGCCTGGTGGCGCGCCAGTCAGGCAGACAATGTGCTGCGCAGCCAAACATTGTTCTAGCCCTCTGCTGAGCTTCATTTTTTTAAAAATCTGGTGGGGATCCCGAAGTTTAGGATGGAAAAAACAAACCCGTCAGGCTGCGGTTTGAGAAAATAAAACATTTCCATGTTATTAAAATGGTGAAGCCGTAAAAAAATAACTTGCATGTGAATATATTAAGCCGTTAAAACAGAATATTGTATTATAATACTGTCAGCCGGTTTAAGCAACCTTGAAATGTAAACAAAAAGATGGAAACCGGATGATAAGCGCTTCAAAAAACCCCAACATTTTAGCAGGAAAGAGGCACACCAGCACTTTTAAATAATACAATATAATGGATTTTTACGATGTGAATTCATGCTCCGCTGCTGTACAAACTTTTTCTAACGAGGAAAGTTACATAAAAATATTATAATATTCTATGAATTTCATTTATTTGGTTCCAGATATTATTTATATTTGTGATTTTCCTCGCCAGCACACTTGTAACGAGGATCAGCCTAACATAAGCTGCGAGCAACTCACGCCTCAATAAAACATGAGCTCATAGTACTCTGAAAGGTATGATAGTATAATATTTACAGTTATTACAACAGGGCTTGTTCTCTTTAGCAATGCAGAGCGCAGTCGAGGGACAGACTTCTCTTTGCCTTTTGGGAGCCACGCCGACTTGTAAGATGTAATGCAAACAGACACTTTGGCTGTAATATAAACAGACGCTTCTTTTTTATTTTTTTCCTCTGCCTCTCCAGTAGGTGTTGGTTGTTCCCACAGCTCACAGCACTCGCTCTTACCACACTCCTCCAACTGCTGACACTGACCGAGGGGATATGAGAAAAAAAAAAACAGAGGGTTAATGAGGTTCAGGTGCCGCTCCTCGTCTCTATCCACCTCCCAGCCCTCGCCTGCCCGCCCGCCCGCCGCATAAACCTCGACGCCAACTAGAGTTCAAGCTGCCCTGCAACGCCAGAGATCAGGGAGCTTCTGAGGGGAGAAAAACAAAACAAAACATAACAGACTTCAGTATTCATCTCCTGCCTCGAAACAAAAGTAGAAGTGCTTCGGAAGAAGTTAGTGTAACATTTTTTTAAAGATGCACAAAGGCCTCTGAAGTTCACTGTTTCTGCTTTTTTTTTTTTTTAGCCCTTTTTTAACCATTGGCCATGTTTTCAGTTCAAGTCAAATTTTAGTTGAGCGAGATCCCGTCTGGCATGAGATGGTTCTGTGCGCCGGTAGCTTCAAGGCTGTGATCCAGATCAAGATTTCATGTCGCAGTGGCACATCAGAAGCGTATATGCAGGTTTTTTAAATGCAGGTAATCAGCTAAAAACTGGCAATTGATTCCTTTCTGATTCCCAGTGGAGTTTGTCTCTCCGTTTCTATTTCTGGTGTGTCACATTCGACATCACACATGCGGCAGAAGAAAACAGGGAAAGTGTAAGCAACATTGAGGCCAGTGACAATTTATGACGGTTGCTTTATTTAGATCAGTCTTTCTTAACGCTGAGTGAGCAAAAATGAGAACTGGATATTGCTCCAGAGGTGAGTCCCTGTTCATTCCCATGGAACATTTCAAAATTAAAGCACCAAAACACCTTTAGGCTGGACAAGGCACAGCTTAAAACATTTTTCATCCTCAGCAAAGTCACCGCTTGTTGTTTGCGTCAGGTGTTTTAAGTGCCAAACCTTCAACCTCGCATGCTGACCTCTGGTGGATCGATGGGTCTTTTGGTCATGAAGCCAAAATAGTTTGATGTCTCGGTATCAAATGACCCAGATGGTCTCCAAGACCTCCGCATTATTCGACTAAAAAGCATGAACACTCTGCGAACTTGCTGTTTAGCACTCTGCTAACATGAATGATTTCATGGTGTGGATCTTCTAGACACAGCTTGTCCACGCGGATACCATGTTTACACGACTGCAGATAGGAGCAGGAGCCGATACATACCTGTGACGACTGCAGGGATTAATACATATTGTACCCTTTTCCCAATGAAGATAACAGCCAGATGTCTGTAGGAGTTAGTGGGTTTTAAGTTTAGGGATGTTAGGTTGCCCAGGGACAGCGGTGCGTTGTGCTGAATGCTAGCATTAGTTTATTATGCCATTGGGCTCACTTGACCTGAGAGTTTCACTAAAATTCTCCTCTTATCCCGCAATCTTCACTCTCGGATTCAAGTCTCATCCCCACCATTTTAAAAATAGATCATCATTTTATTGTGGAAATAAGCGATTTGGATTAAAAACCCGACTGGTTGTTTCTTCACCCAAGGCTGTTCTCCAAATTTTGATGAAAATCACTTCATCATTTTTTAAAGGATATCTGCCCTTGGTGCAGATAATAAAAACATGACTCTATAAAAAATAAAAAAATAGATCCATCTGAGGTCTTCAGATGCTTTATAACTTCTAATACAATGATAATTTAGTGCACAGTTTATTAGCAGGAAGTGTTACGTACAGAATGTAAAACCTTCACCATGAAGAGGCTTCTGTAGAAATAGCGCTTACTTAGCATTGAGCTAATGCCTCTTTATTCTTCAAGTTACAGGTGAGCACATAATGTTCATCAGTCTGGTGAATATCGACTGAAACTGATGATAATCAGACTTTAATCAGACTTTATTAATGCTTAATGCTACAGGGAGGGACACAATGATTCAACAGCTGCTGAAAATCATTATGACATATTTTGACACCATTTTTCTAGATAGTCACCCTAAATGAAGGGTTGAAAGTTATTAACTGATGGATTTAGTGGTTGTTTTCTAATGCTATGTGATACTATCGGTTTACTTTGACTAAAACCAATCTTAAAGGGGCATTTTGTAGTTTCGGAGATGCAGTTCAGACTCGGAATTGTAATATTCACAATGCTAATGAGGTAATAACGCGAACTCAGGAAGATGTGTTTTTTTCCCTAACTGAATAAACAAGCTGTTCTCAGAGGAAAATGAGGTCCAAGAACACTGTTTGCAGGTAGAAAGGTGGCAGGGTTCGCCACATATGAACAATGTAAAACAGTATGAAACTCGTCGTCCTTTATAGGTTAGTTTGTTGTTGTTAAGACATGAGGAGAATCAGTCAATGAAGATCTTTCTCCTCTTATTAAAATATCTTCCCCGAGACTACACAGTGCCTCTTTAATGGTTAATTAAGGAGCTAAAAAGACAAGCTGCTGGATGAGTAAAAACACCAGCACAAGGATTATTTTATGGACTGGCGATTCTGAAATTGTTCTAATTATGTTTGATAATATAACAGCAGATTTGTACCACTGATGTACAAAGCCTTTATTACCCATTTTAGTGTTTTTGTTGGCTTCAAAACATCCTCAGTATTTTCTTGCCAAAGTTTTTATGTTTGTCTGCAGATAAATAGCAGCTTAGCCGCCAGGATTTGTGTTTCTGCAAACTGCCGATTTGTTCACATTCCTACAAAACCAGTCGTGTCACTTTTACATTACATGTCTATGACCAGACTTACCTATCAGGAGGTGGAGGTGGAGGTGGAGGTGGAAGTGAAGGGGATGGTGGTGGAGTTAGAGGAGAGAATGGCTGCAGACTGAGTTTCAACATAGTATCTCTTAACCGTCAGGAGACCTCGTGACCATTTGCAGCCATGTTTGTGGCAACATGTGACCCTTCAAAACTTACACAAAAGTGGAAGTTTTCTCAATCCTGTTCCAAATACCCATGTGTCATTCAAAGATCATCTTTAGAAAGCATGTCCGCTCAATTTATTGTGAAGAAATGGTTGTTAGATGTTAAAATTTTAACGCAAGTTGCAGACCCAAACCTAAATGTTGCAGGGTTTTTTTAGCAAGCCGTTCATTCAAAAAATGGACAAATGATGGATCAAACCAAAATAGTTACTTGTCCTTATTTCTTGGAAAAAAAGCAACAATTTGGTAAAAGTTATAAGTCATTCTCTGCTGAAGACCAACCATGTTTTTTGTGCCTAAACCTAACCAGAGCGAAGTCACAGTGACGAATCTAAAGAAACATAAATTGGCAACATAAAGAAACGTAAAGTTGAAAAGTATCTGTGGTTTGCAGAAAAATGCACTTCACCGGCACCCAGAATAATACTGTTTATTTTCCGTATAGTATAAAAAATGTTAATTGTGTTTTTTGGTTCATTTTAAAACAGTTTTGGGTTTAAAAGCTGTTACTGTGTTTGCTATATACCCTCATCAAGTCTTTCTAAGTTATTTCTTCTATAAAAAGTCTTATCTCTGAAAGCCTGAACGAGTCTCAGAAATGTAATACTTGACTCGGATCTGTGCTTTTTTCACTGCTCACAGATATGCGATCCTTCAGGAGATCTAAAATGCCTTTTTGAGCCACAGTTAGACACTGAATACCTACAAGGACACGAAAACATTCCAGCCATGAAGAAGTCTCGCCAAAAGAGTGGACTGTAAAAAATAAGACTGCTGCTAAAAGTCAAATCTCACATCATTTCTTCTCCTCATTCAGAGCGTCCTCCCCCCCCTCCCCAAAAGAAGGCACACTGGCGAGAGCACCACTTGTGTCTGCATGGAAATCTTACACAACTGTGTGCGAGAGATGATATTTAATGCTAAGATGCTTTCTGGAAACCGAGCCAAGGACTCTGAGGGAATGCAGAAGTTGCGCTGCTAAGTGGATTATCGCGGTCAGTTAGAGGAAATGAAAGTCCAGTCCGGTGCGAATGGGCCGAGCTCGCCCCCAAGATCAAGTGTAAACAGGGGCTCAGCGTCCAATCCGAGCTTTTTTCTTTTTATCGATATGCCGTTTGATCTTGAGCGAAAGGGAGCGACTTCGAGTCGGCGCCCCCCGAAAAAAAGGAGAGTGAGGCAAATAGAGTGAGGCAGATGGGGAGAGGCGGTGTACAGTACGGTTCAGTGTTTCTGTGAGGCTGAAATGAGAGAAGGGGGCTCGGAGGCAGTCAGGTGTGGTGCAGCAATAATCGAGTGAAGTGGAATACAGGTCGAACTGGTGAAACTGAGAGATCTTTGAAGCAGAGAAGAAGAAGATTCTGGAAAAAACTCTCAGCTGGTGAAACTGGATGTTGTGTGTGTGCAAGTGTGTGTGTGTGTGTGTTGCTTAATAACCAGCCTGTTATTTGAATAACAGAGGGCACAGACTCGGTCGACACGCAGAGCACTAATGCCACATTTACATTGCAACATTTAAAAGAAAAGGCCCTTCTGGGTTGGAATGAGTCGGAAAAACAAGAGCAGCACACTCTGCTCCTGCTGAATCTGCTCAGCTGTGCACTTTTCCGGTCCTTTGCCGCGTATCTATTAGATTCAACAATTGGGTATCCGCAGCCTCCTAACATTTCGCGGAGTCGCGGGGGGAAGTCTCGCTCGTACTCGTAAAGTCACGAGAAGTTCTTGGTCGAGAAAAAACAAAACAAAACAGTGATCGCCGCGGCGTTTCGGTTCGGATCTGGGTGGCTTAATATATTTTGAAATGATTTACTGCTGCATCTTCAACCGCTGCAGTCGACATCAGCAGCGCCTCCCGGTCTCCCATCGTCTCTCATCATCGCAGGAATGAGCGAAATTCATTTTGCCATCAACTGTCCACATGTGGCTGAGGTATACGAGAGCCGTTCCTATAGAGGAAGGAGCGGTGGGGGAGAAGACAGTAGAAGGAAGTCCCGCGGAGTGACGGAATGAAAGAGGAAAATAAAAATGAGGGCAGACACAGCAGACTCCAGAAAGCATTCTCAAACAGAGGTTTTTTTTTTTTTACACCTTCCAAAAACACCTACGGCGTCACTCTAATTCCTCTCCTCTCATCAAAACAAGGCTGTAATCAAGGCTCGTATAATCTGACTTACATAATTATGGTTTTAAGTGCTCAACTGTGATAAAACAGAACAACCGCTCACACTTTTGATAATCAATTAATCTGCGTTTACGGTGGGAAAAGTGCAGTCGTCAGAAGTCTCCGTCGGAACAGAAACGAGCTGTTTCCAGCCGACTCTGTTCCCTGACATTTTATAGACTGAACCAGCGGGTTTTTCTCAGAAGGCGGTACGTGACTTCTGGATGGATCTGAAGCGGAACAAAAGTTGGATGAATCCGTTCAGTCACGGCCAATAAACAAACAGAGCGCTTCCACGCCAGCAAAGCAATCAGTATTCAAGTTAGCGAGTGTCATTCAGACAGCAAAACATTTAAAGCTGGAGACAGATTTTTAACTGGGAGGAGAAGAAAAACAGGCGACGCTCGACGGAGAGGGATGCCTGAATCCTGAAGTGAATAGAAAAAAGCCTAAGGACTTCAAATCTCGCTCACGGGTTTACCACCTAGTTTTGAATGTGAGGAAAACACATGAAGATATTTAGGTCGCATTCAGACCGATGAGTCGTGCCTGAGAGAGCGCAGACCTCACAGTCGGAGGCACCTGGAGGAAAAGCAGTTGGATCAATTGGCAAAAAAAGCCAGAACTGGCAAACCGGGATGCCAGGATGAAGTGTTGGTGGTAAACATTTCTGCTACAAGTGACACTTTCGCATTTCAAAGGTCGATGTATCCTATTGACATGCCTACAGAATACAGTATATCTTGTTTGCAATACATATTTATAACCTTTAATATCCGTAAGCAAGGAGCAAGAAGGCCGGTAAGCCAGTGACTACAGTTTGAGATGGCGTTTCAACATTTGTAAGAGTGAAACCACTGGATATTTTTAAATAGACCTTCAGACAGTTTCCAGCTGCGTTGGGGGGACAAAAAAGTGTATTTTTGACAGGAAGTTTGGACATCTCCAGCCATTTTTGTGGCGCCCAAAACAGGTATTTTAAGCTAAAACACAATGTTTTCCTGAACCTAACCAAGTGTTTTTTGTGTGTATAAACAACAACATGAGCAAAGAAACCTATGATCCTTTACAAATTAAGTGTAGGGAGGTGGAGAGAGTCTGTCATCATAACTGTACGTATTACACTCTTTATGCATTACCACCATATGCGATGACACAGCGTAAAGAATGGAAACTGCGCTGGATTATTTACATAAATATCATCATACATGTATTATTAACATGATATCAATATTTCATTTTTTATATCACTGTTATCGGTTTAAATCAATATGTAGTGACATCCCTGGTGTAAGGTAAATATTCATATTACTTTGCCCGATGAAGGCATAAATTATTCAGCTCACTGTCACACAAGTGTCGCATGAAAACAGACAAATATGGTGGAACCAGAAGAGTTTGGAAACCTGATGATTATCGTTCCACGTTCATTCGCTAATCGCTTATCATTCGCTTGTGTTGCGAAACTATGCAACAGCGTTTGCTCGTCCAGAAAGTGTTTCTCTTCCCATTCGAGTGTCGTTGTAACTCGTAAAAATAATTGGGATGACCATGATATCAATCATACCGTGAACATTTTTATACCGTTGCAATCCAACATTAGTCGAGTCATCGTTCAGCTCTAGATTCATTACAGTCCAATTATGCTGATAATCCCCTGAAGTTTTTTTTTTTATTGAGGAGAAATTACTGTGAGCAGCTTTGTCAAACAAAAAAAGAAAAAAAGAAACCGATGTAGAAGTGAATGGAAATACGCAGCTTGTGCTCTTGATAATGTTATTTAAATGTAATCACGTTTAACTGAGCTCATTTTCGTCGCCAATTTCCACAATATGAACGGCTGATAAAGCTTCAGATTAGCGCGGTGGGGATGGCGGGGCGTGACAAACACTGGGCTTAATCAATGAGTCTATTAAAGTAAAAACAGTACAATAAAATAAAACTGAAGGATTAATCAAGACTGAAACTAATAGTTTTGCTGGAAGCTGACAAAGAGGACAGTCAATATCGAGATGTCTATAGACAGGTTTCAGAATTTTAACCAAGTTGTCAAACTAATCAATGATGTATTTGGAAAGTGAGCGTGCAGGAAGGAGCAGCAAGGAGGAAATGTGCAGCAGCAGCAGCAGCAGCAGCAGAGAGTCGCGTAACATCCAGCTCATGAACTGTGAACACTTCCAGCCTCTGGGTTGTGTTTGCTATTGTGGCCCCCGATCCCATTGTCCCACCATTGTTAATGATAATGTCAGCGGTGACGGGTGTGTGTGAGGTGTGTGTGTGCTTTACAGTGTGTTTGCAGAGCGTGCCAGCTTTTGTGTGCACGCTGTCGGGTGTGTATCAGAGCAGTGTGTGTGTGTGTGTGTGTTTGTGTGTGTGTGTGACCAGAGGTGACCCAGTGGTGTCCCTGCTGGTCCAGAGCAGGGATAACACCCTCTGGAGGCGACGCTCATTAATCATCCCATTCAAAACCCACGGAACGTAATCCATCCTCCCATCCTCTCCTCCTCCTGCTCCTCCTTCCATCGCCTCCTCTTCCCTCCGACGCTCCGCAGCACCGGCGCTCCGTAATGGGGTCACTGCTCCCATTTAACAAGAGACAGACAGAGGAGAGAGAGAGAGAGAGGGAGAGAGGGAAGAGAGAAAGAAGAAGGGGAATAGATGGGGGGTGATGAGAGAGGGGGGGGTATAGTAAAAATGAAATGAGATTAAATAAGAAGTAACGAAGGGGGAAGGATGGCGAGGGAGGCAGAAATAATAAAAAGACGGGGGAGGGAGATGAGGAGGAAGGGGGGGTGAGAGCAAGGAAGGAAATAATTACGGAGGGAGGTGTTTGAAAGCGGGAGCGATTAAGAGGAGAGGGAGGGGAGAAGAAGTAAAGAGGGGGGTAAAAAAAAAAAAGTGCTGAAAAACAGTAAAAGTCTTTCCCCCGCTTATTAATGTCGCACAAGAGAGAAGCAAAACATTGTGTTCTTTGGAAATGTGGAGAAGAATCTGTGGAATATGCTGCTGTGGGGACCCGGCACTAATTATGTGACTCTCTCTCTCTCTCTCTGTGAGTGTGAGTGTGTGAGTGTGTGTGATTCATTCCTACGCTGGAGGACAAGCATGTGTACATAACCAGCACACACAGAGACGCACAAAACGCTGGTGGAGGCACGTAGACACACACAAACACACACACACACACACACATGCTATAGCAATCCGAGCGACGCCAGGGGACCTCGGTAGAAGTAGGTTCCTCCTCCTGCTGCATTATTCTCTTTGGAATGTTGTTTTTATTTCCTGGTTCGAAACTGTGGCGCATCGCCCCCGGTTATCCAGCATCACACACACACACAGGCAACACTCACACACACACACGCGCGCGTAGACGCGCTGAAGAGCTTCACTCATCCTCGTCCCAGAACCACTTTCGAGAAAACAGCCTCTGACAGATGCCCCGAACAGAAAAGGAAACTGGAGGCCAAAAAAACATCTGAGGCCCGACAAAGAGCGTCGCCTTCTCCCTCGCCCCCCCGCCGGCGCGTGCCCTCAAAAATAACAAGTTCATTTTGTTTCCTGATGGCGAGCGGCCCTCCTCGGGAGATGACGACCCCCCTTTTTCACCCCCTGCTGTTAAGGCAAAAAAGTTAGACATTTGGGGAAATTCGCTGATTTGCTCTCCGGCAGCGAGCTCGATGAGAAGATTGATAACGCTCCCTCAAAGTACCGCCGGCAGCCAGTTAGCTTAGCTGAGGGAGCACATCGAGCCTGGCTGTGTCACACAGTAGCAAAATCCACCAACCAGCACATCTCAAGCTCAATAATTAACCCATCTTTTTATTCTTTGGACGGTTCATAGTCTTTTTTTATCCTAAGGAGTTGTATCTGTAGGAACACAAGCCCTTTTGTCCTGTCCCTTAACGAGGTCCTGTTCTGCCATGATTATTGGCAGCCAAATTGGCTTCTTCTTCCAGCACGACCCC
>CAEMYA010000132.1:2008375-2108927 GCA_903131615.1 Diplodus sargus | reverse complement strand
GGGGGGGGGGGGGGTGATGAATATATTCATCTGTGCTCTCAAATGCCCGGTGAGGCTGAAATGTCACGCATGTGTTGTTTTAATGTATGCAATATGAATATGGGTGAATGCAAATCAGATTCATAATGCTCCTGTCTAATGAACTGCTCCATTTAATAAGATGAATGGCAATCAGAGAACAGAAGAGACGAGGCACAAAACCACCTCGTATTATCAATCAGAGTGTGCCGGGTTATCAACAGCCATCCGAGCCCTGTCATAATCATTATTGTGATAATGACAGTGGAGTGAAAAGCAGCGCTGCCGAATCCGAAACTCTCCCAAAAATGTTTCAAAAGGGGCTGATGTGAAGGCGACGCGCTGACGGGCAGGAACATGAACTGATGGTGATAGTGATGGTGGTGGTGGTGGTGATGGTGATGGGAACGGCACCGCAATAACAAGAGAATGGAGTTGCAGTAGTCCTGGAAACAAAAAAACACACACACACACACACACACACACCAAAAAAAGAGAGAAAACAGCTGAGATGTGAATCTAGCATGGGGATATCTCCTCTCAAGCCTTAATGAGATCTAAATTGGATAAAGCATCTCGATCTGCTCATACGGTGTTGAACACCGCCATGCGAAATGCAATAATGATCATCATGGTATGGTAGCTGTAATCATACAGCAATAATCTAGCATCAGCGAGTTAGACAAGGAGGCAGCGGTGAAAACATCACCGCCCGGGAGAGGAAGAGCAATCACAGAGATGATTATGACGGGGGGGGGGGAGACGAAGGGAGAGTGAAGGGAAATGAGTTGGAGGAGGTGGTGGAGAGAAGAAATTCGGGAACAAGGTGGAGGAATGGAGCGACAGACAGGATAAAGGAAGAGTAATGGGCAGAGAGTAGGTACGAAAGGGAGAGAGGAAACGGGTGAGGTGGGAGAGAGGAGTGGGATTGCATAAGCAGTAAGAAGTCAGTCAAGGCTGCCACTCGGGATGAGAGCTCACAGTGAAACAGCTGAAATCTGATATTGATTACATCAAAGTCCTCCTCTCGCCCTGCACACAATGTACGCCTTGCTCGCAGAGAAAGCAGCGCCGAAGCCAAGTTGCCAGCCCGAGAGAGTGTGTGTGTGTGTTGAAAACAATGTGAGAAAGGTCAAACCACATCCAAAAAAGTGTGCTTTTATAGCCTGCCAAGTGCAGAAACAGGTAGCTAGACACGTGTAGATGTAGTGTGTGCTTTCATAACAACACCAGTGCGATGCTGCAATACTTCGGGACGGAGACGAAGAAGTCGGACGAGGGAGGATTTTATCGCACCGGCTTCGGAGCGTGTGAGAAACACAGCACTATCTAGGCCAAAGTGCTCGATAGGGTTTGACAAATAGGAATACAATACAGAATACAACCCATTCACGGTCCCAGTGGGTCTTCGTTTCTCGTCAAAGAGAATGCATTCTTTATTGCTGGGCCCCGGAGCCCCCCTGTATGGAGGAGATCAATACCGAGTCCAGATAGACCGCTGGGATCCCTCCTGTTAGATTCTGCTTTGGTGGACGGCCATGTCTCCTTAATAAGGAGAAACACAGTCAACACTCGAGCCTCTTCCTCCAATCAGCCGAGTGGACTAGTCAGCAGTCGGCATAGCTCCGCATCATTATGGTAACAAGAAAGGAAAGGACTTAAGTGTCGGCGGGTGACAGCGCAGCAGAATTCAGAACCACAGTCTGTCCCTGTCTGTCTGTCTCCATGTCCAGGCCTGACACAGGTGTGGCTTCTCTCTGCCTGTCTCTTTCTTGAGTCTTTCTGACTTTTTTTGATATATATATATATATATAAATTCATCCTCCTCTCTCCTCTAGACCCCCGCACACTGACGCAAGCCGACCAGAGATGACGGTCACTGCTTATTCTTCACCATATTATTCATGTCACATAATTCCAGTGTCTAGCTCTCTCTCTCCGTCCTCTCTGTCCGTCAGCGCGGCACAGAGCCTCGGTCGAAAGAAGAGAAAAAAGCTCCACACTGGCTTTTTTTTTTTTCTTTTCTAACATGGGGGGGCCCCCCCTTTTGCTCCCAGGCAGCACAGACCTGCACTATCAGGCAAGCAGCAGCATCACTGATCAAATGTATGGGGGGCTATACCAGCCTGGACAGCCCACAGCCCTCCAAGAGAATCAATTAGCCCCCCTCTCCGAAACATTACAGCACACACATTGTAATAGTTAGTCGAATTAAAGCATGACCAATTAAACAGCCTAGTCATTAACAGAACCTATTAAGACATTTACCAGGCTATGTATGAAAATCCTTGGCAGAGTAACGCAATCCAATTGCATTCCCCATTGTCTGTCTCTCCCCACCAGCCTCTCTGATCCACACAGCGACGCTTAGCAGAGCAAGGATGCGGGTAATACTCACTCAGTCCGCCGCCAAAGAATTAGGGAACGACCGAGAAAACACTTTAGAGGCTGACTGTCGACATGTCGTTCACATTCAGCCGCACTCTTCTCTCTCCCTCTCTCTCTCCTGTAGCGGCTGAGGCGGATGGAGAGGGAGGGAGGGAGTGTTGAGGGGGGGGAGGCAGAGCGAGAGGAGAGGAGAGGAGAGGAGAGGAGGGGGGGTTACGTGATAAGACTGCAATGAGGTGGAGGATAAAAACCGGGAGAGAGAGAGAGAAGAAGAAGAAGAGGGGAGAGAAAAAAAAAACCCGATTGGCTTTAGGATGCAGGTCCGCTTCTCCACAGCGCAGCCCGTGGGAGCTGCGGCACTGGACCGCTGGACAGGCGGGCGGTGCGCGGAGTTGTAGCCTCGCGTGGTGATGGAGAATCCTCACTTCATCTCCAGCGCGCGCGCACACACGCACAACCAATTCATAGAGGAAGAGGAGAGGAAAGGAGAGGGAGAGGAGAGGAGAGGAGGAGAGGAGTGGGGGCCGGAATTAATCATGCAATAAGGGTGGCGCGCGACTGCTAGTTTGTATATATGAGGCACAAAAGCGCGCGGGGTGGGTTCCCTCCTTCACCAGAGGAGCCACTTGAGTTCCTCATCATAAACAGATTACGGAAGACACAACAGAGTCACAGACAACGGGGGCCCTCCATAAACTTTCTCCTCACGTTGCCCGCGTGTGCAGTCTCCTTAAAAAAAAGAAAGAAAGAAAGGAAACAGCCCGACTGTTCAGCTATACCGACAATAATTTATAATCTCATTAGTTTATTCATCTCTCCTCGTGCCCTTAAGCACCGACGGATTTCGTGAAACCGGTGTGTGTTACCATGGCGACTCGTGCCAGCTGGCTCCGTCGCGCATACGCACTCGCGCGCACGGACGCACGCTCGCGTCCCGTGCGTGCGCGAGGGAGCAAGTCGGGGAGAAGAAAAAAAAAGAAGAAAACTGTGGTGACTGTTTTTTCTTTGAGAGGAGGAGAAAGAAGCGGAGATTACAGGGAGGCCCGGACTGCCTGCGTCAAAACACCTGTCTTACCAACTGGAAGGTGGTGGGCGCAACAGATGCCGCGGAGATGGAGAGCGATGAAGCCCCCACCCTCCTCCTCTTCCTCCACTTCCTCCTCCCCACTCCACCAACACTGGATTCCGCCTCCCACACGTGCTAATCACCGCCTATAGGTGGCCGCTGCCCCATCAATACCGCCTGTAAGTGGCGGGCACGGGCCCCCTCGCGAAGCACCCCGGGGTCCCCGGTGGACGAAACGGCGAAGGGGCTCCATTAAGGGACACGGCGCCGAAAACAAGCATTCAAAAGCGTTCAAATATCAGTCAGACGGTTTCATGGCTATAGGAAAAGATTTAATAACAACATGTCTTCCATATTACTGAGCTGAAAGTTCAATTTTCAGTTCAATTTCACATTGATTTCAGCGTGCATTAAGGTGAATCACCTTGAGGAAATGGAGAGGTGCATCTCTGCCTCACACACACACACACACACACACACACACACACACTCCTTTCCTCTCTCTTGCCATACCTCTCCCTACAGCAGTGGAGCTCTCCCTGGAGATTCCTATCAGAAACAGTAACAGAGACGGTTCCAGTAATATCAGGAAGATGTAGATGATGGTTATAGATTTCAGGGCTCTCAGGTGCATTAGGCTGTATTACAGCTTCCCCACAAGGCTACTTAACGCTCACTTGCAATGGAAACAGGCTGGCAGATGCGGGGTTTGCATGCACAGCCACATGCGTGCATGCATTTATGGAGATTGCTTACAGACACAAGCTCACTCTTAAGTCACCTCTAACATGCAGGACTGCAGCTGATGTATATAAATTAGGCTTTGGCACGTTTTTTTTTTGTCTTCTCCAGCTTCTAGTGATTGGCAATGCCAGATCTATGGCAGGGGTAATGTGATCTCAGACCTGAGGCTATATCGCCTACCTCAGAGCGTAACAATGCCCCGTGACGGAGAATCTAGGGGGGAGAAAAAAGAAGAAAAAAAAACCCACCCGCTTTCCTCACCGTAGTGTTGTCGCTGAACCGTGGAGGCTCCCTAAATTAAGAAAACAAACGGAGAGGAACTGAGAGAAGATGGTTATCAGGCACCATCAGATACCTGCGTGTCTGTTTCTCAGGGGGCAGGAGCCGCTCTGAGCACATAAAGCACTTTTTCGGAGCGTTGATGGGGCCTCTAAAGTAGGGGATCTATTTATACTGGCCTAGTGCTGTCTGTGGAGCTGTCCGGTGCTGAAATGGATGGGGATTCATGCTGTTTCACTTGAGCCACTTCTCCTTTCTTCCTCCTCGGCTCTCTCCTTCTTCCAAAGCTTTCCTTCTCCTCACTCCCATCTGAATTGTTTTCTGTCAGATCATGCTAAGATCCCCTCCGTTTCAATCCCCTTTCTTCCTCCCTCCCTCACTCTCGTCCTTTACTTTTCTTCCTTTTGATTCTCCTGTGGGCTCTTGTCAATTCAGACTGGTATACAGGCCATTTCCTCTTTGATTTTGATTTCCTTCCCTCTCCCCCCCCCCACCGCTCACTCCATCTCCTTCTTCCACATTTGCGGGAAGTGGTCATCCCGTGTTTAAGTGGCTCTCTCAAATTATGCTTTAGCTCACAAGATCTCCTCTGGGATTGGGCTTGCATGCACGAAAAAGCACAGACACTCAAGACTGGAGGACTGGAGGACGTGCGGACATTGGAGTGGGTTTTGTTGCTCTCCCCCCTGCCAATCCACGGGTCAGAAAATCTCCCCAGAGCTACACGTTGTTCACATACTGTTGCGCTGTCCCCTAACACGTGTCTTGGTTTTTCTTTAGGACCCGCATCGCCCCCAGTCTCTTGTTACAGAGCAGGATGAGGCAATCAGAGAGGCGGGCAAGGGCACACTGCACTCTGTGGGAAAGAGTGGAGAGCAGGGATGGAAGGAGAGGAAAATAACAGTGGGAGCGAGTGAAAGCGAGGCGATGAGCGGTGGGAATTTGGGGGTTTGCGAGGGCTGGCGGAGATGTGTGGTGAAGGGGAAAAAGGAGGGCAGCCAACAGATAGAAGGGGTAGATACGGGTGGAGGAAGAAGGGGGAAGGATGGCCGGGAGGGCAGGTGGGTCTGTCATTATCTCCAGATTAAAGCAAAAGGGCAACTCCAGAGGACTCACCTCTGATTCACACAGCAGTACTGCAGGCAAGGACAAGCCTCGCGGGAGACATGAAACATACACACACATGAGCACACACACGATGGAGTGGTGATTCACAGGATTACCCACAGGCTCGTGAGCACACACACACACACACACAATCACTCATTAACACACACACACGCATGAACATATGGGCAAATAACACCCCCTGTTCATTTAACATAACTACACACAAGATACAGCGTGACTCACAAGAACATGCTGACTCCCACACACACGGCACATATGAATGCACACACACACACACACTCACTCGTGCACATGGTTGAGCTAATTAATCAAATCTCCTGTTTTAATTAGGGATTGAAATCAGTTGCCGTGGGAACCTTGCCCCCCTTGGAAATCTTAAGGTAAAGACTCGCCGCCGCCGCTGCCTCCGATGACTCCACAGGAAGCTGACAGTGAAGGGGGGGGACAAAGTCATAATACCTACAATGATCCAGCTGGCTGCGTTCTACATTGCTTTTTCACACACACATTCTTTCCAGGGGAGGCCCGAGGTGCCCGATGCGCACCTCAATTTGGGCTCAGTCACAGCAGAGGCACAAAAGTGGGATGAAATGTGGGCATTACTCACGTCTGCAGCTGATACAATGTGCTTTAGCATGAAAGGGCCATATGTGTTTGGCAGCGAAGGGCAGGTTTCGTGGTTTGCAGAGAGGCCTGTCCAATCGATCACCAAGTCGAGCCTGCCATTCTGCTCTGAAAGTTTTCACGTGGCGGGGCGTGTAAAGGCACTTTCACACACTCCTAATAGGGCTGCTTATCCTCGCTATTACCGCAGCCTTTGCAATTTCAGCAGAGCAAAAGAGGCTCTGTGCGCACCCGGTGCGAGAACTTTGCTCCTGAAAACATCATTCATAGTGTTTTCACAAGGGCTCCATTAGGGATCAATAGGATATGTTTGTGAGGAATCAGCTTCACTTTCTGTCTGACTGCTTTTGGAGCGCGTCAGAGGAATCAATACGCTCACATTTCTGTTAATCAGACTGAGGAAATATTTATTCAGCGACTAATAGAGCTCTATTTTTAAGCAACTTGGATGTTTGAGCGTTTACACTGTTTCATCTCACCGTTTGATAGACCCGCCGTCAGTTTATCCCGAGAAGAAAAAAAAAAGGGACGAGGATGAAACAGCTCGAAGTGGAAGTGGAACCACGGGCCGCCTTCATCTGTCCCGGGTGGTCTTAATATCAGCTCAGGTGGAGGCTGGACTTGATGAATTAAAGGAGGAGAGGATGCCAAGTAAAGCCATTAGGATACAGGAACTCAGGCGTGTGTCTGGCTCGCCGGTTGTCATGGCTGCGGTGTTTATCACCTCTTTTCTGCCGACAGAAGCCCAGGGGCAAATCAGATTGGCTTCAGACGGAGAGGCAGGGAGAAAAAGAGAAGGGAGAGTTGGTGAGTGAGGGGGAGGACATATTGGCACAGCGGAGGGGTGAAATGCCAACACGCTGCAGAAGGGAGGCAGAGGAAGGGCATTTGACAAATGTCAATGTGGCTTATTCATGATAAGATTTTGTTTTTTTTAACACACAATCTGCTTCGAGGGGAAAGATGGAGTCTGATTCTGCACAGCTATGCTCCAAATGCATCTTTTTGTGTGTTTGCTCACCTGAGATTTATTCATACGTTACACCTGAGCATCAACACATGCATGCATCATCAAAAACATGTGAATGCACATACGCAAAAATGTGCATGAGAAGCATCTAAATCTATGAAACCATCCTCAGAAATCAGGTGTGCGATCTGCCCAACAATCCCCCCCGGGTGGCCTACGCCTGCCACCTAGTGGTCCCCCCCTCTGCACCCATCAACCCAGCCCCCGGGTGCCTCTGTACAGGTGCATTTAAAAAGAAAAGTGTGAGGTGCAATTTCCCATGCAGAACCGTGGCTGTCATGTGGCTAGCTGACAGGCCAGCTCACATCCAATTCCAGTCCTTAAGCGCTTATATTGGCTGAGGAGATGAAATCAAACGGCCAATTATGATATTTACCGGCTATGACAAGTGGTCGGTTGAAACACTCTCAATCTCGCAGTCATAATCATGCACAGATGGCTAGCAGCTGCCGGGTACATCCAGGTGGCTACTTGTCGCTGCCAGTGTCCCGTCCGTCCCCGCAGCTATTACACCGTAACCGCTCCTGACTGCACGGAGCAGCACGTGTCGACGCGCGGAGCCCCGCCCTTCCTTTTTGCGAACGGGCCAATCAGAGGGCGGCATGATGATGCGTCCGAATCTTCTCGGCGAATCGCAGCGCCGCTTGTTGAGGGGAGGCAGCGGTGTTTCACATATGTGGAGGGCCTCTCTTGTGCTGTCAGCAGGGAGGAAGGTATGGATACATTGTCGCCGCACTGACTTTCTTGAAGTTAAAGTTCTGGTTCGGCTCCACACAGCACACGGAACCAGCCGCTGAAGCTCGTTTTAAAGCGTGTTTGTCGACATTAATTCATTAGTTCGCCTGTAACACACGTTTATGTTCAGTTAACTCCTGTTGTCATTTCTTTTGGGGGCTGTTTTTTTATTGTCTTCACCGCTTTGTTGTGCACATGAGAGGTCCAGGTGTTGGCTGGGTTCGTCTGGCTGGGTCCTGTTTTAGCTGACATCCAGCTGAATAGGGGCGAAACCACCAGACAGCCTGTGTGAATAGCTGTATTGTGGTCGCTGGCTGGTGTGTGTGTGTTAGTGTGTGTATGTGTGTGTGTGACAGGTCAGGTTCAGACCTATAGGCCTCTTCTACACAGAGGGGTCTTGGTTAGTCTGTGTCGTTTCTGAGCCCTCATTTCGCCGAGCCCGTCTGTCAGGGAGGGTCTTCATCATAGCCGTGTTCAGGCTGACACGGTGTGTCGCCGTGCTGAGGAGTAAATTACCGCTGACAGCGAGCTGTCCTCTTGTTTATGGTCGCGCCTTGCTGTCAGCCCGCAGTGCCAAAGTCTCATCATCTCTGGCGAGGATGCCGCAGACGAACAAATCCAGAAACGCCCCGGCGTGCTCGGGCCCAGCCTCGGCAGAGGACGTGGACCCGGTGGCCATGGAGGAGAGCCCGGCTTTGGGGGACGCAGGAGGTGGTGGAGGGGACAATGTTGGAGACAGAGAGATAATCAAGTCCCCCAGTGACCCTAAAGAGTACAGGTAAAGAACACCTCCAGTGCACAAGTTACATCCACATTCAAGCTCCTTCTCCTGAGTATTTCCAAGTACTGCAGGTCTACTTAAGTACAGTTTTATGTATCTGTACTTAACTAGTATTTATATTGAAATGTTCTGCTGTTTTTATACATGTAGATGCAAATATTGTACTTTCTACTCCACTAGATGTATCTGATAATTATAGTTACTAGTTACATTACAGACTGCATGTTGCAATAGAGCCACATTTCATTTTCAGGTTAATAATTTTAGGTTTACATGCTTTAATCCTGTCTCTTTGAGGCCCCGCCCTCTTCCAAATACCCAGTCTGTTCTGATTGGTTAGCTCACACACGCCCGAGCCGGCACCGTTCAGTTTAGCTCTGTCATTTAGCTAAACTTCTGTAGTGAATAAGGCTAACGTTGAGCGAATGTGTGATGTAGTGGTGATGTCAAGAAGTCATTGACGAGGCTGCTGACGAGGCGTTTGAGACACTTCAGGTGCAGTGTTTTCTGTGGGAGACAGGAGCTCCCAAGATGTTTGACATGCACAAGAAAACCTATACGTCACACAATAACTGAAAAAGCACAATATGTCTCCTTTTTTAAATGAATTTATATTGTCAACAATCTGATTACAAACACTAATACTGGTAAATGTAAAATGCTGAATATTGGATCTGATAATTGATAATTAAGTTTTTACAACAAGTAAGCATTGTAGCCCCGTTACATGATTTATTTCCTCTCTTTTCTACTTTATCCTCTGTCATCGCCACTGAATTAATTTACGTGCCGTGAGGATACTATTTCCTCATATTCATGAGTGTGAAAGTGCTGAGAAAGTGACCCAGATCCACTAACCCAGATCCAGAAATGATATCGAGCCTCTCTTATCCAGCTGGATCAGTGCAGTATTATTGTAGCATGATGGTACGATTTCATGCTATAAGCACACACCAGTGCCTCGAGGCCTCTGTGGGGTACACACAGAGAAATTTGCTGTGAAGGAGCAAAATACAAGCGAGTCTCCAAAGTGTATAAGATGTAGCCTGTGAAGAGGCGAGAGAAAAAAAACAATGAAAGGTGTAAAAGTCGATGAAACGACACGGTTTTCTCAAAGCTCCCTGCGCTGTTTCACCTTTTGACTTTTTCCCCCTCCAGGTACATCGTGCTGGACAACGGGCTGCGAGCTCTGCTCATCTCAGACTGCAGCGGCCCAGCAGCATCCGAAGACGAGGAGGAGGAGGAAGAAGAGGAAGAAGAAGAGGAGGAGGACGAGGACGAATCTGGAGATGAAACTGAGGACGAGTCTGAGGAAGACGACGAGGACGACGGTGATGATGAAGATGACGATGAGGGGAAAAAGAAGAAGGGAAATGCTGAGAAACAGGTACCACTGGGAGGTTTTTTAATGTAGTGCTCTGTTGATTTTTAAGCAGCCTAGACATAAATGTCTCATGAGAGGGAAGAAAAAGAAAACCTTGAGTCATGTTGAAACTACAGACATTTGTGCTGAAATCAGATATGCAGATATTACTTATGCAAAAGGCTTGTCAGCACAAACAGGGAACTATTTATAGTGCCGTTGTTAAATACATATGCACACTTTTAACCACATTTGTTCCCGAAAACTCCCGAGCATACCGGGCTTCAGTTACTGAATCGGCCTGGAAGGATCTCTATACTCTCTATAAATTTCTCTGCCCCGTCTGCAGCCCTCAGCTCTTTTTCCGATCGTTCCCGGAAAAAGATGTTAATCTTTAAAAGCCCAGTCATGAATCTATAATTTCATCGTTTAACAAAGTAAATAATTCTCTGAAAAAGTCTGTGCACGGTACGTTTTTTTTAGCAAACGGTACTTAAACTAGAATAAATAGTGTGGTGGTTCGGGACTATTCTCAGCCGCTGAAACCGAAGCGCAAACTAGTGCAAGATTAAACCTCTATGGCGCAGAGGAACACAGATCATCACCAGATTTGTCCTTTTGGTGCATTATCAGACTGAAACAAGACTTTGATATCCTTCCTGTGTGTGTCAGTCTGCAGCAGCGCTGTGTGTTGGAGTGGGCAGCTTCTGCGACCCCGGCGACCTCCCGGGCCTCGCTCATTTTCTGGAACACAGTGAGTAGACAACCAAAGACAATCAGCTCGTTTCTTCGGGCCAAGGGTTAATTCTCCCACGGATTTTCTCACATTGTTTTCTATCAAGTCAAGTGAGGTCAATTTGATATATATATATATGTGTGTGTGTGTGTGTGTGTGTGTATAAATCTAGCTTGAAATCACAAATCAAAAAAATTTCCTCGGAGTCTGTTCAACATGAACCAGCTCGTATCCTTTGACTCTTTGTCTGGTGTTCAAAAAGGAGAAACTCAGCAACAATGTTTCTAGGAGTTTTCTTGCTCAGTTCAATAATTTAGTGTAACCTCTTTTTTCTTAACCCGTTTTTGTCTACTTTCCGCTTCAGTTAATAATTTCTGACATTTCCCAAAATAACCTCCACCAAGCAGCAAAGAACAGGCAGAAACTTGTTGCATTAAGGGTTTTTTTTGTGTGTCCAAAAAAAAGAAAAAGACCGATTTTGCTCTCCTTTCTTGGAATGCAACACGTCTCTTGAATAGAATTTCTGTCTTCTGATGTTTTCTCTCTTTCACCAATATCAGCGTTGAACATTGTTCCTTAATGGTCCGTTTGAAAAGAAAAGCTTTTGCTCAGTCTTACAGACTGTAATCTAAACTGTCACCAAATGTGAACAAGCAACATTCGGGGATATCTATTACAGCTATATCTGGAGAGAAATACTATATCAGATTCCATTGTAGCTCAGGAGGAAATATAATGCAACGCTGTCTGTGTTTGTCCAGCTGTCCACATAAAAGAAAACCACAAATGCAAGGCGCATCGCCAAGTAGCTGTGGTGGACCTTTTCTTTATATTCCTTTTTATGTATTTGTTTTGATTTACAATTGGTTTTCCTTTCTTCAAATCTCCTCTCTTCCCTCCTTTACTGTTTGTCCGTTGTGTCCCAGTGGTGTTCATGGGCAGCGAGAAGTACCCCTCCGAAAATGGCTTTGATGCTTTCCTCAAGAAGCACGGCGGGAGCGACAACGCCTCCACCGACTGCGAGAGGACCGTCTTCCAGTTTGACGTCCAGAGGAAGAGCTTCAAAGAGGCTCTTGACAGGTGAATGAGGATCAGACGATTTTTTTTTTATTTTCTTTTTAGTTTTCGGAGCATGTTGCCCTTAAGAAGTGGACTTCAAGACAAACCAGCAGGTGATTCAGATCCAGATTAACACAAACGCAGGGATAAGAAACGGAGAGAATGAACACTTGGGGCGTGTTAAAACAGTTATTACATACCGACTACAGGATGAAAGCTCTTTGAAGACTTTGTAGCCGGCCTCGTCCTGGAATTGTTGCACAAAGTATATTATGCACGTACATATAATATCTAATTTACAATCTGTACAGTGACTCACGTCCTCTGTCTCAAACCCTCGATTCAAGTAAGAGCAAACTTTTGTAGCGAAAAAATCAAAATGGAATAATCTCAGGAAGAGGGATCTCTCCTCCAGAACGGACAGACATGTTGACATGCCGTAGATCAAAATCACAAATTAAATTGACAGAATATTTGATACAAGTAGATTTTTTTAAAAAAAGATATTAGTGATGAATGTTTCAGACTCTGATGGGTCACAGGCTACGGTGGCGCTCCGACCCCTGATGTGAACCCACAGACTCGGACAAACATCACAGGCTCAATCAGCCACCCGCCACTCCGCTCTTGTCTGTCGTATACGTCTACATCTGATTGTGTCTGTCTGACCTGCGTCCCGTCTCTCCGGCCCTGATTATAGTCTTTCTCTCCTGGCATCCCTCTTAGGTGGGCCCAGTTCTTCATCTGCCCCCTGATGATCAGAGACGCCATCGATAGGGAGGTGGAGGCTGTTGACAGCGGTGAGTCTCGGTGCCTCTGCGCATCATTTTTCCATCCTGAGAAAGTTAAATTTCATTGCTGACTTCTCCCCATGTTGCTTTTTTTCACACACCATTGATCACTTCTTGTCGTCTTGAGTTTATCCCGTCTCTCCTTCTGTCTTCTCAGAGTACCAGCTGGCTAAGCCGTCGGACTCCCACAGGAAGGAGATGCTGTTCGGCAGTTTGGCCAAACCTGGACACCCTATGGGCAAGTTCTGCTGGGGTGAGTTGGTAAACACAACCGCTGGGACGCATAATACACACAGGGCCTCCTTGGGGTATGTTCAGCAATAACAAACAGAAACGCTGAGACAGATGCCAAGTCTCCTTTTTCTTGCTGATACCTCTGCATTTGTAAAGCATTTTCTTCAGTGTTTTTTAGTTGTGCTGAATTGATTGCTCACTTGTGACAACAACAGGGAATGCCCAGACACTGAAGCATGAGCCACAGAAGAAGAAGATCAATGTCTATAAGCGACTGCGTGCCTTCTGGAAGAAACACTACTCAGCCCACTACATGACCCTGGCTGTGCAGTCAAAAGGTCAGTGAAAATCCATCCCATTAATTAAACGTCAGGAGCAGATTGGTAGAAATTAGATTGTCCTCTATTAATCTGTATTGTGTTGTTTTCTAATTGTTTCTATTTCACGCCGCAAATGAATTGATGAGCTCTACTTGAAAAAACGCAATCTATAGATTAATGGGCAGTTAAAGGAATCATTAGTTGCAGCTCTAATAAGGACTCGCTTCATCAATGTTCAGCCAACTGTGCTCAGTTTTTCCTGAAACAACTCAAACGGCAATATTTCTCAAAAAACGAAGTTGGATACAAAATATCAACACTTCTTTTTTCCAAGGGTTTCACAGAAAATATTACACAGTTAATTAACCACAGCGTATAAATAATTTGATGGCTCGTGTTGACATTTGTTCTGAGAAATGTCGTCCTTATATAGCAGCTGTATTATTTGCCTTCTGCGTTCCTGTTGAAACCTCCAGCGCTACTTTACTTCTTCAACTTGTCTTTTAATGAGAAAGTGATGAAAAAAAGGTGTGACAGTGACTTCTGGATCCGTTGCAAGATTCACAACATTATATTTAAAGGGCTGTGTGTCAGGATTTTAGTTTGAAACATTCCAAGTGTTTGAAAAACTATCAAGAGAATGTGACGATAAACTTTTCTTGATGTTCTATCAATCCGCGTTGTGTTGCAGCGGTAGCTACCGAAGTTAGCGCGGCAAACCATCTAGCTTTACCTGTCTTGTCTCGTACAAACAATCTGTAACTCAAGAGACGATATTGATTTACTGTAGTGTTCAGTCCAGCCAGAACTACTTCTTGGCACTTGGATGAAGTTTGATGCTAAGCTAGAAACATTGCTGCTGTTCCAGTGCGGAGTAATCACTCCTGGAGATGCCCTCCAAGAGAAAATCCTTCTAGCTTTATAAGACATAAGTTAGCCTTTACAAGAGATGGACACCTGAGTTTCTGGTGAAATGCTACTCCTTTTTTGTTTGGAGTAAGAGTTCGACAGTCGGCAAGTTCTTACATGAAGCTCCTTTTGACTTGATCATCTGAATTTTAAGGGAAAAATCACTTTAAAACAGCATTACACAAGTATCGATTTTTCTGCAGGTAAAAAAAAAAAAAAAACTCCCCTTGAGCTGCTTCTTCCATTTACAGCACAGCCAAACTGGGCTGGAAAGATTCACTGTGTCTCGTTGTTTTATTAAAGAATAAATTCAATAACTGGCCTTTTTCCATCATTCGATTACAATCTGATCCAGCGCTGAGCTCCAGGCAGGAGTGCTTTTCTTCAAGCAAAGAGTGCTTACACAGAGAAAAGTGTTCATGGGTCCAAAATGTGACAACATGTGAGACGAATCCTAATGCTGAAACGCAGGAATCTGTTTTTAATCAAATTTGTGTAAACAGAAATGGTTAACCCACCACCAAAGTAGAAAAATAAATAAAAGAGGACTGGAACCTCCTATTACTCCATTTTTTTTTACATGCACAGGCTAACACCAACACTAAACCTAGAATTATGAGTTTTCAGCCAGAAATATTGAGACGCACTCGAACTCTAATTTATCCTCCTTCACTCGGTCTGTCCTTTAGAGAAGCTGGACACTCTGGAGGAGTGGGTGAGAGAGATCTTCAGCAAGGTGCCTAACAAGTGAGTATTGGAAAAGAGGCTCTCAGTCACTATGATGAGGTGCTGTGGTGATATAGATTGAGTCTGAATATCCTTTGAGACGTTGCTCAAATGTAAATGTCAAGCCTCCCTCCGTCTCGCCCTCGCCTCTTTTTTTTTTACCTCACTTCATCTCAGACATTTTTTTTTTTTTAAACATCATTCACCTGAAAGGGACGACTTCTCCCTAAAGTCGAGCTGAATTAGTGTTTTCTTCCGGAACTCCACTTCTGTTTGCTTTATGAGTCACTGCAGCAGGTTTTTGTAGAAAATCAACATGCATATCACTGCGATTTGAAAACATCACAACCTCCCATTTTTAATGCTCTGGTTTCAATTATGTAACCGTCTGTGTTGATGAAGTTTCTTTCATCTTTGAGCCTATAAAATATTCTCAAGAAACTTTAAAGGGCCAATTTGTAAGATATGGTCAGAATTTTAATTTAAAACATTTAAAAAATGTACATCAACAGTGTGTGAATAAAACAACATGGTATCTACTAACAAACCACACTACATACTACATGTTTGAGCTGTAGGCAGCGGCGAGCTTGCTAATCCCTGAAGTCGTGGTCCTGCTCAGTTTTGTTGTAAATCGCCTCCATACTGTATCTCCGGTCTTCAACCTGGCATCTGTTCTCAGAGGCTGTGTTCAGTCCCGGTCTGGTGTCCAGCCATGTTCACTGGAGGGCTGCTTGGCTGAGCCCTGTTAGCCCGTCATGCCAGGCTGCAGTACGAGCAGACTACCGTCACGTAACAGTGCCATTAAGCCCTTCTGGCCATTTCTTACAAATTACACATTTCACATTTGTGTGGAGCTAAAATCATGTGCATCTCTAAATGTCAGTGCAATTACACTAGAGTGATAGTTTTCTGTGTTAGAAAGAAAAAAAGGAATGTGATTTTTGCTGATATGAAAATGCATTATGGTGGGTTGAAGACATGTTTAATGACATATTTGATGCAGTATCATCACTGCTGCTTATCATGATTCTGTTTTTGTGCCTGCAGTGATCTGGCTAAGCCAGATTTCTCTGATTTGCTGGATCCCTTTGACACACCAGCTTTTAACAAGCTCTACAGAGGTAATGATCTGCACATCTCTGAACACTGAACAGATCTTGTTTCGTCTGGCTCTTTAGATCTTTCTTCTAATCTTAATATTATTTTAAGCACTACTTCATAATTTTACCTCTTTACGCCACGGGAATAGCTTTGTTTTAATTGATCCAAAATGTTGAGGAAATACAAGCTGAAGTTATGAGTAGAAGTTGTGTTTTTGTTCTGATGTTTCTCTGTGTGTTTTGCAGTCGTCCCTGTTAGGAAGGTTCATGCTCTGAATATTACCTGGGCCCTACCCCCTCAGGAGAAATACTACAGGTAAGCTACAGAAATACATAAATACAGAGATCGACATGACGGACGATGCTTTCCACCGACTTGAAAGAAACTGCATCCGACGTGTTTATTTTTCTCTTTTCCCCCCATGTCCCTGTTTCCTTCCCCCAGAGTGCTGCTTCTTCATGTAAACATAGAATTATATCCGTCGAAAGATGCCATGCCTTGCCCTGATTGTAGAGGGATTGCATCAATGTTTTTTGAATCTCCTTTCATGTTCTTCCCTCCTCTTTTCCAGAGTGAAGCCTCTCCACTACATCTCGTGGCTGATTGGCCACGAAGGCACAGGAAGCATCCTCTCATTGCTCAGGAAGAAGTGAGTGTTATTGCCTCTGTCTGTTTATTTTTCTGATTTGAGGGCCACTCCAAAACCCAATTAAAAGGTCTTCAATTTGCTGGGTATACATGAGCTTTTTCAAGCTCGGAGCCGAGCCCGAGTGCTGGAGCCCAATCTTTGATATATACGCTTCGGCAGCCCACTCGACAATGTGATTCATGCATTCTCATCCCTGGTCGTGGATGTACAAGAGCATTTCAGCCTCTTGTTGCTAAGTGGCAAAGTGATTCGCCAAACCCCTCTGTAGTCCCACAGTAGCAAGAGCTCATCCAATAGTCCCTTTACCATCAACACCACTTGGAGCATTTGATAGAATATTCCTATTTACTGTGTCCGCTGTTTTCAGTTGTTGATAAATGACAACAGTGAAATTTGAGTGTACTCGGTCTCAATTCCCAGTCGCAACAAACTGCTGAGGCGGTGGAGTGCTTGTTTTTATTGAGTTCAGGCAATCACAATGTCGAGGGCCAAGATGCTGCTATGAAATTGGGCAATTGTTGTCCCCCTCATCGAAATTGGGGACTGGTTTGTCCATCTGTGCTGCAGCTGCAACAATGACTCCATAACGAGATTGAAAGAAATTAATGAAACTGTTATTTTGAAGAAGAATTAATTATTTGAGTGTTTGGGGGTTTTTTTGTTGTTGTTGTTTCACAAATATGTCAATTATTTGCATGTTCATTCATCTTAAATTTGCATCCAGAGTGTCACATATCATATTGGTAACTGTAATTGTTACAAACCTGCTCAGAAGATTGAATCAAAAAGGGAGATTGCATGAAGGCAAATAGTTAAAATAATGCTGTATTAAATCATCTAAATCCCTGATGGTTGGCAACATGGGAGACAGAGAGTGTAAGACGGAGATATCCAGCCCTCTCATAGCGGGTGGCAGCAATCAGAAGAGGTTACTTCAGGTGTGGCTCATTCTCCTGACACCCCTGCCAGTCTGCGTCAAAGCATTAGCAGGGGAAAAACACAAGTAATCAAAACAGAGTGGGAGGGATAAAAAAATAAAAATAAAAAAAATAAGAGAAAATCATGTTGACATTAGAGGGTCGGGTATCTGTGCTCTAGTTGACCTAAAGTAATGGGGTCATATCTTTATGTACACGAACAACAAACATGGCTGAAAGCTAGAATAACATAGTGGAGGATTTCATTTCAAAAAGGGGAACAACTTCAGCAGTGTGGAAGTGATTGGGTTATGAAAGATCAGATGCAACACAAACAACAGTGACATGGAAGAAACTGCAACAACAATGTGGAGCGATACAACAAACTTATTCCACCACTTTAAGCACCCGGTTGCGTAACGGGAGATTTTTAAACCGAAATAAAGTCAAAATATTGCAGCAATATCCTAAAATATTGTGATATATTTCGAGGGTCATGTCGCTCAGCCCTTCATCACACACTTCTGATCAGATGCCTTAAAGCTAAGAGGCCAGACCAGCAGGTTTTTGTGCAACGGAATACCACCATACTGTTTTTCATGGATTTTTATCATCACTGTTTATTTCTTTTCAGTGCAGCATGAAAACCTTCAGATATTGAAAAACTTGCCTGGTGTCGTCAAACTCAGTCAGCATCATCTCTGCTTGTTTGCTAATGCAGCGTAGACTTCTCAAAACCGACCTTCGCCTCTCAGTGCATCATCATGCCGCTAGAAACGTTTCTTCATGCAGATAAAAGCAGACGTGGTGTTCGCTTTGACGGATAACCCAGCTTCGAGAAAGTTTGAAATCTCTGCCAGCTGCCTGCTTTTCATTTTTAAATGGATGAAACGCTGCACACAAGGTGGGACAAACACATAAACAGGATGATACATGTTACCTCTTCCTTCTGGGATTATTAAAAGCTGCGCTCGGGGCCTCAAGGGGACTACAAAAATGTTGTTTGAAATCAAGAAACATGAAGTGACTTATTTTCTACTTGCTGCCCTGCACATATTTCAACCCTTAATGTTTGTGTGTGTCTGTGTGTAGGTGCTGGGCTCTGGCCTTGTTCGGAGGAAACAGTGAAACCGGCTTTGACCAAAACACCACCTACTCTATCTTTTCCATCTCCATCACCCTCACAGACGAAGGCTTCCAAAACTTCTACCAGGTGAAGACAATCTCTCACTTTTACCCTCTTTTATTAGTTTTTTTTCTGCTCTAGATATGTGGCAACTCTTCTTCAAAGCTTCATACGTAACGTTGACATTAAGGGGCTTTACCACAACACCACAACAATGGTTTTTGCACAAAAGTTCCAGAGTGTGATCTTTTTTTAAATGCCACCCTTGGTGTTTGCAGCAACAAGAAATTCCTGTGAAAACTGTGACGACACAGCCCTGCGTTGTGCACGTGTATTACATTACATTTCAAGCCTTTTATCCATGCATGCACATATATGAGGACAACAAGAGAAATGGTGGACTATTAAGCTACTATTATTCTTTGTGATGCTGATTCTACTGAATCCTTCAGAATGGTGTTGATTTGCTGCCTGGTTGTTTTCGATGTGATGGCTAAACGCTCTCAAAGCATTTGTTGGCACGGTGTTGTTCTGTCGCGTTTAATTTATACTACTACCTTCAAGGCTTGCGTGTATACTACATGCACGTTTTTGTGTAATCGTGTGCAGAAGGATTGTTTTCTAAACTGTGTGGTACGAACGCAGAACTTTTTTTAAACGCAAAGGGAAAAACTCATGCCTAAATCATCTTCACATTTCTGTTCATTCTGTTTCAAAGTGGTATTTCTGCACAGTTGCAGATAAAGATGAGGCTACTCTAATATTATTAGTGTTAAACTATTTGTTGAATTACGTTCCCCTGGTCTGCTTCGAGGATTGTTTCCTACTGGTGAAATTAAAATATTTCCACTCAAGAGCATTTTGAGGTCCAGCAATTAAAATGTATTGGAAAAAGATGAATGTGATCATTTCCAAAATGGTTTTGTCTAACAAAATAGTTCACTTGTTGGCGTTTAGGCTTTTTTAGGGTGATGACATCATAAAATATGACAACAGAAGCCTAATTCATAATCCTCAACAGAGCTATGGCATTCGGCGCAGCCCTAGTTCATCTCGTATCATCTAAATCATTTGTTGTCAGGTCTCGTTTTAGTCTTTACTGTGCAGATGTAGAAATAATAAACTTAAATTTGTGTGGAGCAGAGTCTGGTAGCAGGGTAAATTCGATGTACCCTGCATGTACACATCTGGCCTCTGTGCCTGGTTACCATTAATGCAACAGGTCGTTTAAGGATGAAATACGTGTGATCAGTTGCTATGACAATGCCTGTATTGCAATGGGAGGCAGGCGGCGATCCTTCAACAGGACGACTGTTTTCTAATCTAAAGTACTAAATGGAAAAATGTTTCATGTCAACACACTTGCATTGATAAATGCCGTATAGATGCTCCGACGGCCTTGAAGATGTTGTTTACTGCGATCAGAAACGATTCATCACTCATTCTTTCTGTCGCCGAGGATGAACCTGGAGTTGTTTGGATCACAGGGCGCTGGCTTTTCAGAATTATTTTGCAGGGAGCAAAACACAGTCAAGTGTGGCACACGGAGTGCACCTGAAGAGCCACCCTCTTGGTATTCTATTCACTGGAGGTGCATGGCATACCTGAGGCTCACTTGGTTACAGGGTAAAAATACACAAAAGTGTGAATAACATGATGGATGTGGCAGACCAGATATAAATGAAAGGGGTATGTACAATATGTGAACCATTTTTATGAAGCAGAGAAACTGAGGATAACATTTGATTTTTGATTTATTTATTTTTTATAATTCTGGTAAATCGTACTTTTGTCTGATAGCGGTGACATAAAGTAATCTGGGGTTCGACCTGTTGTCCTTTCGCTGTGTGTTGCACCAAATCTTTCTAGTGCCATTTCCTGTCACTCTTAAAGTTGTCCTGACAAATCAAGCCATGCAAGGCCAAACAAAAAAAAAGCGTTCTGATTGGTAACCGGTCACGAATAAAAACCTATCAGCGCTGAATAATGTGACTCTGCAAAATAAATTGTGATTCACGTTATCAAATAATTGTACAGGAGTGAAAGGTAATAATCATTGCTCCCAAAATGTAGTTGAGTATAAAGTAAAAGTACCCCAAAATTGTACTTAACATATTACTTGAGTTAACTGTAGTTACAGTTATGATCAGCTCACCGTTGAGCTTTACTAAGCCGGATAACGACCCATTTATGTGAATCAGGTGTGTTGTGAGAGGGAAACATCTAAAACATGCAGAGCAGAGAGCCACCAGGACCAGGACTGGAAAAACACTGAACATTTTCATTTTAACTGCAAATGTATGTCGATTAATGATCTCCTTTTATTACCTATAATTTGTACCAGCCCTGAACTAACCATCTACTTTTAATGGGTTGTTCCCCTCTTGAATTTTAAAACTTTAACACTCTGTAGTTAAACACAAATTCACTTTTTTTTTTTTGGCAAAGTGACACGAGGAGATTGACACGACTCTCACGTCGGTACAAAGCTGTCGACACTTGGTGACACTCATCCATTGCATCCATAGCAATTATTATGTCATACTTCTCTTCCTGTCTTCTCCCCTGACAGGGACGGAGGACTCTGTTGTTCACAGTTAATAATTAGTACTCTTTTGTCACAAAAGGCGGAGGCGACCATTTTCATTTGTACATGTTTAAATCTCACCGGGGGGAAACGAATAAAGACGCACTTTAGCTTCTGTTTGGTATTTAAATGAAGACACCTTTTTTCAAACGATGGTCATATCGGGTTTTAATGACTGTAATCAAATCACAATAGTCAACAAGATTGGTAGTTACATCTGCGTAATTGATACGGTTTATAAAACTTGAGGGTACGTTTCCACCTTACCCCTGTCATTACGAGTCATTTCACGGTAATTTTACCAACAGAAACGAGCGTGGTAGCGATCCAATAAAGCCGAGGGATTTGTAAAGTTATGGCATCTAATTTCTGTGCGTCTGTGGCCTTTTTCGCAGGTGACTCACCTGGTGTTCCAGTACCTGAAGATGCTGCAGACGCTTGGACCACAGCAAAGGTACTCACACACTCACACACACAGAGATTCTTTATTCTGCCTGTCTTGCTTTTTGGGTAAATTGCGGGGAGGGAGGTAGTTAATACTGCATTATACTTGATACGCAGAAATTAATGTGTTGTCTGTGTTTGTTTGTTTCATTTATAGATTTATAGCTTTATTATTTTCTGTTTTTATGTTCCTTAATCTGTCTAAAGGCTGTTTTCAACATCCAAGCTTCTGTCTGTGATGCATTAGGTTAATATTTCAGTCTGTTTGTTCATGTGTTCAGAATATATGAAGAGATTCAGAAGATTGAAGCGAACGAGTTCCACTATCAGGAGCAAGTAAGAAATCCAAATACTCACATGCTGCTTCATCAGATGGATTTTAAACGTTGTCGTTGTTGTTCGCACCACTAAGAACGGCTGCCTTGTCTTCAGATTGACCCTATAGAGTACGTCGAGGACATCTGCGAGAACATGCAGCTGTTCCCTAAAGACGACTTCCTGACAGGAGATCAGCTGATGTTTGAGTACAGCCCAGATGTAAGTAGTTCAGTAGTTCGGGGAGTGAACCAGTTCAGGGTTTTTATTCTTAAATCCTATAAAGATGTTAATGAAACGGGTCATTTAAATGTGGAAAAACATATTTTTTTTCTGTCTTGAAGTGTGAATGATTTATTTTTTTTTCTTCAGCTTTATATGCCAGAAATATCTGCGACTAGAGTTGTTTGGTGCCACCGTCTTTGATTGGTGGATGATATTTTGCATCAAACGTTGCAGTCTAATTGTGGCTTTGCACATTTCCTGTGATGGCTGTGAGATCTGTTCAGTTTTGCTGCCTCTTATTGTGATTGACAGCGAAAATTGTCTCCGCATAAACAAGTAATTTAGAACAAAGGGGGGAAAAAAACAACTCTCCTCCTCTGTGCTGAAAAGTTGACTATATTTGTGCGTGTGTGTGTGACTCTGTGTGTGTGTCTGTGTGTGTTTAGGTGATCAGTGCAGCCTTGTCGCTCCTCACCCCGGAGAAAGCCAACCTGATGCTGTTGTCACCAGAACATGAGGGCCAGTGTCCCCTCAGGGAGAAGTGGTTTGGCACACAATACACCGTGGAGGGTTTGTTTCTCTGTGTGTGTGTGTGTGTGTGTGTCTGTGTGTGTTTTTGTTTGTTTGCTGTCACTGTAACAGCTCCTTCCCACATTGTAGGCATTCAGTGAATACATTGTCTGTTTTTTTCCCCCTCGTGTGCTGATATTCAGCTTGATATAATGCAGGCAGCCGGCGGCAGAAAAATGCCACCATTTTATCTCCCGTCTTTTTTCAGATGGCGAACAAGAGTGTTGTAACAGAATTTAAATTTAAAAGATTAAAAACGATCTCTTAAACCATTATTATTGCTGTTGGAATAAAGACTTTACATCGCTCGATATTAAAAACTGCTATTTTTCTCTCCAGACATCCAGCAGGAGTGGATGGAGCGGTGGACAGGAAACCTGGAGCTGAACGGCGACCTCCACCTCCCCGCTGAGAACAAGTTCATCTGTGGGTGAATCAACTTGACCTTTGTTTTGCTCTACAGGCAAAAAAAAAAGTAGGTTGTTTTGGCCCAAAACTGCTCCAAGTATTTGGGAAGTGTCCAATAAGATGATCGAGAGAAAAGGCAATGCTTCGGCAGTTTGACTTTTGCTCTCCATTCATTCATCCGACAAAGACAGCAATCAGATATATTGACCGAACGTGGAGGAAGAGTGACGGGTGAATGTGTTCTACCATCTGTGACGCTCTCTTGTTTGTCACTTACGTAATGAAAGTGTCGTATCTGAAGCTCAAATTTCTTAACGCAAAATGAGGTTTGTTTCTTGAGAAGGAGGAGGAGGAGCGATTGTTTGCTTCTCACTCCAGTTATAACAACAGCCCCCGCTCCCTGCTGCTGCTCGGTGAACTCACAGGTCCAGCGAGGGGAAAAACGTTGCATTTTAACATGTCAAACCGAACATAAGAGCAGTCGTGCCTCAAGACAAATACAGCTTAGTTACATCTGAAGCACAGCCTGTTCCTTTAATCACATCACACATAAAGGCACTGAAGTCTACTTTTAATAAAAGAAAATAAATCAGGACATTCAGCAGACAATTTAGGGAGAAGCCTTTTATCTGAGGTATCTAAGAAGCGATATAGCAGACAGCGGAACAAAATGTGAATTTCATCTTCGACCTCTCTTCGATCACACAGGTGACACGTTCTGTTCTCCTCTGGGATAAATCAGAAACGTCGCATTTCTACGGCAAGACACACGACACAGCATCCCAACCGTAATTATCTTAATAGCCTCAGATCTTTCACCACGTTACATGAGTCCAATTGCGTCAGCAGTTCAGGCTAATTGGAGTGCGTCAACTGAAGGTCGAGAATTTAACTCAAACCTGTCGAACAAGGCACGTCCGACCGAGCTTTTTCAGCCTGTTTATTGTTCTCTATTTATACATTTTTGGAAGGCCACTGCACCAAATTGCCATTTTAATCAAACGTGAAGAGATGATGTGTCTTCAGTTATCGGCCCAAGGGGTTCCTGAATCATTTATTGGAGGGGGGGCGAAGGGGGAAGCTTGTGCAGTTTTGACAACTACCTGCATGTTTATCCCGAACAGGACATACTGAATCATTGAAACTCACACATTATTTATGAGACTGTACCGAGCAGAATTATGATGTTTTATTGTTTATGTGCATTCGCTCAGCCACTGACTTCGCCCTGAAGCCCTCTGACTGCCCAGACACCGAGTTCCCTGTCCGGATAGCCGACAGCGACAGAGGCTGCCTGTGGTACAAGAAGGACAATAAATTCAAAATCCCTAAAGGTAAAGTGTGTGTGTGTGTGTGAGAGAGGGAGAGATGGCGTGCGTGCCTGTACTGTGAGCATCATTTGGCATTCAAGATGTTTCCATTACGACATTAAATATCATTAAGGAGGAGTTGACACTCGTTTGTCTCTGTCCTCCTGCAGCCTACATCAGATTCCACATAATCTCTCCTGTAATCCAGCAGTCTGCGAAGAAGTGAGTTCAGGCTCAGATGTGACCTTTTGAAAAGAGCGTTTGTTTTCCTCCAGCTGTGCTCATTAACATCTCTTTATCTCCTGCCATCCCTCTGTCCCCCATCTCTCACTCCCTCAATTTCATACCCTTTTTCATTGCTACAATCTTCCCTTTTACTTTCCCTCTTACCCTCCGTCCTTCCCTACTTTAATTTCCTCTTTCACCTTGCTTTCATCCTTTCTCTCTCTTGCTCATATTTGTTGCTTCGCCCTTTCTCTCTACCTTGCCTGTCACTTTTACTGCCTCGATTATTATTATTATTATTCCGCTTTCTTCTCACCACCCCTCCCTCCCTGTCTTTAATTCACTCTTCCTTCTATTTCAGTGTCGTCCTGTTCGATCTGTTGGTCAACATCCTCGGCCATAACCTTGCAGAGCCGGCCTACGAGGCCGAAGTGGCCCAGCTGGAGTACAAGCTGACGGCCGGTGAACACGGCCTGGTCATCAAGGTCAAAGGATTTAACCACAAACTGCCTGTGAGTATATACATATAGAGAATCTGGACAAAGAAAGACCACACATTGATTAATAAGCAGCATAATGTGCACTAGAGAGATACATTGCCTTGAAAGATGTTTGCTTAACTTCCTGGGTAATTGTTGGTTTCATTTATTTAACTTATCTTAGACGGATAAAATAGCTCTTTGATATCACTTTCTAATAAAGCGCACTTTGTCTCTGTCAAGTGGTAATGAATCATTAATTGAATCTTATATATCATAATAAGAGACGTAGACAACCTGGCAACCAAATAGCAGCTCTTATTATTGACTTCAATGAAGCATTAAAGGAATAACTCAAGATTTTTGCAAATGCACTTCTTCATCTTTCGGCTTATTGTGTGTTTTTAATACCGTTGCTGGAGCTGGCAGACAGATGGCTGAACTTAACACTGTGTTATCTGCTATTGCCTTTTCAACAGCAGGAGGTCTGTTGTGCACAACAACAGCTCAACAGCTATAATCACTGAACTCTAAATATTGGTAATCCTAAAAGCTATCATACTGCTGTAGTCTGAGTACGATCCAGGCAAATGGTTTGCAGATGTTTCCACTTTTAGACGTTTCTCTGCTCCAGCACACCTGACTCAAATGAATGGGTCGTTAGCAGAGTTCAGCAAAGCTTGATGACGAGTTGATCGTTTGAATCGTGTTTGAGCAGGAAAACTTCCAAAACATGACGACTGGACACTGCGATCCTATCGCTGTCTAGAGGAAACAAAATCCACCTGCAAGCACCTCTAAAGCACATTTCTTAGTAAGATAAGCTAACTTGCTGCTGGCTGCAGCTTCATGGTTACTGTACAGATTTTTTACTACATATGTGTTAAAAGTAATGTCAAGCAAGCTGCATGTCATCTAATTAATTGCCTCCAGTGATCTTACTCAGTGGCTTAATTGCATTGTGGGTAATGTAGGTGTCAGGTTTTGAAAACAAAGAAGAATATGTGGAGGAACAAGACGATATATTTCTGGTTCCGCTGTATCGGCATCTATGATTTGTTTCAAACTGTCCACAATGAGTCCGGCAGTGTTGCACTAAAACCAGCACCTACATTACTCACAATGCAATTTAGTCACTTAGTGACATCACCGGCGGGCAATTTATCAGATTACATGTGCAGTATTACTTCCCAAGACCTGTAAACGCACTTTAATGTGTTATATTGATGGAGTTACCCTTTAAGTCTTGGCAGGAAAAGGGCTATTTATAGTCCCTGAAGGTGAAAGTATTACTTAAAGCAGTTGTTTGCGTACAACTACTCTTTCTACTTATTTTTTTTAAACCACTTTTGAAAAGGACAGTCAGGTTGCTGAGCAACACGGACACACTGACATGAAGCACAGCCATGTGTTTATTCCGGACACAAGCACACACAGATGCGTTTGCATTGTCTCCATGAATGATAATCACGGTGATGTTATCCGTCTTTCTCTCCATACCTCTCTTGTTAGCTGCTGTTCCACCTGATCATTGACCACCTGGCTGATTTCTCTGCCTCCCCTGATGTCTTCAGCATGTTCGCTGAGCAGCTCAAGAAAACCTACTTCAACATCCTCATTAAACCAGAGAAACTCGGCAAGTGAGTTGTTTACCATCTGTCCTTTATTTTTTCCCTCTGACATTTCCATCTCACTCTGCGACTCATCTTCAAGTCTATGATGCCTTCTAGTGGTGAAATGTGTGGCAGCCCTGGATGGAAAACCCTCCTGCTTTTTGTTGTCCTCTTTTCCCGTCTCCCGTCTCTGCACCTCCCTCTTTCTCAGGGACGTTCGTCTGCTGATCCTGGAGCACTCTCGCTGGTCCATGGTGGAGAAGTATGAGGCTCTGACGGCCGGTCTGACCAGCGCCGAGCTGATGGAGTTCAGCCAGAATTTCCGGGCCGAGCTGTACGCCGAGGGACTGGTCCAGGGCAACTTCAGCAGCACTGTGAGTGGACGGCAGGCAGCGCGCCGACAAGTGGATTGATTAAAAATAAATTTAGCTGATTATTTAATGAATCGGTTAATGCTCATGCTTTGCACTTGCATCAATTGATTCTGAGTGTGCTTGACATTGTTCTTGTGTTTGTCTGATTTGCGCTCCTCGCGCTCGCTCTCTTATCTCTACCTGTTCATTATGCCTTATTGTGTTTTTCTCCACAGGAGTCAAAACAGTTCCTGCAGTATATCACAGAGTAAGTCCGCTCTCACGCTGAATGCACTCCCTAATGAGAACGCCAGTACTATACAATCACATGGATCTGTTTGCCTTCCATACACAGTAATTTACATTAGCTGCAGTTGTTCAGTCCGTGACTTCTTTATAACCTCCTTCACACATGCTTTTTTATGTCCTTCTTTCCTCTCCTCCTCACCTCCTTTCCTATTTCTTTCTCTCTCCCCCACATTCGTTCTTCGCGCTCTGTCCCCTCTCTCGTTGCAGGAAGTTGCAGTTCTCCAAGCTGCCAACAGAGGTGCCGGTGATGTTCCGAGTGGTGGAGCTTCCTCTGAAGCATCACATCTGTAAGGTCAAATCGCTCAATAAGGGAGACGCCAACTCTGAGGTCACCGTTTACTACCAGGTACGACCACATCTGGAGCACATCGCCTCTTTTTAATGTCTTTGATTCTGAAATATTCCAATACAGCATCATGTTTTACTTCACCTCCGTCTTTCTGTCCTTTCTCCTTGTTTTCTAGTCCGGCCTTAAAGCCTTGCGGGAGCACACACTGATGGAGCTGCTGGTGGTGAGTGCTGAAGTATTTGTTTGTTTATCTCCACCCGCTCTGTCGTTCCTCCAGCTGAGCTGTTGTCGTTGTCTTTCAGATGTACATGGAGGAGCCCTGCTTTGACTTCCTCCGGACCAAAGAGACACTGGGGTGAGTGAAGTCGTGTTTTTCAATAAGACGCTTTAAAATTCATTCTGATTTCCATTCAAATTTGAAGAGAAAACTTTTCAACTACAGCTTCAAATTCTGTTTTATTGCACCCACACTCTTAATAGTCATTTATTTTCTGGTCATTTGTTTTTAAATCGCTTTTGTCTTGTTAAATAGATATTACTCTTATGTTTTAAAGGGTTTTACTTCTTGAATCTCGTTGTAATGCGTTTGATGTATGAAATTGTAAATAAATAGTTGTTATGATTAACTAGCTTTTATACATAAATACTCAAGACAACATGTTTGATAATTGCCCCATTATATCTGATTTATCATGTTATTTCACTGGTAAAATAACAAGTTCTCATGTAAAGTTGACACCACAGTCACAGACTCTTTCCCTCTTTTTCTAAAAACTCTTTATTGAATTTTGCACAATTTCCACTTAAATGATTTATATGCAGTCTGAAGATGTAGATGGTAGAGTACGTTCTGTTCCAGCGGATACGTCTCAGTCTGTTGTGGATCATTATTACGCTTTCCAGAACAACAAAAATCGAACTGATGTTAAGAAAACTGGAGGATTTGTGTGAAATGTGCAAGCTAGCAACGTTTAAATCTGAACTTAACTGCTACAGATGCATTAGAACAACCTGTAAATCTTACATGCATGTAATGTATACTATGGATCGAAAGATTAATCAGCATGGAAATGGAAAGTAGCTCAAAAATGGTGCAGTGCTGGAGTGAATTTACTTATATTCTATCTCTGCAAAACAGCCTTACGTTGAAGCGAAGTGTTCACGATCATTCCCTCTAATCGTGAATCCCATCGCCCTCACAATATGTGTCAAAATAAGCATATCCTACAGCCCCAGTTCATATTGTGTCTCCTGTTAGATGCTACGTGAATAAATTCCCAGCTGGTTTCATTACAGAGAGCAGAGTAGAGAAAGTCGGAGCGGGTGGGACGTGAACTCTCGGCGCTTCCTCGTGTCGTTGTTTTGATCCGTCTCTTGTTTATCTGCTCCTCGACATCTCTCATCCGCGCCGTCTTTGCTTCATCTCCCGCTCTGCAGGTACCACGTCTACCCCACCTGCAGAAACACCTCGGGCGTTCTGGGTTTCTCCGTCACCGTGGAAACACAGGCCACCAAGTTCAAGTGAGTGTGCGACAGGAGCGTAACCTTTCATCCGCCCCCAAAAAAAGCAAAGATACGATTTATCTTAACCGCTTTCCCGAAACCGAGGTACAATTTGTCTTACTGTTCACCAGAACCCAAGCTACGATTTATCTATCTGGCCCTGGAAAGAGAAGCGAGTGGAACTGATAAATGACTAAAGGAATCAAATAAACCCTATAACCTATAATATATCTCTCCGCTCTCGTGAACTTTTCTCCCTCAGCACCGAGCTGGTGGAGTTAAAGATTGAAGAGTTCTTGGCTTCATTTGGGGAGAAGCTCAATACACTGACTGAGGAGGCCTTTAACACTCAGGTCTGTGTGTGTGTGTGTGTTTTTATTTTGTGTATTTGTGAGTTTCCCACTGTTATGAAAAAGTTTCAGCGAAAAAAAGTTTCGGAAAATGTCAAAAGTTGCTCTTCCAGTTACAACTCTGTGGATGAATAACACATTTCAACACCATGAAGTCCTGCTGTTGAACTTGAAATGTGCAAATACTTCTAGAAGTCAAAGCAGTGTGTGTTAGTCCTGTGTGTGCGTTTTGTGCAGGTGACTGCTTTAGTGAAGCTGAAGGAGTGCGAGGACACACACCTCGGGGAGGAGGTGGACAGGAACTGGGGCGAGGTGGTTACACAGCAGTTTGTGTTTGACAGGCTGAACAGAGAGGTGAGGGTAACACACACACACACACACACACACAGGTAGACAAATGAATGCTCACGTCCATTTTATGTCTTTGGGATTTGATTCTGAAGTCGTGGCCTCATTTCTACTCCTGACCTACGTACATTTAAAGAAACAGTCATTTTTACATGGCATTTTAGCAACTTGTAACCATTTTTAGCTTTGATTTGTTCTCCTCCAACTTCTTAGGGAGGTTTTTTAATAAATACGTAGCTTTTTCCACCTGCTAGAAACATTTCTGTCTTCTATTTTCTTGGTTCATCTGAGCTCAGCTTCAAACAGTCGAACGTAACACTAAATTAGTCATGAAACCAAAACGATAAGCTAGAAGAAGTTGGGTGATAAATCTCTGCGGGTGCATCGCTTGACTTGTCATGACTTGATTTACTGGTATTCTAAAAAGACATTGCAGTTTTAAGAAGCTCATGTTTGTGTGTGTTTTAGATTGAGGCTCTGAAGCAGATGACCAGGGACCAGCTGGTCTCTTGGTTCCATGAACACCGAGGACAGAACAGCCGCAAACTCAGCATGCATGTAAGCAGCACCCTGATCCTGATGTGTGTGTATGTATTTATCTCTTTCCTCTACTTATCAGCGCGTCCTTGTCTCTGAAAGGTGGTCGGATTTGGTGCTGAAGAGAACGACGACGAGGAGGCTGGCGGTGACGAATGCAGAAAGGAGCATTTAAGTAGCTCGACATACGGCGAAGTGTCTAAGCTCACCTTCCTTCACCCCTCACCCAAGATGGCAGACGCCGAAGCCATCATGGACATCCAGGCTTTCACTAAAGGCCTCCCTCTCTTCCCCTACCACAAGATACTCGGATGAACTCAGACTGCCAGACAGACGGATGACTGTGCTTCGCCTCTCGCCGAGCCACGATGAGAGACTCTGCCTCATTAGAGATGCAGGCACTTAATATGTGGAGGTGAAGGAAGGTTAAAACAGCTCCGGCTCCTCTCTGGACATGGATTCTGTCTCTGGGAGCCCAGCTGTAGATTTTACCCTCACTGTGTGCGCAAGCAAAAAGGCCTGGAAGTGATGATAGTGTTCTCATAGCTTACTGATAATCTATTCTGCTTCTCACACACTCAATTGTTTTATTTCCTCAGAAACCAGGAGTGCGGGAGCGTTCCATCTATTTCTCAATCCCACCCTGAAAAACTTTGAATCATATTCTAATTTATTTGGTTCTCTGCTGCTGTTACATCTTCAAATTAATGTCTCTCCTGCTGTTTGTGTGGGAGCACAGATCGAGTTTAATACAATTTTAAAGACACAACCAGACTGAGTCCTTTGAACTCCAGATGTGTGTATTTGAGTGATTGTGTGCTCGGTTTCATGCTCTGCTGTGTTTTTAACGGACCTGGATCGTGACATGGTGTGAAACTGTAAAGAAATAAATCAATCGGTGACGAGTGAACGAATGAAGCAGTGGACTGACTAAAGACAACACACGAGGAGAAGTTCACACACAAATTAAAACTGGATTTTCATCTCTGGGCGACCTTTTCCTTTAAGTCGCGGTGCCTTTCTCCACCGGCTCACACTAAAGGTGGAAGCAATTTATATTTCTGACATGTCCGAGGTCAGAAGTGCTTGCATGCTGGTTATGACTCAGTATGACGCCAGCTCTTTAATTTACACCGGGATAATTTATGTGTGGACCGTGCATTACTCTCCCCGAGGAAAAAGGTTGATATTGTGTCGGGCTGGTGACACTCGGCACTATTGGATGTAATTAAAAACTAATCCTGAGCCCAGCACGGCAGAGCGTGTTAACAGAATTGACTAATGTGCCCGAAGGGAAGACTAATACTGTAGCTGAGTCTTCACCTGCAGGAGCCTCATGTGCACCTGGAAGATGTGTGGCCAAGCAGAAGAACAAGCCTTGTGTGTTTACTATATTAAGTACAGTACAACATGCTTTCATACCCTTTCTGTCCAGGGAAAACATGCATTAGATTTTAGCTGATGGATTAAGAGTTCCTTTATGGGTTGAGAATATTCTCCTTGGTCTTAAAATGAATAATCTATTTGAAAACCTCTCGGATTAGCCAAAAAATGCATTGTCGCAAAGCTTGAGACTTATAAAACGTTGACTTTTTAGAGATACATGGGAACAAACAGTACAGCGACGCTACAAACACGTAATATCATTAGTAATTCTGATGTATAGCAGTCAAACTATCCATAAGTATATAAAGTAGTTATAATGAGCACAACCTTAAACATCTGCAGCGGTAAAATGCTACATGCACACGAAAACGTGCGCAAAGTCACGTCCTTTGGACGGTCGTGGAAGATCTGAACCCAAGTCCTTCACAAAGAAATCTCAAGGCTTGTAAAGGCAGCCGAGAAAGTCACGTCATGTTAAAATACGCTCACATATGGCCAATAAAAAAACTAATTAACACACGCAAATTGCTACAAATTGTTGCAGCCCATGAATCCTTCTGCAATCTTGAGCAAACCAGCCTAACCGTGAGCTAAATCCTTAAATCATCCGAGGAATTTCAGAGGATGAAGCTAACACTGCTAACATTAGCCATGCTAATGGCACATTATTTTATTGGCTTAATTCAATATGCAGCACAATCTTAAACACTATATGTAGTAGGGGGTCGCTGAGCCGTCTCTCCTCGTGTTTCTTGGCCTGAAAACCTTTTGAAGACCTCCTCGGCTCTGGAATATTATCCGCAGCTGCAGCAGGAACATTTCCCTCAAACCATCAATCAAGTTTTTATGCTCGGCTGTCAGATTTTCAATTAAAGACGTCTGTGCGGGAAATAATCTCAGCTAAAGAGATGACATTTGCAGAGGGATGTATACTGTGGGGAAGTATTATCAGTGCAAAGTGAAAAAAAAAAAACAGATTTAAAGGAGAGAGCTGGGGCGTGTTACAAAAATTAAGAGAGGCATAAAAGACGTGAAAATCCACCTGTGGGATCAATTCTGGTGTTACGTTTCTTAACGAGACAACGTGGGATTGACTCGACGAGTTCTGCGTGTGTGGCAGCCGTCGCGCGGTCCCACAGAGCGTTCCTGGCGGTGACAAACACATCTAATTAGCTTCCAGTTTTATTGTGATCCGAGCTGAGCCTCCCTGTTGATCGGGTGCCTTCATCTCCTCGCTGGAGGACGCAGGATATTAAGGAAGGAGAAGAGAGCCCACGTTACACCAGAAACTCAAACAGATACCGCAGCTTTGATTAATAAAACAGATTCTGTGGATATGAACTGGAGGACTGGAGACGTGTTTCCAGCTCCGGCCTTTCTCGCTCACGCCGCATGCACATCACCTGAACTGTTGCGCGCTTCAATCAAACATGTCTAAAGAGCCTGCAGCGCTTTGAAGGTTGAAATTCTGTTTTCACAGTCTGCAGGATTTCCCGTACAGGTTTTCAGTAATGTTTCAATCCGGCGAGCTCGGGGCGCAGAGGAAGAGGCACTTGACTGTTTTTCGAAAAGAGTATTTGGCCCCTTGGAGGAGTGTCGGCTGATCGGGGCTCCCTGAAACCTGGTGTAATGCTACCTGGCATTCAGCCTAATATCTGCAATGTAGTTACTTCAGAGTAAAAGCCCCTTTTTTTATGTGATGTCTCCATTTAGTCCTCCTCTGTAGAGGCACTCCACAGAAGAAAGAGTTTACTGAGAAATAAATCAGTTTGTGTTTTTACTAGTAGAGCGTGATTTACTGTGGCTGTGTTGTCGTTGCCGCCTTACTTCACCGGGTTGCGGCAGACAATTTCAGCCTGTCGCTGACAATAAAAGGTTTCATAGTTCATCTTGCAGCTCGCAGCGAGACACTTTGACCGCCCCCTCTTTTTTCTAGAAGAGCATGGCATTCAGCTTTCCTTAAGAAAACTGCAGTGGATTGTTGTTATCGCATGATGTACTTCCCATATTCACGCCTAAAAGAATCAAGAATTTGATTTCAGACACCCCCTCTAAACTGGACTGTACCATTTCTCTGCCTTAATGTTTGGCTATACTTTTCTACTTTAAAGGGTACGTCCACTAATCTTACACATAAAGGTGTGTTTACAGGTCTTGGGGAGTACGACTGCACATGTGGAGGAAACAAAAAAAAGGAAGTAGTGCAGTCGAAGTCTTCAGTGGCTCCAGAGGAAGCTGCATGTAATCTGATAAATTGCCTCCAGTGATGTCACTCAGCTGCTCAGGTGCATTGTGGGTAATGTAGGCACCATGTTTTGAAAAGGAAGAAGAATGTGTAACAAAGAGGTCTTCATCCAACTCTGGTTAGAATGACATCATCCCTTTTGTATATCATATAAAAGAGGATGAGCGTTTCGAACAGACGAGGCGGCTCATCCGCACTTCCTCTGCTGTCAGCTGTGCTTTCGAGGGAAATGACAATTAGCTTCCCCACTCTTTTGTCTGCCTGTGCCACAGAGAAACAGCAGCGTCTCGCCGCTTCTTGGGATCAGAAAGTCATAATTCAAGCCTTTGGGGTTTGTAACTGTGTCACGAGCAGCATTGCCAGTAAATGAACTCAGCCTGCGCTGTCAACACTAACCGGTGGCCCCGCGCTAAGAAAGGCTTTGTGACTTTGTCCCGGAGAGTTTGCGCTCTTGCTGTGTCCCGCTGTCAGAAGCCATTCTCGCTCATTCGCTCTCTGTCTCCGTCTCTTACGCTGAGTACATACGCGAAAGAGGAAGCGTGTCTCAAATGCATGCAGACAAGCTTGCCCGTGAATCAGAGAAGATTAGATTTGTCTAGCGCTCGCGCACACACACACGCGCACGCGCGCTCCCCACTTCACCCCGTGTAAACTTTCCACCGCTATACTCTGTGTCATTCCCGTTGTCATTCTAATTTCATCTGAGGATCCCCGCCAAGGCAATAATGAACTGGAGTCATGAGGCAGGGGCCCATGCTGAGTGCCTGTGAGTCGTTTTCATGCGCAAGTGCAGCCGAGTGGATGAGCAAGGGGAGGAAAGCTAAATGGAGGAAAAGCCGGCGTTAAAGAGAGGGGCTGGCCAGGTTTTTTTTTTAACGCATGTTGTTTGTGTGCCGTGTGTGTTGCCGCGTGCCGTGTAGAAACATTGAGCTGGTTTTAAATTAACCAGTGCAGCGGGGCGTATCATCTAAGCCGCTGTAATGTGTCGACTCCTTTATTCAATTTGAGCTGTAATCTTAGAGCTCCCCACTGGCCTGCCTTCATCAGCCCCCTGCCACAAAGCTAGCTTAACACAGACCAGAGACGCACACAAGGCGGAGGAACGCTGCGGAAGAGATGAGCCACTTTTCTGGATCAAGATTATACTTAAACAAATGTAGCCGGGGATAAATCTCCTCATTATGTGGGGGTATTATGGTCAAGATGGCTCCTGTTTGCAGGAGCAGCGCGAGGCGGTCGAGCTCCGTTTGCTGCGGGGGGAATTAGAGAAGATGAAGATGGCGTGGCGAAGGTTTACGAAGTAATCCTTCAGCTGCAGGAATCTGAGGTGAAGAGATGATCTACCTCTTCAGATCGTTAACTTCAGCGGCGTGGAGGGCCGCGTCTGAAACTTAAAGGGAAAGCTCACCCCAAAAAATGAAAGTGGAGTCACAGTTTGCCAGGCGTAATCAAAGTCTCCTGACGATTCATGATAGCAAATTGATTTAAACGCGGCATTTAAAACCTTAATCTTCACTGTAGCCGCTAAGCTATAAGCGTTGGCACTCTGAAGAGGGTCTTTCAAAATCAATTTGTAATCATGAGGCTTCTGGACACTTGGATTAGTTGCATGGAGCCACTTTACGAGTTTCAAGTGATTTTCTTACAATCTAAAATGAGTCCCCATCTACTTCAGTTGTTTGGGAGAACGCTGTATCGCCGTCACGCTCCAGAAATGTTTTGTCGACGACGAAGCTTCACCGGCGTGAGGGCGAGAAGATGACGGCTGTATTTTTCATTCTTGGGTGAACTTTTCCTTTAAGCTCCAACAGCTTAGAGGAAAAGTTCCCAAACTCCCCTGAATACAAAAGCCTCTAAAAAAATATATTATTTTAATTTTGTTGTGTGCACTTCTAACTTGTCTGTTCCCACTGCTACCTCCTGTGATATTGTTTTCAGGGGGTTTTTTGTCATGATATCTCAGAAACTCATGAAATCTGGTGGGCGGGGAGGTTTGGTTATGAGATCTCTGCAACCAGGGGGCTCATTGGAAGTTCCAGGTTCCAGATTTCAGAGTCAGGGAAACAAAATGTTTCCCCAACAAAGGCAGTGAACCCCCCTTTACTCCCTCAGCGCGTTATTCCAGCAGGTTTTCATCTCTGGCTGGTGACGACCCCCCCTGTCCCCCCTCCAACGCCTCTCATCCACCCCGTAAAGTGATATCACGCGGTTTACAGCTGAAGCAGTCGCCCCTCTTTTGCTGTTCTACCCACCCCGCCCCACCGGGACCGGCAGGCTGCTTGTGCCAAAACCGATCACCCCCGCCCCCTCCTCCGGTGCGCCGCGCCGCGCTGAGGACGCGGCCGTGCCGAGGCGATGACGCGCAGCTGCCGGACCGCCGCCTCGTCTCCAGCGCTTCACAGAGGAGGAAGAGGCGGAGGAGGAGGAGGAGGAGGAGGATACCTACCATGAGATTTCCCACAGGCCCCTCGCTGCTGGCACCTGGCTGTGAGTGAACCGGGGGGTGGGGGGTGGAAGAGGGGCTAACCGACGGCGGATAATGACGTGATGGTTCCGGTTGTAGCGCGTCTTTAATGACCGGCGCTGGAGAGGAGAGGAGCGGAGTTTACCGCGTGTGGAGCCGACACTTGGACCGCAGCTCTCTCAAACAGGTTGCCGAGATTTCCGTCAGTGTTTAAGGTAAGACACCTTCCTCCTGCAGCAGTCCTTCCGTCCGCGCGCCACTTGACGGCTCTGCGCATCAATTTATCCGCTTAATTGGCTGAGAACGAGGCTAATCAGTGATGTAACAGCTGCCAAATTGACCTCCAGCCGCCAATCCAGCTCAATTATCACCTTCCGTCTGCTAAGAGGTCATATATATAAATATATATACATACTGTAGTTCGGACATCAGTTCCAATCATGTGCATCCTTGAATTAAGAACATAATCTGGTGATCAAATCGATTTAAAATGGGTTAATCTTCCTTTTTTATTCCTTCTTGTGATAATTAATTTAGAGTTGGATGATAAAAGAGAGTTTTAATGACCACAAATCTGCATGATTATGTCCACTTTTACACAGATTTAATCTATAATTCATCCCTGTCCTCCCTTTGTGTGTGTGTGTGTGTGTGTGTGTGGGATTAGTTTCATCCAGTCTGCTGCACTTGAACCACAACTCCAGCAGTTCTGTTGCATGTTTGTGTGAACGTGAGGGCGATTTATCGTGAATGAAGATAACTCCATCAGACGCTGTCCGGGGCCCTGAGGCTCCTCTGCTTGGCATCACCCCTTACAACTGATGTCATGTCTCTTTTTTTTTGTTTTTTTTCGTTTTTCCCAGGGGGCTTTGCAGCTAAAAGGGATGCTATCCCCCAGATGGTGACTTCCACAGGTATGGATGCGTTTGGGCACGCTCGCCCGCGTGGTTTCTCTCCATGCACACTCTGTTTGCAAGACCAGTAAAGGTCAGAAGGGAAGCAGCTGCAGAGTATGAAACCTTTTTTTTTTTTTGCCACGAGGCTGTTCATGTGGCGTCTCTGATCTCTGCTCTGCACCTCGGGGATCTTGCTCTGGGCGAACTGTGCGTAACTGAAAGTGTTTCAGCTCTTTTGGGTTTCTTTTTTTTTTTTGGTTTAACCCCCTCTCCATCAGTCCACACATCCAGCTTTTCCAACCGTAAGCGATCCAAGACAAATAACACCGAGGTAATTATGACACCGAGAGCCGACCTGAGAGGGTGTGTGTTGTCATTCACACGGAAAAATACGGATGACTGGGTTCCGTTTAGACTATTTGAAAATGAAATCATCCCCCTCCTCCCTCCCTCCCTCCCTCCCTCCCCTCCAACTCTCTGCTGTCTTTGTTCCCTCCAGCGGCGGGTGTCTCTGTCCTAGATGTGGATGTGTTCCCTCTCCTCACACGCTGAGATGAGTGCTTTCAGGGGCAGGGACGAGGCAGAAAAGTCTCGATTCTACTACCTGGCTAAATCGCCCCGTGATGGAAAAATATTGTTAAGGGGAATGATACTTGAATAATTGAAGCCCCAGGGCTTTAAAATTGCAGGGGCTCCGCTGTGATTTTTTTCCAGCGCAAAGTCGGAGGGGCCACCTCAACGAAATATTCATATCATTATTTAAGAGTGGATTTATGAGGGAGCCACTCAGGTGCTGCCGCCCTCTCGCTCCGTCTCTTAACTCCCTCGTTATCCACCTCCTGTTGTGAAAACCATCGCTCAGCCTCTCTCTGTTTCCTTCCCCTTTTTAAAATGAATTAAAACTCAGCCATATAACGACTCTGCCTCCGTCTAATGTCTTTCCAAATGGGGCCTGAAATTTAGCACAGATGAGTTTCTGCTTCTCAGACGTGATTTTCTGTACATAAAACGCCGCCTCGGTTAAAAAGTTATTTATATTCCGTCTGTTTATCTGCAACGGCGCGATAGTTTGAAAGACAAAAGACTTCGATTAGGGCAGTGTGCCAGGAGATGATTAGATGATTGACACAAAATGATTCTTTTAAAGGTTAAGTGTGTAGGAGTAAGTGATATCTAGGGATGAGGCTGCGAAATACAACCAACTGAATACCCCTCCACTCACCTTCCCTTTCCAATCGCCCAAATAAATGTCCTTTCGTCTCTTGGTTCAGTTTATCTTGAAACAATGCTCTTGGCCTGGGTAGGTTTATGCGCAAACACCACTTGGTTAGGGTGAGAAGAACATTGTGTTTTGGCTTAAAATACCCGTTTCAGTCGCCACAAACGCACCTCGAATCTGATTGTTCTTAAAAATATCCAGTGGTGTCACTCTTACAAATGTTGAAACAGCGCCTCGAACAGCGTTGTCGGCCTACTCACCAGTAACTCCACCTACGTCACCCTCCAGATACGACAGTCCTAAACATATAATGTGGACATGATATGACACATATAGCAGAAATGTCAGTATGGTGTGTGGCCTGCGACACATCAAATCTGAAATTTATAGAGTCATTGTTCGGTTTGTCTGTTCTGTGCAACTGTAGAAACGTGGTGATGCTCATTTAAAGGTAACGAAAACACAACAAATTGTATTTTCAGGTGATGCTTGCACTTATGAGTATCTACTCCATTTCTACAAAAGAACCCCTGAGGACATTTACCAAAAGTGGTATATTTCTGTCTCAAATTGTGAGGATTTGCTGGTTTTCTCTGTTGGATATAATTGTAAATGGGTTTGAAGTATTTTCGAGCGTCGCTTTGGGCTCGGAGAAATCATGGAAGCCAGATTTTTCTCTGTTTTCCGAGGTGGAGTACGGAGACAGATGGCTGATCACAAAGACTAGAAACAGAAAGTCAGCTCCATCCAAAGTTCTGAAAATGTTTCTTGGCCGCGCTCAGCGAGCCGCTTCAACGCAGTTGCCGAAATAAATGTTGGCATTGTCCATTTCTGCAAACAACGGATATGCTGATACTGATGTCTTTTGTATTTTAGTTCTCAGTTTCATCTTGCGTGGCAGCGCTGTGCTTATGGTGTAGTTAGGTTTAGGCACAAAAACTAGTTGGTCAGGGTTCGGAAATGGTCATGTTTGGGCGCAACATCCCTGTTTCGTTGGTTGAAACATATCCTCAAAGTGGTTTTGAGCCGTCGTCTCTTCCTTGGCAGCTGTCCTGCCGAGCTGTCCGCTGGGCTGACCTCTCTCTGCAGGACTCTCACTGCTCTTAGCCAAGAAATAAGACGGAGATTTTGTCAGCTTTTACAGAGCTTTCTCCAGTCTTTATGCTAAGCTAAGCTAACCAACTGCTGGCTGCTGCTTCACACTGTAACATTCGTATAACTCCCAGCAAGAAATCCTATAAGCGTATTTCCCAGAATGTCGGACCGTTCCCTCAACTTTTTAGATAAAGTTGTGCTCGCTAATTAAAGCTCGTCTCATTCTTCATGCTTCACTCCGGCCTCGCATGGGAGGAAAAAAAAAGGCCTCTTAATTTCACAACTCGAATCATCACCACCACATCAGCAGCCCACACGAAACTTCCGTGCAGTGTTTTTTTTTTTTACCTCTCCAACTTTCAATCGGGGGGGGATGTGTGTTCGCCGGTGGTTGTGTAAGAGCGTGTGTTGTAGCCGGTGTGTGTCTCTGTGCGTTGGCATTTAGCTGACTGCGAACGTCGTTTCAGTTCCCACAGAGAAAACAAATTAAAATATGACACCTCTCTCAGCTGCCTCTCATCTTCCGCTTTTCACTGTGTCGAGAGACGACGAAAACCGCTAAATATAGTACCGCGAGTGGAGGGTGAAACCTCTCCACCCCGCTCAACATTCATAACGTTGCGAGGGTCGAAGGTGGATGGTGATGTAGCTCGAGCAAAGGCGTAATCAGCCCACCAATCAACAGATTTTTGAATGTGAAGGAGAGCGAGGCACGGCCGGGAGAGAGCTCTTCTTTTAATCTGAGCGTTTGAGTCACAGGCTCATAATCATGTGACACGCAATCATCCCTCTTTTTGTTAATAAGGTGGCAGAGTGTTATATTATTTTCATAGTCGGTTAATATTTGGATTGTGTTCTCGTTGAATCAAGTCGTTTTTTTGGTCTATGAAGTGAGAAAAAATGGTTCAGACTTCCACGATGACGTCCTCAAATGTTTTATTTGCCTAAAACTCAAAGATGTTCAGTTTACTGTCGCAGAGGAGGAAAGAAACCAGAAAATATTCACAGTTAAGAAGCTGCAATCAGATAATTTAACCTTTTTTTCTTTCACGGATGATCAATTGTTGCAGGTCTAGTATATTTTTTTATGCTACAGGCATGAATTGTAATTATTTGTTAATTAACATACCAATATATCAGCTTTTGCCCAAACTTGCTTACTGACATACAAACCTTATAGATATCCAGTTTGTTTTCACAGAAAAGCATCCGAGACTCACATCTGAACCAAACAATGTTCGCCATTCTTTGCTTGGAAACATGACTGGAGTTACGAATGATGTTCATTCACTAATCGATAAGTCCACTAATCAATCAGCTCCACTGTCGTATCCATTAAGCTGTGTGACTGGCACTGAAGAATCCTGGTGGATAAATGATGAAGAGCCGCTAAAACAAACCCACAAACACAATAATGAAGCTTTGAGGATTCATCCAGAATATCCATGAACCATTACGTTTACACTTGTACTCATAAAACATTATTGATTATCGATACAGCAACTTTTTTCCCATCTGCAAATCATAAAAAACATTTCTGCAGTATTTCAAGTTGTTGGGTGTTTCAGAACATGTGACTGGAGCGCAAATTCTGCAGTAAAATGACTTTTACTTCCCAACTTACGAAGCCTCTCTCTCTCTCACACACACACACACACACACACACACACACACACACACACACACACACACACACACACACAGCAACCTGCTTAGCATTGCTGTTGTGCTTCAGTCAAAATCCCCACAAATCTCAGAGATACAGATTTGTCTTGTACAGCGAAGAACTGCCAACACACACACACACACACACACACACACACACACACACACACACACACACACACACACACGCACACACACACACACACAGTCTTTCTCGAGTCCTCTGGTCACCAGGGACTCGTACACATAATTACTTAAAGCAGCTTTTGTCTTGTGGAAATCAGACGCCTGTTGCCTCCTCTGAGACCTCCTGATCCCCGTTCATCCCTCTCGCTCGTCCAAGTCAGCAACTGACGGGATTTTCTGGCAGATCCCTCCGACTCCTTTCAGGGATTGTTTTGAGACCTCAGGGGTTGTTGCATTTGTGTTTGCACGTGTCTCTTCCAGTCAAATCAGACTCAGCTCTGGAAGTCATATATGAACCGCGCTGGTTAAGAACCCGTGACAGCGTTAAGAGTACGAGTCTTCCAAACCTCGTGTCACTTGCCGTCTTTGTCTCTCCAGTCTGCTGGAAACTCTCCAATCTGAGGCTTTTTACCTCGACGCTCCCTTTCTCGCATAATTTGGTCGCGTGGTAGTCAGAATGACTTATTTTTTGGGGGCGTCTGGAGAGATTCCATTGCTGTGTCTGTGTTGATATACATCAGAGGAGCCTGCGTAAAAAAAGTGCTATAGCAGTGAAAAGCAGAGGAGGGGTAGGAAAATGATGTACAGTGTAAAAGTGGAGGAGTGAATGAGAGGGGGAGAAATGAGGACTGAAGAGGGATGAGGTAGTGGGCTGGAGAGGGAGGAGATGGAGAAATGGGGAGCAGGAGAGAGACTTCACATCGCTTTTAACAACATTATCGTGGCCCGTGGTGTATATAATTTAGTACGATGACGCAATGGAAGAAGCCGCATCGAGCGAGCTGTTCGAGAGAGAGAGAGAGGCTCACACACACACACACACACTTCCCTCCGCGCTTCAGTCAAAGATTTATGCGCGTTCAATGTTAAATGATAAAGATTTATGATCCCAAACCCTGTGAGGGATTCTTAAGAAGCCTGCAGGGAACAACAGAACAGAACCTGCCTCACTCTGACATTTTGTTTCTACCTCCTCCTGGCTGAGATGTGACAGTTGTGACGACACAAGTGCCTTTTTCATTAGGCAGTGAGACTAAAACTCACAGCAAATTACAGCCTGGGAAAAGCTTCATAGCGTCTCCAGAAATTACATTAATACGCCAGTAATGAGAAATAAGCTTGACAATATTTTTTTTCTTTTTTCCCGTCAGTTTAATTGGGATAATTAAATGTTATTCCTCCGCCGAGAAATATCTGGATGTTTCAGTTAATCAACTCGAACAGTAGATAAACAAAGTCGCCTGGTGTTGTAATTACCATAATGGCAGTGCTCAAAAATGGATAACTCAACCGTATAAATTAGTCCAAATTAATGTCAAAATTGTGCGTTTTTTTACGTTGCGAGATATAAAAAGGTCACTCTCTCGCAGCGTGTTAATATTTAGATTAAGTGTTCGGTGTTTTTAAACGTGAGTGCCAGGAGACGTCGGCACACATTATTCTATCTCTGTCACACGGAGCTTATTGAGGGCTTTCTGTCTGATGGACCACTTCGTCAGGTCTTTGTGGAGATAATTATGAGTGCAGACTCTTGATTTCTTCTTATTTAAGCTGTTTTTTTTCTTGCTCCTGCGAGACTCAGCCAATCAGAGCTGTTTGTTAAAGACTATTTACCTGGATTGCAGAGCGAACACAGGAGGAATGCAGAAGTGATGATGCAAAGCGTGTTCGTGCATGTATCCACGTATTTTCCTCTGCGTATGTCAGATATCTCATGTGTCTTATATGTTCTCAAAGGTCTCATTTAAGGAATTTAACAAATCCCCGACATCCCTGCAACCTAATTTACGTAAGTTTATATAAGTCAGTAAATAAAAACAAATGATCGGACATGTTTTTTCACACATTTTTACAAAATTACAACTCTAAACACACTGATCCAAACTAAATGTAGAAACATCAACCAGATATTTCTCAGCCTTTTTGATGGTTTCAGCCGCAATAGAAATATGTTATTTCTTAGCGTGTCTTCAAATGACAAGCAAGCAAAAAACGGCACGCTCCAAACTATCTGCTCCGACTCTCTCTCTCTCACAACTATCCTGTATCTCAGCCAGCCTCCCACTGCTCACTGGCACCACTTCACATAACGTAAGGATAAAGATGTGATCACATCACACAGTCTACTGACCACTCAAAGCCCTTTACTTTCACACACTGATGTGCAAGGCGCCAACTGCTCACCAGGAGCAATGTGGGGTCCAGTATCTTGCTCAAGGGCACCTCGACATGCAGCTGAGGATTCAAACCAGCGACCTTCTGATTACTAGCTCTACCTCCTGAGCTTTAGCTTCCTGATGCAAAAAGAATGACTGTTCTGGCTAACTCACTTCTTTATTTTTGATTGATTTTAACAGGAAACATTTCAACAAAGATCTCCTGTGGCAAGTTGCAGGCCGACACCCCCCGGGAGTTCTGATGCCGGAGGGGATACTTTGTTAAAAAATGTTGTGAAAAATAACTCGCACCAAGAGATATTAACTCCCAGATGAAACTGCTTTGCTCTCCATCATCTCCATCTCAGTTAAAGCTGTCTGCTGCCGCTGAGAGAGAACACATAAGAACATATAATCGCCTCCGTGCTGTGGACACATGTTGACTGTGTCGTTTGAGTCCTGTGTCAGTATCCAGGAGATCACAGGATGACAATTACCCAGGCTGCTTTCAGAGCTTTTTTTCTTTTTTGAATCAGTCGCAGTGACACGAAACGCACGTACGAATCAGGTTTAGTATTCAGAAACTGTCCCGGCACAGATGCATACAATATACCGGGCCATATGGCGAGCGCACACAGTCAGTGCCGCCGCACTCGGTATGCTAATCCGGCTCCATCCCCAAACGTCTTTTAGCCGTCCAAAGTGCTCCTGTTGGAAATCGCTCACACTCCAGCGCTGTTGCTCCGCACATAGAGAGTCTAATCATGTTCCATTTGTTGCCTATATCTGCGAGACACATTGTGAAATCAGATTCCATATGAAGCCGTGGGTGCTGAAACAACTATCTGATTAATCTGACATTTATGATACGTTCAATCCCACAGCCACAGCCAGCCACATGCTGGCTCCGTGTATCGGGGAAAATGTACTTAAATTCTCTGTTTTCGTTCTGTTTATCGAGCTAAATAAGCATTTTGAAGTTTACTTTACGGTCTGATTGCTTCTAGCAGACGCCAATCATTATTTTTGACATTTTAAAGGCTGAAATAACACTTGATTAATCTGGAAAAACCGCCAGGATCCACACTGACATTAATCATTATCTGCTGTACTGTATTTCTTTTTATCTTCCGCTGACAGGCGCCTCTTTCTCTCCCTGCAGGAGTTCCAGCGAGACGAGGCTTTTTGAGAGGAACACTCCGCAGGCCTGTCATGGTTCCCGACCTCCTCGCACTCCTCCGGCTCTGCGTCCCCCGCTGTCTTCTAATGTAAGTGTCCATCTCTATTAGAGCTCAGCCGCCGCTCGCCTCATCAAGGGGGAGAAATAACTTTTTTTTCCTCTCCTCGACTCATAAAAAACGAGTATTGCGAGTCACGAGGACAGACCTGAGGGAGAGGAATTAAAGAAACGGTTTAATATTCGGGGGGAACAGGATTATTCAAGAGCTCCAAGCACATCCTGATACGTAACCGGAACCAGCATGTTCCAAGGTGACAGGATGCTGATCCTCTTTCTTAGAGCGACTGGTACAGAATATCATTCATTCATCAAGATGAACAAAAACACTGCTATTATTTCTAAAGCTGCTTTCACCTGATGGCTGCAACTTAATCATTTGGGGGGTAAATGTAACATCCAAAGATCATTTCGTGTATTTTTGTCATTGTGCATCTTTTTTGTTCAACACCAAAGTCACATAATTATGCAAACAAACTAACCAATGGAGGAAGAGTTAGAACGCCAACTCCCGGGTAAAGTAAAATTGCCGTTTTTGTCAATGGAGTTTGGTGGTTTTGATGAGATTGGACCCCAAAATCTGTCACCAATAGGCCCCGGCTTGTACAAATGCTTTTAAATAAGCAGAGTTGATTGTTTTATAGATAATGTTTTGTGTACCAGCTACGGATTTGTAGTTCTTTTTACCAGATTTCTTAGACTTTGTGGTCAGCTTCTCTTTCTTCTCAACACTCTCTGAACAATGTGATGTAAATGTGGCCTCAGCACACAAACAGGAGCGGTATCGGTCCGATGAGTGATGTTCGGTAGTTTAATCCTAAATCTACGTTAACGAGCACCAAACCCGTTTTACGGTCCGTTTTATTCTCCGTCTGCGTCTGCGAGTCCTGTAGCAACCCCAGCTGTCCTAACACAGCTGCATGATGAGTTACAACATGTTTCATCAGTTGAGGTTACATCACGACGTTACACAAAATGTACTAATTCAGTCTTCATTGCTTATCTTCGCAGGCGCCATAGAAACCTTTGTTGGACGTGAGTATGCTGAATACTTGTGCAGTTAAATTTTTCAGTTTTGGTATCAAGCGCAGCTGAAATCCAGATGTCTAATAAGCTCTTTTTTTCCGATCTCTCTCTCTCTCTTGCTTTCATCTCTGTCTCCCTCCTCTGAAGGGTTTGATGGAGAGCTGGTCGAATGTCAGCGGGAACTATTGTTATATCCGGAGGAATTCTCGCCGGAGTGATACTGCTGTGCATCGTAGCAGTGCTCTGTTACTGTAGACTCCAGGTATCACTGTGTCACAGAGCGTGTGTGTGTGTGGATGTGTGTGTATGTGTGTGTGTGCTGCAGTCATTTTGAAAGCAGAACAATGCGGCTGAGGAGGACTCGGCTTTTTGTGTTGGTGATAACAGGCTGTTGGACCGACGGTGCTTTCAGTCCTGCGGGACATTTTCCAGGCAGTCAGAGTAAGAGGCCACCAGAACAATGGCCGATCCCGAGTGGGAAGCGAGGAAGCGGCCAACATACCGGCACCTCTGAAGCCCCCTTATTAACATGCTTTATCTTATTCGTTAAAATGTCACGCACACAGAACAGTTTTAGATGTAAGCCAAGCCTAATTGCCGCCTCGCTCTAGCTTTGTGTTTAACACACCGACATGAGTGTCATTTCAATCCTCTTATCTAACTCTTGGCCAGAAAAGCAAATGAGCTTAAATCCCACAATGTGAAATGTTCCTTTAACGGCCCTTGATGTCTAAAATACAGCATGTATTACAGAACTGAACCTCAGCACCTCCTTCTCCTCTCTCCCTCTGCAGTATTACTGCTGTAAGAAGAATGATTCTGAGGTGGACATGGGCTCTGTGGCGGGAGCCGACCCTCTCTCACACTTCCCCTGCAACGCCTGCAACGCCCTCGCCATGGACGGCACGGCCATCAGCCCCGTCTCTCTGGACCAGCTGGAAACGGGCTCGCACCACAACCACTGCCCGACGTGCTCGCCGTACTCCGTCCGCTCCGGACACACAGACAACATGCGTAACGGCGGCGAGCGTCTGGGCTTCCACACCTACTACGAGAACCCGTCCGTCTCCCTCCCGCTGTCCGCCAACCCGCAGGGCTCCTCCCCTGTGAGTTTCTACGGCCCCTCGGACATGTTTCCTCCCCCGCCGCGCCCCTACAGCACCGTGGTCTGACCTCTGCTGCACCACACACACATGGAAAACTGAAAACACAACACTTACACACAGCACATGACCTTTTTGTTTGAGACGAAATTCAGGTGATGGATTAGGATACAGCACAGTTACACACACACACACACACACACACACCAACATTACCGCACATGCTCCCTCCTGCCACAGGTTCCAGACTCATTCATCCACGGGGAGGTGACCCAAAACCTGAGCCTCCGTGTGGGGGACACATCCTTGGACCGGGTCCACGGGGATCTGCCGACATCTGCAATAAATGATGTTTTATCAGCAGGGACATGATGCAGAACTCAAGTGCTTCTCAAACAACACGTGGTACTAAGAATGTGTCTTTGCTGATCGGATCTCAGCTGCTATCCGATCGACATTCAGATGCCGACACATCTGGACTGATGCAGACTGTAGTGTGGACACAAAATGGTTTCCAGAGAGTCGAGTCAGTTCTCTTGTGTGGGTGCTGCAGATAAAGACTTTCAACTATTCCCATAACACTTGATTAATATATGATGAATTAATAGTTGATTTAACTTTAGTTAAATTGCACTTCACGGTTGAGTTACGACTTTAATGCACCACAAATGTAACATTCATCAGTGAGAGTTATTATAAAGTGTTACTGCCAAGCTTATGACCAATTAATGATTAAAAGCTTCTGAAATTAAAACGATTGATGTGCGCAGACACAAACAGATTAGATTAAATCTTAAGACATCGGTTTGGGTCATTAATTAAACAAAACTAACTAACTTAATTTATTTAGAAGTTTTCTGGATGTAACTATGTAATTAAGAACCAATCATAGGAATAATAGAGATGTTCTCGAAAGGAACAACATCAGCTCTAATAGATATTTATTGATTACTTATAGATTATTGATGACTTTGTTGCCCATACACACTGTGTTATATTGTATTCTTGCATATTTATATCTTTTGCACATTCAGTTGAGCTGCTAACACTGACTAAAACAACTCTGCAGTAAAGTAGGATTAATTGATTAGACGTGTAATTGAACACAGACTCTGTTACTCTGTAATTAGCACTAAATTGAACAGAGCTTTTAGGAAACCTAGTGGGAAAGTATTAGAGTATTTGTAAATTATAGACTCATAGAATAAAACCAAATTGTCTGTTATTAACAAGAGACACTAACACATTCTTAATATACAGGACTTTGGTTAGATTGCAATAGACGTGCAAGCTTAACAAAGTTCAGCGTCGTGTCAGAATGAAGTCGACAAACGTCTATATCAAGTTAAAAAACAAAAGAAGACGCCGACATCTCAGCTGTTGATTAATTATCGGTGCCAGACTGATGGACCAGTTGATTTTCCTTCGTAAAAACACCCGAGATACGATTTTATTCCAAGTCCACGCCGAGGGAAAGGTCCATCTGTACGGGGATGTTTGTCTTTCAGCTCCAACCCTGAAATAAAACAAGAGCTGGGAAGTGACATCTGGAGAATAACTGCCATGGCAGCTGCTCGCTGTCGTCTCCGAGGCGTGGAAGAAACGAAAAATTAATTGGCAAAAAAAAAAAAAACTGGAGGTGATGAAAATGGATGTGAACTGAAATGTGGAGTGATAAATTATGAGGTGATTTGATTCATTTAAAGAACAGACTCTATTAAGCGCTCGCCTGGAGGTGGAAGACGCGAGCTTGTGACCTTACGCTACGGAAAAGTTAAACGATTTTTTTTTTTTTATTAAAACGCACGCAGTCGCGATGTGATGAGAAAAGACACTTTGGGTGGAAGCAACGACAAATTGCTCGCTGTAAACAATAAAATGCGGGTTTGTTGTTGTGAGCGATGAACCGCTGTCACCAATAAAACGTCAAGAGAGCAACATACATTCATCTCGTCCATAATTAATTTGGAAGCATTCTTATCACTTCCAATTTTTCGCATGCTTGAGGCCACTCTTGGAAATGACAAACGGCATTTTTTGTCGGGGAAGATGATAAAACTTGGTCACATCAGCTAGTTTAATCAAATTGACTCTCAATTAATCAAATCACTTGATCATTTATCACTCCTTTTTTTTCCTTCCGCGCAGACTTTTCATCGCCTCTGTATTGTTTGTTGCTTGGTCAGCGTGAATATATCGAGCTACGTGACGGAAGAAGACCAGCGCCTCTTTAGTTTCTGTTCTTCTCTGCAGCGTTGCTTCCCTTCCCGCGTTCCCGTCGCTGCTGTTTACTCAGTTAGCCTTAGAAACCCCCTCCCCTCCCCCACCCTCCCCTCCAGCTTACTGTACATGAGGGCTAACCCTTTTTTTCCATTTTTTGGTTTTGTTGTTTGCTCATGGGGCTTTTTTAAATTTTCTTCTTCCTTCAAATGAAAGAATAATTCCGAGTTTTAAAATAACGCAGCCACGGATCGTAATAAGCTGCTCCTCACAGTTTGGCCTCTGTACGGTCGGGGTTTTCTTTTTTCCGATGACGACGGGGAATTGTTCTTCTTGCGTCTTCTTTTCTGGTAAACTGTAGTGAAACTGGACTGCTGACAGGAAGTTCGGTTACGCAGTGTCTTCCGCGCGCGTCGACGTATTTAACACATTCATGTTTACAGGGCGACGAGCGAGAGAGCGGCCCTCAGATTTTTTCGAGGCGTCGCGGGCAGAAACTGTACCATACTTTGTTGATCTTGAAAGCTTCGTATCTTATAAGCCATTATATCTGCTTTACAGTACGGTAACAGTATATGCCTGAATCTATATATTTTTTAAGGGAGTATTGTAGTTTTGTTTCTTTTTTTCTGAGGGGACGTCAGGGTTTCGGTGTGTTTTGCTGAGTTTGTGCCAAAATGTGAGTCTTGCATTCTCTTCAATGATCCTTCCATCTGTTTTTCCAACATGTTGTCGGATGCTGTTCGGCAGCTTGGTCAGCGGCCTTAAGCTTCAGTCTGTGACGCTCTTCCTGCCCCTCCAGCGTCAGTTTGGTACGTCGGTGGCTCCGCGGTGAAGTTAGCAACAATACACAATACGCAACATTCAGTTAAACTTTCAATATAAAGCTTCCTCACAAAAAAGTGTACATATTATGGCATGTTATGACTTTTGGACCGGACGCAGTTTGGTTAGGTTTAGGCACCAAAACTTGTTACTTACATAGTTCGTTAAGTCTCTTAAAAGTTATATAAGTGATGATTTATTGGCGCTTGGAATATGTCGCAAGTGTCAAGCGGGAGCGTGCCTATGTTCCCACATTTCTACGATTTTTTTTCCAAAATTAGGCCCTATGTTCCCACATTTCTAAGATTTTTTTTCAAAAATTAGGCCCTATGTTCCCACATTTCCTTAGGCTTAGGGTTTCCTTAACCTCTAACCGGGGCCGTTGACCAGGCTGACGTGTTTGACGTGTTTCGCGAGTGAGAACAGGCTGTTTTTACGATACGCCAGAGGAACACGGTGAGAAGATAACATAAATGTACATTTGGAAGGGGAAAGAATTCACTTTGAAATTGTCCTGAAGTTGAGCTTAAAATGTGAAAAACATTTAAAAAATATGATGATATTTAGTTTAAAAGATTGAAGATTATTAGTCAAAAGCTTTACAGGTGATATTTATTCAGTGTATTCTCACACCACATTGTTTCCACCGAGCTGTGAGCTTCATTATCACGTCTCCTCACCACACATCCCCCTCGTTGTTCAGAAGTATGTGCTGAATTATATCCATAAAAATAACCTTTTCTTTTATTATTATTGTTCATTTAAATGTCCACTCAGCATTGGTGTTTCACTGCCACATAGCCAATACACCCACCCAACAAATGTGGCCCCCCTGGTTTGTCCTACGACGACCCGTTTGTTGCACCACCACGAGCACCTTTGCTGTATCAGAGCCGACATGTTATTTTTTTGGTTCCCCTTTCCTCGTTCTTGACTGTCGAAAATTGTATTTTTCAGATATTTCTGTATGAAACTAGAGTAGGTTTTGGTATATCCCTGATACAGTGAGAGAGAAAGAAAAAAAACACCAAGTTTCACAAAATGTTCCTTTTTTTGGAGGAGGAATAAATGTTTATATCTGCCTGGACTTTCTTTGGGTTTGTCTTCACTTAAATAAATGACTCAGGCTGCAGTTGTACGGGATGTTGAAATCGTCAGTTTCTGGGAAGAGGACAGAAAAAGAAAAAGCACCGATGTATAGTGAGAAGCATGAGAGGGGGGGAAAAAAACCACAGAGGGACAATCAAAGACAAGTTAAAAGGAGCGACACACAGAAAAAGGGGGAAGTGAGAGTTGGAAAGAAATGAAACCAGTCAGTCGTTGGGAAAGAAGTTGACGAAACAGCTGAATGAGAGACTTCAGGACAAAAGGCAGAAATGAGGAGAAACTCCAGGCGTGACGTGGAAGCCGAGACATGAGTTGGTGTCGTTTTACGGGGCGGAGGTGATGAGTCCTCTTTGTCATTCATGCTTTGGTATTCCATCACTTTACCTGCTGGACCCGTCAGGCTGCTCGGCCTGGCGGGACAATAATAGACCGACCGGTGCCTGTGTCGCACCAACACCCCGGGGCGACATATCACGAATACCAGATCGTTTACTGGTCGGCTGTCTGGCAGGTTCGCACGGCACCTGCGCCAGCTGCAGTCGTGAGTGTGAACAAAACGAAATGGAGGAAAATGGGTGTCAGATTTAAAAAGACATACAGACTGTGGGAACTCATTATCACCAAAATAAACAGAGGCAGGTATGTGACCTGAGAGGCTGGGCTCATAAACAGGTGTTGTCTGTGTGAGAGAGAACAGGTGAGGTGATAAGACAGGTGAGGACTGCCTGTGGGCGTGTCTTAGGCTGTTGTTCCTTCACACACACACACTCCTTCAGGTCTCTTATAAACCCTGTTGAGCCTGTTACTGCCCATTTACCTGTGACACTCACTCCTTCACCTGACACTGTATGGACGAGGCTCTCACTGCTCTTATTAAATGTTTCAGTGTGGCTAAACCTCACCTGCTGGAGTATCTCTCTCTGTTATTTACCTTTGGACTATAAAAAAGCGTTTCCTTGTGTCAGGACGACTTGGACTTTGTCCTGACATTTCCTGTTCGTTCGCACACACACACACATGCTGCTCTGACTTCTCGCCTGCATCACTGGAAGGAAAAAACAAGCAGGACACATCTGGCTGAACTCCCTGATCCACTCAGGATACCAGCGGGGTGTCACAACACGACCACTTGGACTTCTGCGGTTTGGAAAATTGGAAGCTTCGACCTGCAAAAGGCTGCGGCTGTTTGGGTTCGTGTCAGCGTCAGCAGCTCCTGAGGCTGCAAATCCGGGCGAGATGATGGAAGAGGTGTCTGTCATGATGGCGTACGATGCCAACCTGGTGGAGCAGATGAGCGAGGAGGAGATTCTGGCCTCTCTGGTGGAGGAAACAGGACCTAAATTCACAGTAAGATTCACTGTTCCAGGGTTGCATCTGATTGAATTTGCTGTAAAGTTACAACAAATATCACCAGCTGAACCACAATGACAGACTTACCAATGATTAGATTCCAAACCGTTGCATGACTCAATTTTTGGCAAGGAAACATTTTTTTTCACAAAAGCAACTCTGACCTGCAAGGCCGTCAACAGCTCCGGTCCAAACTGATCTTCCAACTGAACTTTTAAATGTTTTATGTTGTGACAAATAGTCTAACTTCAGTCTCGCTCTATCCTCGAGGAAAAGGAAACTATAAAAATTGCAGAAACAACAAATTTCCCCCCCAAAAAACAAATGCAACCCAACTCTTCCTTGGGTTTTCTGAGCTGTCCAAACTGTTTCCCAATGTTCAACTTTTACTTGACATCTATACAGCGAGCAGTACAACAATTTCAGCGTTTATTACCCTTAATTTAATCTATTTCTATTAAGACAAGACCTAGAATATGTGCAATGAGAGCATCTATCTCATCCTAAAACATAGCTTGACATACATTTTACAATGAAAATAAACCTCACAAAACAATATCTCCTTTTCATTATTCATCTACCTGTAACCTGCTGCACTTTGCCTCTCCACTATCTACATATTGATGTGATAAAAAGACAGTGAGAGTGTTGAATCCGCGGGTCAGATAACCACGTAACCGCTGTCGTTCCGTCGGACGGACGTTCAAAAAACTTTGAGGTCTTTTTTTTTCAGTTTCGCTGTGAGCGTAGTTTCTGTGGTTTTGCTCGGAAAGATTTTCAGTTGCAAATCAAAAACTTTCCTCACTTACTAACATCTGAAGCATTGCTGAAGTTTGAGTGGTGGATGGATTCAAAAACACATGAATGAAAATGACACTAGCCGAGTCTAACAGGCTGACGGACTGCACACCGCAACACCAAACACAGTCCTCTACAGGGCAGATGTGATGGGAAATAAAAGGAAATTAATTCTGATTGCTCATTCTAGATATTTGAGATATAATAATTGTCATTTCAGCCTCCCCTCCGCTATCATTCACATGTGTATCAGGAATTATCACCAGCCACCTTCTCGTCTCTGTCTCATCTCAATTCTTATCCTGATCTCAGTCTCTTTCTGGGGACTGTTCTTGATTCGTCGCAGCCATAAAGCACCCAGCACCAGATCTGTTTCTGATTTCTTTTAAATATGTCACTGCTGTATTTGATCAGCCTCGACTCTCTCCCCTCAGGTCCCGACGAAGAAAGCAAAACTTGGGGAAGGCCGGCTTCAAATAATGGAGGATGAAGAAGACCCCTTGGACAAATACCTGGTCAGACATCTTTCACATTTCTGTCTCTGAAATGCATTTTTTAAAAGATCAATTCAGTTTTCTTTCCCTCTCTCTGCCTTTATACAATGACCTGATTTCCGGAGTTTATATTCCGCAGTGTGCCGCAGACCTTGACAGATGTTTTCTGTGGGTTTTTTTGCAGAAGGAGAACCGTCGTCTGGAGCAGGCCAGCCTCCGCCTGGAGCAGGAGAACGACAACCTCGCCCACAGACTGATCACCAGCAAGGTCGCCCTGAGGAACGCGCTGGACAAGGTGTGATTAGCCGCCGCCCTTCGCAGAAAGGTCGAAACGATTTAATTTAAGAAATGCAAACTCACCTTCAGGAGGCCGCATGAACTCCCAAACGTGGAGGGACCTCTTGGGAGACGGCCAAACTGTAACCTCAAGGAAACTTAAACAAGAAACTCGGCTCGAAATATCAACTAGTCTTTGCTTGAACTTCTTAAAGGGACAGTACACACATTATTCCTCACACCTGTAGTGTTGGGCTGCTTTTTTGTAAGATCACGCAGGCTCGGGTGAAGTTGCACGTGCGTCACAAAACAAACACTGGAGTGAAACGAATAATAAAGCTGTGGCGTTGATTTCAGGCGGAGGACAGAGTGGACGAACTCACCAAAGATCTTCTGCAGAGCAGACATCGACTGCAGGCCACAGAAGAGGAGAAGAGAGAGAAGGAGGAGGAAACTGCCATGGTAAGAATTATTAATACATCTGACAGCAGAACCGTTGGCGGTCCAAACCGCTGTACATGTTTTTAACAAAAGTCCGCTGTTCTACACTGCATTTCAACATTTGTAAGCGTGACGCCACTGGACATTTTAAGAGCTTGTTTTTTTGTGCCTATACCTGAAAATTGGAACGTAACGAAACGTAAAGTTTGAGTCTGATGACTTTATAGTTCCTCACTGTCATTATGGGTCGCATGAGTAAAGGATTTCTTCTCTTCTTATAGTTGAAGGAAGTGTTTCGGAGAGAGCTGGAGAAAGCCGAGCAGGAGGTCAGACGGTCGTCCGGCATCATTTCAGACTACAAACAGGTACATATAATTAGATCATGCTTTAATCTATAAAAGATATATATTGATAAAGACTACAGCGATGATTCACGGGTGTTGGTGCTCTTTCTTCGGCTCAGATCTGCTCTCAGCTGACAGACCGTCTGGAGAGGCAGCAGGCCTCCCACAGAGAAGAGTTGGATTCACTCAAGGTGAGAATAGCTCGACTGTCATCCTCCCTTCTTTCATCGCCCCTCAAACTCACGTCGTGCTTCGACTTGCACAACATGTTGTAGGAAGTCTTTTTTTACAGCTCTTTCCAAAAAAACTCCTTAAAGCTTTCGTTGCTTATCTTTCTCACGAGGATTCCTTTATAACAGCGGGTGGGTGTCTTCATTCCCATTCTCCACCTTTGCAGAGCGCTCTGAGGACGTGCTCGCGCTGTCAACATGTCATAGATTCAGACGAGCCGGCCGCCACAGATCAGGACCTGGCAGCCATGGAGGGCCGCGAGACCACCAAATCAGGCCAGCAGGAGGACAGTGAGAGCCCCAAAAAAGCAGAGCAGAGGAGGGATGAAGAGGAGAAGGAGTCTCTTAAAGCTCAGATCAGGGAGCTGGAGCAGGATCTGGCCCAGACCAAACTTCAGATGGTGGAGGCCAAGTGCAAGATTCAGGTGAGAGCAGATTCAGACGCCGCACTTTCACAAACACATTCTGGGAATCGAAACGTGCAACAACCAGATCAAAACACTGCAGGGAATCATGATTCGACACTTTAACATCTACAAAAAAAAGTAAACGAAACCTCAAACACACGGTTTTGTACTTGTGGGTACTTTCCAGGGAGCGTATTCACTGCCTGGTTCCTAATTTAACAAACGTATCTCTTTCAACCACATTTTCCAAGGAGAGATCAGCTTTAACTGGAGGAGAATATTAACTGAAGTCAGCAACAGAGAACGTTTTTTTGGGGGGCTTATTTGAGCCCAATCGATGTGAAGCACCCTCATTAGCTGTGGGCCCGTGTGAAGATGGGAAATAGGACAGGATTCCCCCGAGTGTAGACGCTGAGCGAGCAGCATCCAAGGACTGATTCGCTTCAAGCACATTATTCCTTTTATTGTGATTAAAAATGGTTTAAAATGATGTTTCAGCTGCTTTAAAAAATCAGTTTCTCTGTCGTACTACTTCAATATACTTGAAATAAATATACAACAACAATATAACATCAGTATAACAACAATATTGTCGACTTTGTACATTTTTTTAAACATATTCTCTGGGCCATCGAATGTCACATGTGTAATCTACTTTTTCCCCTTTTTTTAAATGACAATTTCCATGTGAATCAAGAAATAAGAGACAAACACATGTGATTAGCTTTATTTTGGCACAAATCACATGAAATTAAAATGCTAACACATGTGTATTCCACAACTTCACACATATTCACATACAATCGGCCATTTTTACATGTAAACTAAAGTTTTAACATGTGAAAATAAAATACTTTCCATTTTTTATTACCAAAAGTCGAAACAAGCTACTTCTCCTGCTTCAAAATATGCTTTAATCAGTATATTTGTAAAATAGAAGACGTAGACTTCAGACCTCAAGGAATTCATGCTTGCCAAACTTTTGAAAAACAAAAAAACAAAATAAGAAGGTTTTTTTAGCACGCTTGCACAAATATGCACTGAAACAACCTTATCATGACCTAAAGTTCCTATTTTTCCCTGTCACGCTTCTAACATGCTCCCACTGTGTTCCTCCTCATGCAGGAGCTGGAGCACCAGAAGGGAATCCTGGCCAGCGACCTCCAGGAGGCGAAGAACAGCTGGATCAGCAAGGCCTTCACCTCCCTGCGGACGTCGAGCGGCGTCCACGGCATCAGCATTCACAGGGACGGAGGAGCTCCCGCGGCCGGCTGGAACCTCCACGGCGCCTCGCTCTCCACCTGGAGCGCCAAGAAGCTTTCGTGGCCCCACAGAGAGAATCGAGACAATGTCTGAACGCTGACACAATAGATGATGTTGTCATTTTGTATACCACAGCTGCTATGTGTCGGTTTGTGCGCTAGAGGGCGTTCTCCTGCACAAAGGGAGTCAGGAGAGTACCTGGGAGCACAGCAGCTGCTGCCAGACATGTGCTCTCTTGTCTGCCCACCACTTTAACACCTACTGTACACACTGATGAATGTCCTCTGTACATTTGTAAACTGCATATTTCTGTATATAACCTTTTCTATTTGTAAACAGTTTAAATAGCGTAATAAAACAGGTGTGACACTGCCGCGTGTGCTCTTGTGTGTGACGTAGGGAAACTGTGATGTCATCAGCAGAACCGTTGTAGCGGGTCTTTTTGAAGGAGTGTTTCCTGCGATAAACCACAAACACGGTTCCTCTTTCGCTATGACCACACCGCCTTTTTAAAGGGCCAATCCACTGCAGCTCAAACACACCGACGGAGTGGGGGAGAAGTAGCCATCACACTGATTATTATCTCTGAACTTTGGCTCGCAGACGTAGAACAGACTGTAACAGAGGGACACAGAGCAAAGAACAGAGAACAGGAGAGCAGACGAGTCGAGGTCCCGAGCGTTGGCTCGATATTGACGCTGCTATTAAGAGAAACTTCTCCCTCTGGAAATAATCTCTCCTGCCTGAAGCACTGATGGCTGCAGCGGTCAGCGGCATGTGTGTTGCTGTTGCTCTCCTCATGTGTGTTCTCGGAGGAGAAGCGCTGGACCTGCTGAGGGCAACTGCAACATCTGGGAGTGAGTATCCATTAAAAACAGGACAGACAGTCAGTGTTTTCTGACTGTTTATCTTCTCATCTGGAAAGGGGTTTTTGCATCTTGCTCGAAAAAGTACTTTATAAGTAACCGATCCCAATTATAGACATTATAGATGTCCTAAAAAGCTGATAATCTGGCTGTGTTGCTGCTATTTCACTATTTAAATGTGTATCTGCGTGCCTTGGGTGATTGTAGAGTCAATTTGTTGCCATCATGTCATTATTTCATGTTATTTTTTGAGATATTTTCATTTATAATGTGACAAGCAGACAAGACAATAATGAGAACAATAGAAAAACAAATAAGCAGTGATATAACATTTAAACAGAACTGTTACAAAGAAGCATAAAAACATGAAATAAGGACATGAATTCTAATAATTTCTGTATTTTATGCTCATATTATCTTATTATTATTATTATGTTACATTCAGTGTAGTGCTTGTGTTTAATCAATGTTAGTTAATAGGTAATAAGAAGTCTTCAAGATTCTTATTAACATTATTTTATCTTCATAACACTATAAAATGTAAACAATAGCATAATAAACATGTTTATTGTTAGATTATAAGACATTTCTAAGCACTATAAATGAACTTGTTAACAGTTTATAGACATTTAAGAGCATTAATGAAAGTGTCTTACAATTGTTGTATCAAAATCATTTATTTAGTTTGACTTACTTACCAATTATATGTATATTTTTAAAGCTTTACTAAAGTCTGTTGCATTTATTAACAGTTGACTTTGTGTTGCACCAACTTCCAAATGACCAATACTTGTGTTCAGGGTTGATAAAATGATTTATTTTATTATTTTTAATTACCACACTTACATTCTTTAAAACTTTGAAAATTGAAGTCTGTTTATTGGTACAACTGTGAGCATGGATAACAAGATAACTACTAAAACTGGTGTACTTAATTGTTTTAGAATTATTATTTGAGTATATAAAAGTATACTTTTACCTTTTTGTGTTACATTTGTAGATTGTAGATTTCAAAATAGACATCATTAAGCTCAACATCAATGTGCTAAAACAAAAATATACTTATTCCGCAGCACTGAAAGTGGTAATTCAGTCTACTTCTAAAATGTACTTTTTTGTAAATGTATCATAAATGGAAAACCTGTGAAAAAAAGTGCAATTCAATTTTCACTCAGAAACAACAGACTTGAATATATATTCATTTAAGCTGTACTGACACAAAACATTACTAATAACATCAAAAAATGTTAAACAAGTCTATGATGCTGCTATCAACACTTTAATAATCTTATTAACAGTTCATAATATTAACAAGCCTCTTATAACGGCCTTATAAACCGTCCACTAAGCTCTTAATCAGAGACGTTATAAGTGTAATTTCCTCCCTCAGGTCCTCCCTCAACTCCCAGGGTGCACTGCTGGTGTTCGAGCTTTCCAAACACGACCGTCTGCAGCTGGCCTGAACCCTCTCACTCCCCGCCAACGCACTACCTCGCCACCTACAGGTAAACCTGAGACACCACGCTGACGCCTCTGAGTGAAACTCACTGCAGTCGTCGTTAAGAGTCATTTCGGAGCCTCATGTAAATGTAAATGTGTGTGAATGTGTTTGTTTGTCAGCGAGAGACACCAGCAGTCTGTCATCAAGCAGTGCCAGCTCTTCCAACCCGGCTCTTCAACCTCATTTATGGTCCCAGCATTGTCATCCTCATCCGAACAGGTAACAGATTTATTTACTTTCATAGCAGATACTCTGTCCTGGACTGGACTGGACTCGTGATTGTGATGTCAGTGGTCACATTTGCTGTAACCTCAATCCAGATACTGTTAATTTGACTTCCAAACTGCTCATGCTTTCGGGAAAAACCCCTAAGTCAGACTTCTGGTTACAGTTGCGAATGTCCAGAGACCAGAGTGAAGTTTGTCTTGTGATTCTGATGTAAGCGGCGCGTCAGTTAAAGATAAGATAAATAAGTTGGTAATGGCGGGAAATCACCCTGGATGCATCGTCTCTCATGACCGTGTTTGACTGTATGTTTCGACTGTAATATGAAAATATACTGGAAAAAAGCTCAAAATTCTTCCTCTTTTTTTCATTCTTTCAGATGTGGTTCTGCCTCCTGCCCAACATGAAACTTCTCACTGACTACATCATCAATGTCACGGCCGTTTCTCCTGCAGGCAGCAGCTCCTATCTGTCAAGTTTCATGTTGGAGGAAATTGGTGAGAACAGCGCTCATGGCGATGAACACGGTGTGATCAGTATTAAGAGTTTAATTTGATATCATACTGAAGCGCAAACTGTTTCCTTTCTGTCTGTAGTGAAACCAGATCCTCCCGTAGATGTCCGGGTTTCCCCTCGAGGCACCAGAAACTTGTTGGTGGAATGGTCTCCTCCCCCTTCCTGGGCTAACCTGGACATCCTCCCCCTAAAATACCAGATACTGTACCAGTGGGAAAACAGGGGCACCCCAAAGTCTGTCAATGTGAGAATGATCTTTCATTTAAATACTCTTGGGTGTCAGCGTCGGCAACAGCAGAGTGACTTTGAAAAAAAAAAAAATTACCCCAGCTCTTCAGACAGCCTCAAATTTCTTCAGAAACTCCCATCATCTGTGGAAATCCTCCCCCTTTTCAACACAACTGAGATAAAAATACGTTTTGTTTTTGTTTTCATTTGGATTTGACAGCATTTCATCTAGTTTCACTTTCATTTACACCATTTGGTAGATTTAGTCACACAGAAATACATCCAACAGAAATACGTCCAATAGAAAATGATAAGAAATGCAAGTAACTTTAAAATCAAACACATCTGTAGTGACAGTTTGGGAAGTCGGAGCTTTCTGGGGAATTATGTGTTATCTAAAAAAAACTCCAGATGATGATGGGTGATTGTTAAAACCAAAACCTTATCATGCATTTTTCTCCTCCAGCTGGGTCCGTTCGAGAGCACCAAGGTGGAGCTGAAGGGTCTGATCCCAGGAAGGCCCTACACGTTCCAGGTGTGCGCCAAGGAGCTGCTGGGTCTGGGCCAGTGCAGCGACTGGAGCTCACCTGTGAAAATCACCATCCCGAGGGCCAAAGTGTAGACGCTCCCTCTTACTTCCTGTTTTCATTTCATTTTTTACAACTCTCCTTTTAAGCTAGCAATGACGTTGAACTGCAGACACCGTTGTTGTACCACCTGCACTTGCAATGCAAGAGATAATTATTTATTTTTTTAAATTTATTTATAAATTAGTAAAGTTTTATTTTTGTAATACTTTTTGTCACATGTTTTTATTAATGAACGATTTTTGACTGATTTTGAGACACACTGTGATCTTGTTTTCATCATTCTGTGGCAGCTCCATATTTGAGTAAAAAAAGACTGAATAAAAACAATTTGTTTGTCTTGAATCCGTCAGTCGACTATGTCCACCACGAGCGGGGTGACAAACTCCGAGTGTCGGACACCGATAGTGTAGGACGGAGGCTTGGGCAGGTGCATGTAGGACTTCTCTGGGCTGTACGCGCCGGGCCCGGGAATAGCAGAGGAATAACTGGGCCTCTTAGTCCGGCTCTGCATGGAGAAGGACGGCTGGCGCTGGAGGTAAACGTCCGGGTTGATGGTGTTGTATTTTGCCGGACCGGGGCTCATGGAGAGGTCCTCTGACGGAGCGCCGACCTTCCTCCTGGCTGAGAAGCTGTACCCGGCGCTGGAGGGTTTATTAGGAACCTGGCAGCCCAGAAGATTTGGGAGATTGTAGCTGGAGCGAAGAAACGAAGCCCATTAATTCCGTCAGAGGATGTAAATAAATAAATAACGGCAGGGAGAAGAAAGCAGCTTTATTCTGTAACGTGTCCTGCGGTTTTTCACCTGTTTGGTGCTGGAACAGGGTCTACAGAGCGATATCTGGTGCGGGTGCCGATGGTGTAGGATGGAGGTCTGTGGTGGCCATTGACAGGCGGAGCTCGCTCCGGGCTGTAGGCCCCCGGCCCCGGAGTCTGGAACACCTCACCTGTAAACACAGAGAGAAAGTAGCGTGGAGAGATTTATTTAATTTATCAGCTTCTGTCAAAAAATCTCTGCGGTGTGATACAAGTTTATCGATTGTATACTTAAATATACTGAAAGTTACCCTCACCACAAAGTGACAACTTCACAATGTTTGTTTTGTCCAAAGTATTTAAAAATAACAGAAAATTAAGACAATTATTAAAAGGAAAAGCTGCAAAATCCTCCTATTTGTGAAGCTGTCACCATGGCACTGTGTCATCTGTACTTATAATACACTGTTAGGTAGTTTAATTCATAGCAAAACATAATTTTATAAGGCCTTTATAACTTTTTTATGTGCTAAAATATGAGTAACACGTAAATAAAGCTGTCAGACGAATGTAGTAAAGTGAAAATTACAGAATTTTCCATTAGAATGTAGCAGAGTAGAAGTTCGAAGTGCCCGAAAAGGAGAAGTTCCTCATATTTGTTGAGTAAATGAACTTCTTCCCTTTCTAAGTGAACTCTGTCTGAAAGGACACTTCTAATTGTCCTTTCCGGCCCACTGATTGGATCGTTTACCCAGCAGCTGTTCTGATGCTTCCCGGCGAAGGTCGAGCAGACTGAAATGTGGTGAATAAATAAATAAATAAATACACCTGCAGTTACCGGGACACTTTTTTTCATTTTCTCACCTTTATTCCCTGCTCGCCTTCCTCTGCCAAGGATCGAGTAGGAGGGGGTTTCCATTCGGCCGAAGCGGGTGACCTTGGAGTCGATGTGGTACCTCGGTCCTGGGCTGGAGTCCACAGAGACCACTTCAGGAAAACACAATGAACAAACAATGAAAGTCACCTTTGGACCTCAGAAAAGAAAGTGAACACACACTTCAGGCAGGTATTCGGCCAAAAACCCACCAAAACATTACAGGAGAAGTTCACCCAAAAATAAAAAATTCAGAAACTGCTGACTGAATTGACATATTTAGGTGAAGTTGTCCTTTAAAGATCTCTGCTGTGAGGTGACTCTGGACTCACTGGCGCTGCTCATCCGGCTGTGGAAGGTGTAGGCCGGGCTGCTGGGTTTGGTGTAGTCATGGTTGATGTATCCGACTGTAGGGGGCAGAGCGTAGCGTCCGGGGCCCGGGCCTGAAGAGGAGGAGGAGGAGGAGGAGGACGGTGATGAAAATGATGCAACAGATTCAGCCCGTGTAGCACGCCCGCCGCTCGCTCTGGCTCGGGCTTGTATGGCCTCTGATGATTTCCATATGGAGCTATTTTTCTATGGTTACGCATTATAACGGTTCCCCCTGCCGCTTGTTTGGGAATGGATTCTAAACAAAGTATAAATCTCAAACAAGTGTGGAGCAATGGCTGTATAATTTCACAGCAAAGAGCAGTTCGGCCATAACACGGTCCATGTGCACACACACACACGCACACCAACACACACACAGATCCCTCACACTGACCTCTTTCTCGAGCTGAGATTATCGGCCGTTTCTTCACCACCTCCTGCATACTCCGCCAGCCGCTTTCTGTCCTCGTCTCTTCCTCTTTGGGTTCCTCTGTCACCTCAGACACTTCCCTTTTTGTTTTCTGCGTGTGTGTGTGACTCTCTCCAGGTGATCTGCGGCCTCCCGGGGCTGAATAATACATGACCATGAGGTGAAGAAACCCTATCTTGACCGAGGCCCTGTGTTGTTCCTCCACCTCCTTTTTTTTTTCTCCCCTTAAGGTCCCCTCAGGACAAAAGGTTTACATAAGCAGTGCCAAAAAAGTTGACTTTGTTAGGGGTAAAAAGAGGACAACCAGTGATTTAAAAGTTGTATGAAGACAAAAATCTGCACTTTTCTGAACATTCAGAGGAGGAGAACGTTTTCCTCAAAAGCACGGCAGCAACAATCATGTCAGCAACATGGCATTAGCTCATCTGTCATCCTATTCCGAGGTATTGTGTTACTCCCACTCAACGGCAGGCTGATGTATGTTTGCTGTAACTAATATCATCTCAGCACACAGGTTATTAAAAATGGAAGGACTTACACTGATCTTCTGTCCCAGGCGGATATCTGACAGGCTCAGCATCTCCGAAACGACGAACAACTGGGTTGGCGGTTTGATTCTCAGTAAGAGCCAAAATTGCTGTAATATTTTGGCAAAGTAACCTGAATATCGCATATATGTTGTGGAGTAAAAGTACATCATTTGTCTCCAAAAAGTAGTGGAATCAAAGTATTCAATATCAGAAAATGGAAATACTCAGTAAAGTACAAGTACCACAAAACTGTACTGAAGTGTAGAACTTGTGTATTTATCACTTGACGCCATCTCGTACAGCACCAGGCAGGGTCAGATCAGTCCAAAGTCTCACTTCTCTTTCCAAAAAGTCTCACTTTCTTCAGTGAAAAGAGAAGTGGAGGAGGTAAACAATCTAATTATCCCTCTGTTCTGATGCCCAAACCCATAATTATATCTGTACATACAATATAATACAGTACATACAGGCTGTTTCTCCTGCAGAGTACTTTTATTTTGAACACTTGGCACTGTGGTGGAGTTTTCTACCAGGCACACCGAGGGAAAGGACTTATATTTAATCCATGAAAATCTTCCATTCGAACTACAAAAACGTCAATTTCTGGGATTGCGAGAATTCCCAGACCTTAAAATTAGTTTCAAAAAAAGTTTGAGGGGAACTCGAACATAATCCACAGTCGGCTACTTTGCGCCCGGGGAGCATCTGGAAAGAGTGAACTGTGGCAGAAAATACTAAAAACGAAAAAAAAAACTGTTTTGCTTCTCCAGTGTGAGAGAGTCTGGCAGAAAATTTGCTCCGCTGCTTTCTACTAATTCTCTTCCTGAACACAGAGGTAACTAAAGCCTTGAGAGCGGAGCCATGACCAAGTTAAACCCCACGCTGGTTAAATATTAAGCAGCGGTGACTCTGAGTGGTCACAGGCTCTGTAATAAGACTCTGCTGTGTCACCGGCAGGAGAAGGAACCCGCCACGGTTGGAGGGCGCTGACAGGAAACACAGCCGCTGTCTTCAGTTCCCTCTCTGAGCGGGGAGCAGAGTGAGGTGTGTTTCCAGGAGACGCGACTCCCTCATCGCTGTGGACGAGACGCAGCCTTGGACTCATCAGTGTTTGTCAAATATCACTCAGCTTTGTTTTGACCTCTCCGACATTATTGTTTTATTTCTGCTCCTCCTCAGGAGCTCAGTCGCAGATTTGGGCCCCCGGACCAGCAGAGAACCAGAGGTCGATTTAGGTGCACGTAGCGCCTCCATGTGGTCAGATTTTGTACGTTTCTGCCCCTCAAAAGATGAACTGTCACGCTTTTTTCTCGGTCAAACGCTCCACACCCATTTAATTACACTCATTTCCCGCCACTGAAAATGAGTCCGACACACCCTGCTCTGTGTTTCTGTGATTGCGAAAACATTGTGAGCTTTTTCCTAATTGTCACGCTTCATCAAAACGTTTGGAAACCAGATTTATAGCATGTGTGAGATCACAAGAACAACCTAATTAATGTGACTCACTGGGTATGTTTATATTTTGCACGTATAGATTCCTAAATTGGAGTTTTTGCTATTTTAGATATTGAGAAAGGATCACTGGCACCCACGTGCAGGTCTGAGGAAGCCGTATGATGGAAAACAAATCAATAAAAATGATCTTTAAGGATCTCAAACTTGTGTTTAAAACCTCATAGAGTTAAATAATCTGTCATAAACGTACATAAATGGGAAAAAAAGATCTAGATCCCTACAGATGTTTGCTGAAACTTGTATTTTTTGGCTTCTTTGGCTATAAACATGACTTTTTTCCTACATTACTCTGCTGACGTAAGCGAACTACACCCCATGGTTTTATGACTAAATCTCATATTAACAGGGTTAAATAAAATATCAATCTTAAAGTGTATTATTTACTGGTGTTTAAACTGGTAGTTATTTAACACATTCTTTCTGGCGATGCACAAACTTCACACGCATGAAAAAAGGCATTTTTCATTGTTTCTCTGAGGCTTTTCGGGAACCTGATCCTCCTGCAGCTACTCTTGGAGCGACCAGCTCCTCTACTGTTGCCAACAATTATCTTAAAAAATGGAGCTTTTGTTTGGAAAGGCGATTGAAGATAAGTGGAGCTTGCGAGTGTGAAAAATTGGAAGCCGTACCCACATTTGATTTGTGGTTGAGAGAAATGGTAAACACATCACATCTGGAGAGAGAAACTTCATAAGGAAGATAGACGCTGTGTTCGTTAAGATCTGGGGCCCTGTGGTGGAATTTCTTTCAAGGTGAGGAATAATGTGTTATTTTCAATTAAACGTGACATAATTATTGTTGCGCCAGGATGTGCTGTGTCTTGGTTTTGTTTTTATTCCTGTTATTTTCTCAAAAATAAAACACATAACTTAAAATATTGCTGATTTCTTGTTTGAGTAGCAGCTGATAGTATCAGTTTTAGTCACAAGATGTAACTATGGAATGCATTCTGCTTATTTTTGGGATGAAATGAACATAAAATTATAATTATTAAGTGTTTTGTTTTTGTTTTTTTGTCCACATAAACTGCTAAATTGGGCATATTTCACTTCCGACAATCCTCTTGCAGAAAATGTGTCGAGCAGTAGGTCATATTTTGAAGATTAATTGGTGAAAATATAATATAAAAGACAACATGAGCAGCAGAGTCGGTGTATCATTGCACACACACACACATACACACACACACACACACAACTCATTCCCAAGCTTCGTGTTTTCCGACATGTTTTTATAGAACAACATTAGAGATTGATAAACAACTTCAGTCATTGATATTTCTTTTTTTTTTCTTTTTTTTTTACTAAACTAAACATAACTTAAGAAATAAAACATAACTTTATACAGTTTTAAATATGCTGGTACAATTCAGTACAAAAATAAAGGCAGTGAAAACGTCTCCACACACAAACAACCATCAGTCACATACTGTCGCTCAGAGAAAAACACGTTTGGCACTTTATATGACAAAAAGCATGAATTGGAAATACTGAGTGACAATTCTTAACTTTTTTCTTTTTTACACAGTGGAAGTTTTTTTTTTGGATTTGGAGCTTTTGATCCATGAATGCTGAACAGCCACTAGATGGTGCTTTGGATCCACAGGAGAAAAGGAAAACAGGTCACAGAATACTTTCTTAAAGACGCTCGGGCAACACTTTCTAGTTTGTTTGAATCTGTTTTGTTGATCACCTTTTAGAGCAGGCACGTGTCGAACATCTCTGACTGATGCCCGACGTTTTACTCATGCTTATAACGTCCCTTGAGAAACAGAAACAGTCCGCGTGGTCTACGTTTTTTTGAATGTTGACACCAGGACGTTCCGAGGCGAGTCCACCTTCTCAGTTGCAGAAACAAAGCGCTCGTCTCGACTGGAAAAGATGAATTAAAAAGGAAGAAAATCCCATGTTTCATGTTTTGGATGTCCTCTCACCGCCGCGGCCGGTATGTCCAGAGGAAAAAGTCTTATAATTCCCATATAAGAATACGTCTCTTTCTCTCACACACACACATCGACAAAAACACACTCACTCAGTTCTTTTCTTGACTTGGAAAAGGCAGCGTGTGCTAGGATTTATCCCCTTGGAGAACCTTGAATTAAAAAGACAAACTCCGTTACACATCAGCTTTTCATTCAACGGTCCTTTTTGCGTGTGTGCGTTTGCATGTCTGCGATTAGATTTGAGTGGCGTGTCCCTGCGTTAGTGATGCTTACCTACCTGGTTGCGTGCTTTGTGGGATTTCTGCATCAGCACTCTCCACTGGTCGTACAGCTTCATGGACATGCTGCTGCAGCCGTAGGCGTGTTTCCGCACCCAGCCGAAGAACTGCTTCAGCTCCCTGCGCAGGGTGGAGTTGGAGTCCCCGCTGGATTTGGAGTCGCAGGAGCCCGACATCAGGCGCTCTGCGTGGAGGGAAGAAAGAAGGAGGGGACGGGAAAGAGACTGAAAGTTAGACTGGCTTTAGTTTTCAGAGCGGCAGCGGTGGGAAAAGTACTCTGATTATTAGATCGTTAACAAACTTTTTATACATTTACTTAAAGATATCTGCCGACATTAGCATGCTAACCAGTTAGCCCTCTTCATAACTACACTCCAAGCCCCCAGTCCAGAATTTGAGTTCATCTGTTAAAATCACTCCTAGCTTCCATTAAAAGTTCTGGAATACATTTAGTTTTTTTTGTTTTTTTTCACAACCCTTGTATTGTTTCCATCATTCCCGACAGTATTGATAACAGTTTGCTATGAGAACTCATTGTTAAGTCTGGGGACTTAACAATGAGTCGCTGCAGCATTCAGCAGAGCAAACAGCACGACTTGAATCGCGTTCAGTCTTCCTTAATCATCCTTTTTTCAGTTCTTCTTTGTGTCCCTTTGTGTTGCAACTGAAACGTTACATAAACAAGGTCTGGTCTGATTTTTTAATATTAAGTTTGGCGATATTCGACTTGGCTTTAATTTTTCTGTTTTGATGTGATATAATTTAAGTTGATGCCTTTGAACCGATACATCTGCCACAAATCGATTAATGAAACACAGAACAAAACAGGCTGGAAGAAGGAAGGGTGAAGGAGGGTGACGCAGCACCGCCGCCGGCCAGTTTCAAGCAGAGCGAGAAAACAGCGGGACGTGTGGTACAAAACGAACTTCAGCGGTACAAACTGTCTCGTAAAATTGACCAAAAAAAGCTCTCGAAACACCGAGATCAAGAGGAAGAAGTGCTATCAGTAAGTGCTCCAGTGTGTGCTCACCACTGTGGGGTGTGGACGCAGCCGTAGGGTGGCTCCACTCGCTCCAGATGCCGGCCTTGCGAGAGCCGTAGATGCCCACGGGGTTACAGCGAACCTGGGGGAAAACGCAGGAGAACACACATTTACATAAACTGTGTTGCACCATTATTATAATTATTATTAGAGGGGAGGACAGGGGGTTGTCAAGGGTTCTGGATTAAGATCAGCGAAGTTGATCACCACTCATGGCATCTTTCAACCACTGTGCTGTTCTAGCTTGGATTTAAGGTTCCAGTCTGTAGGAAAGTTGATTGTTGGGTCTCATTCCCCATCAAATACTGAAGCTTAGAGATTGTACGTTGGGTAGGCTGCAATTCCATGGCGTCAGTATTTGACGGGTTGGGAATTTCGTACAAACTGCACCTGGTAGATGTCCGATCGCGCTAGCTGTTATGCTTGCATCTTTGTAGAGACCTGCCTCCATCACACCACCTTAGATCAAGCTGTTGTCCTTGACGGGTGTCTTTTACTGAGTCCACAGAGCGCAAGACAGCAGGACACGGTAAGGTGGACTAAGTGTTTACATCATTGATGCATTGATGGTGATCACATGCAGTCGGAGTTGAGGAACAGTGTTTCCCAGATGTCTAACTTTTAAAATCAAAAACATACACTACATGTTTTTATATTTATATGTATATAAATAAATCTTCTTCTTTATGCATTTAATGGAACAATATTTCTATCTATTGTCCCCTTTTTACCGAACCATACCTGGACGAAGTACACCGTTCCAGGTCTCAGTCCGGCCAGCCTGCAAGACGTCTGATTCCCAACGTCGTCCATCACCTACACGAAGAAAAAAAAACAAAAAAACCCAAACACAGAAGAGTTGAGTGCTGGAGGTCTGACCGCAGTATTAAACACCAATGGGCACAAACTAAAACACAAGGCAGAGTCAAGATGTAGAAAACACAACCACAAACCATGCGCAGACCCAAACATGCATGCACACCACATTGTTTGGTGGCTCCTGATCAGCATGTTTATGCAAATATTTTCGTGTAACTGTGCCTGCTGGGTAAAAATCTGCTCTCTGTTAGGTATTACGGGGCCGCATATGCTGAGAAACCGTCACAGGAGCATGCGCAGGTACTCGCGGAAATACACAGAAATAAAGACGAGCAAATAGATAGAGAGGGGAAACAGAAAGAAAAGACACCCGGACACAGCAGTTAATAACGCCGTCTGATAGTCCCCACTTTCTCTCTGGCATTCTGTCTGTAAACACTTGTTCAAAACGACTACAACAGAAAGCAGAACGTGGAAATTACAGGCATCAGAGGGCTAATGATGTGACGTGGGGAAGCCAAACCGCTGCGCGTCTTTGCAGCCATATTGAAGACATTAACAGCTGAGATGAATCCCCTCCATTCCTCAGCATGACCTCATGATTAGGGCCGGTTCAGAGGGAAAACGGCGTTTTTGTTTTCACCACCAAAAAACCCCTTAAAGCCACTTTGGATCTGAAGTCTCCTCTCTCTCCTCCTTCGCCCGCCATCTCGTCCCTCCGCTCCCCCACCTTTTCTGTTTTTTCCACTTTGCGAGCAACGACTTGCTTATATTACATGTGTGTAATTCCCCCTTAATTACTGGAGAATCTTCACTCGTACCCAGAGGACTCAAATGGATTCTGGGAAGCACCGTCTGCAACGGGCTGAAGGTTTTTGCACTGTATTTTTCATTCATTAAAAGTTTGAACCGAGGTATACACAGTGGCTCCGGACTGTGTTTTTTCTCCAGATCAAAACCTGACTTCTCCTCCTGGCAGCCGAGGCCTCAATCATACTAGATTAGAGGTGATTACAGCATTAGGATGAGAAACAGCTGGGACAGGGCTGAAGTAATATATCTGCCTGTGTGTGAGAGACAAAGAGGGGAGATTTATGTTCTCATAACTACGCGTCCTTGTCCTTTACCTTCCAGTCTTGGCTGTCCTCCAGTCTGTAGCGGATCTGGTATTTGGCTTGAAAGAGGAAGTCTTTGAGGGCGGGTGGGGCCTCCCAGCGAACGCTCAGCTGGTCTTCCAACTGGCCGACACGACTGACAGTCACACCTGACGGAGGGTCCGTGGTCACTGGAGGGGAAAAAGTGACGGCGGAGGTTATTAAGTACGATCACATCCAGAGCTGGAATCATGAGAATGTGCCAAGAATCAACTGGTCCAAACATTCAAAGGTCTAAATATTTACTAGTTTACGAGTCTTCTGTGATAGTTGTTTTTTTTTTTTGCAGACCAAAGGAGGAATCAGTTAATCCGTACAAAAACCGGTGGTTGCAGCTCTAATCCCATCAAATCCACTTCTAACAAGTCAGGCCAAGAATCGAAACAGTTATGTAATGAAGATCTGTAATGAAGACTGCTGAATGCCCATTTTCATTTCCCACAGCCCACAATTATATCATCAAATGTCTTGTTGTGTCTGACCAACAGTCTCAAAGCAAAACATATTCAGTTTGACAAGATTAAGCATCAAATCATCACATTTGAGAGGCTGAAACCAGTGAATGTTGATCATTTTTGCACAGAAAATGACTGAAATCACTATTTGATTAAGAGAGTAGTTGCCCATTTGTTTTCTACTGACAGACCAGTCGAGCTTTAAGTGACATTTTTTACGTTTTTCTCATTTGTGGCATTTACATTTACACACGTTTGACCAGTCAGGGTCTGAATTTTGATGTATTATCTCCACTGTGTTTATTAGTTTTCACAACTGACAAAGAAACATTATATTTGCAAAAGAACCGAAAAAACAGTCCAGCTCGTGCTTTTTTTTTGCTATTTTCAGGCAACAAGACGGAGATGTTATCACCACTGAATGCTGTTATTTTGAACATGTTAGCAAATAGCTGCTTATTTTCACACAAAGCCACAAGATTATTCATGTAGTGTCGTGTCTCTGGTCCTCTGATCAATCTAAGTCAATATTTACTCTTTTTGCTCTGTTTTTGGTCACTACCAACTCCTCTGGCTCTTTAGCTGCCAAATACTTCATTGTGTTCACCAGCTTGTTTGGTACTACTCAGATTTTTTATTAGAGAGATTTAATTTAAAATAGCTGAGAGCTTGTTTCTGGAAATGAGGCAACTGAGGGTCAGAAAACCAAAAATCTCAGCTGAAAGAGGCTAAAACGCTCCGCAGAGCTTTAGGAACTGCAGAGGAAGCTGATCGTTTTCTGATGGGTCGTCACTTAAAGCACGTTACACAGTCGTTTCCAATAGTCTATTAATTCCAAAATGTTGATCAAAGCAGCTCTCGGATCTAAGACATGTCTTTAAAAAGATTAAGTACGTGTGTTAATAAACAACTTCGTGGATTTTTTTTTATTTATTTGGGGGGAAAAAGCAGCTTGTGTGCTTGATAATGAGGGAAAATTCTCAAATGTACAAACAATGATTTCATAAGAGGCACAAGCTGGGTTAATATTGTAATTTATTACAGCCATTAAGGAGTATATTTCTATCCGAGGAACTTAACGATAAACTTCTGGTGGACAGATGGCCCAGATTATCATTTTAAGCCAAAAATCCATAGCTTAGGGGCTTCTTGCTACATTCTGGACTGATGTTTGCAGGGTCAAGAATCCATTCAATTCTAATTTGAAGCGGTAGGAGTGATGTCTTTATGTGTAACAGCACATCGAGGGAGTGTTCGGTGTTGGCGGAGGTTTTGCGGTCTCCGAAGAGTCGACTTGTGTACGCCGTGAGAGACTTTTATCATCTGACAACGATTATCTTTTCAACAAACAAACATATTGTGACAGACCATTACTTTAACTTTCCTCACGTTCTGTTTTGAGCTTTTTAAGATCGCTTCAATATCAACTCCGGTTCCGTTTTTTTATAATGTCATTCCTCAGCAATAAACAAACAAGGAAAAACCCAGGGGAAAAGCAGGAGATGAGAGAGATTCAGTGGAGGGAAAAATTGGGAGTTGACACGAGAGTTTTTTAGAGGATTTGTTTCTGGACACCAGAGACTCTCTGAGCTACGTAATGTGTGTTACTTCAGCAGTTCCAGTTCATAGTCTTAGGTAATTTTAAATTGCCCAGAACAACGATAAGTCTGAAACAAAGGTTATTAGATGGGAAACAACAATTAATTGAAATAATTGTTGCACTTAAATGTATTTTTCTTGGAGAGTTTCCCATTAATATGAACTTAATCTGAAGTATTTGAAGACAAACATGACTTATGAGTTAATTTCATTAACCAACTCGGCCCGACAGAGTTGTTTTCTCATAATAACGCTCATAAGCACGTTTCTGTTCCATCTACTTTTCCAATTTCAGCTTAATTTACTCACTTAAATCTCCCTAAAGACTCTTCTTACTGTCGAAAACTGACATAAATCCTGATGTGTGTTCAGTCATTCCTGCGCTCAAAGCAGTTAAGCCTAACAAGCAGCAGCGAGCATCTTCTGGACTTTCGTTGCCCTGAATTTGCCCTCTCAGGCTACGAAAAGGCTATTGACTTATCCTCTGGGTGATGGATGTCTTTTTCACTTTTTATGATTTAAAAAATGAATCTATATTTTTGTTTTTGGCCATTAAAGACGCCACAGTACAGGACAGCGCTGTGTGTGTTGCTCCTATACATGTGATGCATTAGGCAGTAAAAGTCAATGAGGCATGACAACCACCAGATGAATCATCATTAACATAGGTTGTGACACTCCTCCACGCGCCCTCGTCTCAGAGGCAGACACCAATACAAGTTGCCTCAAGTCTCTCGGTTCAGAGGGTTCCCCGTGACAGAGGAATGCAGAGAAGACTGTAGGTGTTTCCGCCTCGCCTTCATAACTGATTAGACATGACCGTAGACGCAGGTGACTCACAGCAGCGCGGCGCAGGTGTGGCTGCTGCGTTTTACGACCTTGCTACTGTTGTGGAAACTTGAAAGAAAAGAATGGCCGGGGCAACCCGAGGGAAACAAAACGTGCGAGCAGGTCCAGAAACCGCCCACGCTCTTGCCTGTCTCTCTGTTTCTATACTGTTACCGGGCCCTGCCCTGCCCCCGGGGTGTGTAAACAGGTGTGTGTGCGTGCATACATTAGGGAAACAGAAAGGAGATTAAGAGTTTGATGGACGCTCGCTTCCTCGCCAGTGACACGTTTGGCCCCTTAAACTCTATATGGTTTTTCCCCCGGTGCGTTTCCCGGATGACGTTCGGAGCGTGTGAGGAGCGAACCAGGTGAAGAGCTCCGAGCTAATCAGGTTCTATTATTTCAGGTCCAAGTCTTAAAGCCTCAAAAAGCCCAAACTCCTCTGGCCTCGGGGGTCTACAGCCGGCTCGGAGACAGGATTAGGTCTGAGGATCAGCCTGGAACATTCCAACACCACATAAAAGGGGGTTAGCGAGTGTTTTTCTGCGTGTGTGTGTTTCTATGCGTGTGTGTGTCCAGTGAGCATGAGTAAAGAGAAAATGAGCTCATCAGGAGGGAGGGCGTTTCCATTCGTCACACACCTACGCTTGTCCAGGTGCGTGCATTCATGTCTGTATGAGTGTGCGACTTCTTTTTTTCCGGGGATAATGAGGAAAAGAGGAAGAATTTGGCCTCGCCGTAACGCTCCGGTTGCTTAAACCCGCACTAAGCCACGCGGGGGGAAAAAAAAACCCACATAACATCGCTTTAAAAGGGAACAACGCTCAGCTCCCATCAGGGTTGAAGCTGGGTGAGCGAACAGCTTTCTCCAAAAGTCAGGAGACACTGAAGTCCGGCCAACGTCCTGTCTGTACCAATCAAGAGATGAACTTGTGAAGTGAAGTGATGCTTCTTCAATACTTTAAGAATTGCTCATTTGAGGCTAAAGTCTTTGACGGTTCAATACCTGTGAGTCACGAGATGAACCCGAATGGTAATGAGATGGTCTGGGATCTCCGTTAGAATTATACAAAATAAATACAGTGAATTTGCCGCACAAAGTTGTGTTTATTTTTGGGAATAAATGGTGGAAGTCACTTCTGCTAGCCAAGAACATATTTGGCACACAACCCCCCCCCCGACCGTAAAACCACAAATTGCTGCTGTAATTCCAACATTTTTATATGGATAAGCAAACAAGACACAACACATAATAAATATGCTTTGAAAAGTGCTGGAAGGCGTATTTTTATGTCTTTTTTTTGGCTTTATTGGCCCTGGCTACAGCCTTGATGCTAAGCTAAGCTAATCCGCTTCCGTGCTTTAGCTCCAAAGTAAACAACAGCCATGAGAATGGTACCACTCGTCCTGAGAGGAAACATGAGTGCATTTCCCAAAATGTCCAATTAATCTTTTAAAATAATCCACCAACTGTTCGGGGGTGGAAGGAAGCTGCTGTGATGAACGGTCGCAGGTGGACACAGGTATCCATTGTTCCTGATCATAACCTGAGGGCTCACTGACACCAGGATCTAAGCTCAGGAAAGAATAAAAGGGTCTCCAAGAAAATGGGTCAAAGTTCACACTCACCCACGTCTAGGATGTCGAGCGTGATGACATCAGAGGCAGCGTGGCCCAGCTGGTTGGAGGCCTCCACCCAGATCTCGTAGGGCGTGAAGAGGTGCAGGTCCCGGGTGATGCTGCAGGAGTACGGCTGCGAGTGAGTGTAGTCCTCGCACTCCTTCTCCTTACCGTACCACCTGGGGGGAAAGCAGAACGCATGAGCTGGACTCTGGACGGCGCCGACACCCTTGAATAATGCATTTGACTTTGGATTTATGTGAGCTGATGTTCGACTGGCGAGGAGTTTATCTGATGTTTTATGAAGTCACACTAATGTACCTGTTGGTGCACCTGTTGGCGCCGCGTATCGTGTTTTTTATCTTTTCATCGCTTTTAATATCTGAGTCAAGTATTTAAAAAATGAGAACTCATCTGAAGCTCACATGTAAATGTAAAACTCCCAGGTGAATTCCCTGTTTTATTCTAATTCTCGTGAAATTTGACTTTTATAAATGGCTCCGCCGGCTGGCAGCCATTGACCTTAGTATTCTTAAAATATGGTCTGCCAAACAGATATGGAATTTTGTCCTATTTCCAGCACCACTTTTTTTTTTGTCAGGCAGTTCAGCTCATCATAAAAATCCCACATGTCAATATTTTCATTTTGGACTGGGAACATTCCTGATGGGCTCACCAAGTCAGAACTTTAACCCGTTTAAACCCAAGGCGTGTTCGCCTGGTAGTGACTCCCTTCATTTACAGCACTGTGGCACAATCACTACATGTCTTTACGTGATTTTATATAAAGTTAGGTTCGTCAAATTGCTGTCAATTGAACGTCGAATGTACCCCTCCCGACCCAACGGCTCCAACATACTGTAGATTTGCATTTAACAAGATAAAGCAGCTGTATTTGCATATTTTTCTTGTGTCCAAACACGCAACAGTTCAACCGATCCAGTGAGGAAAAACTGGAAACCAGCCGGAAACAGTGGCAGCTCCACAGGAGTTCAGCTTAGATGCTGCCATGGAGTCACTTATATCAGAACTGGAGTGTGTATTTAATTGAAATAACAGCAAAGAACATCACTTTAGGCTTTTCTTAATAGAAAAAACATTTTCTCGATTGGCTGCGGTGAGAGTATAATTCATCAATTGTCTCTACTGGCAACGCTGTCTTACTACTGATCTGATTCGCTGCTATAAACAGTCAGACAGGTAGTTTGTCTCATCACATGCCAGGTATTTTTTGAAAAAGAGTTTATAATGGTGCCTTCCCACAGGGTTCAGTGGACAAAAATATTTGGCGCGTCAGGTTGGCTTGGCGTGGAACACTTGTTAACCTTTTGACTTTGCCACATGTTGAGGCGATATTGAAGGCAGAGTGTCTGTTGTCCAGTAAATACCAGATATCAGTCCAACATATCTAACTCTATGGAGAAAGACAGTACATTGTTGCGTCTCATTTCCAGGTCGTCAAATACAGAATTTTGGGGTTGTTGGGGGACGGCAACAGCGCTCTCAGTGAGTTGTTTTTAAGCTTGTGGAAAACACAGATAATGGATGTTGAACTTTTTTCCCCTCCGAGGGTCAAAACTGACAGTCATGGTGGACCATGAGCCAAAGCAAACACCTGTTGTAATGTACTGTTAGGATCCTAAATGATCCGAGGATACTATGTTTACTTAATGTCACCCAGCCCATCATGCAAAATAATCAATAATTAAGGATCTACATACTTCAGGTCCATTTTTACCGCACAGAAACTTACTCGAAAACCTCACTAGAAACAACTGGTGGGTCAAACTTAACATTATGCATTCTTGGTCTGTATACAAAGAGTTTGGAGGGTCAAAAGTGTAATGCCTAATCTTAAATTTCACTAAAATCTGTTCAGATTTCCTACTGAATTGAATGTAGCTGTATCTGTCTCTATACCTGAGTTTGTACTTGAGCGTGTACTGCGTGCTAATGTTGGTCTCTCCTTTTCCTCCCGGAGCCCAGCTGCAAGTCAGGTCTTTGGTGTTCCTGGACCAGCAGGTCAGATTGACCGGCTTCTCCGGAGGCACTGGGAAGAGAAAGAGGGAGGACAGAGTGAGAGACATCGATGAAGGGAAAGGAGAGTGGTGAGGAGAGAAGGTGGTGGAGGGACGATGTCGGGTCCTTGAGGGTACAGAGTAATTCCCCCAGACGCGATGTTCCTCAGAAATTGGTGTGTTTTTTTTTCTCTTAATTGTTTTTTTTGTGTGTGTGTGTTTCCATGTCGAAATGCGTGTGTGTGTGTGTGTGTGTGTGTGTGTGTGTGTGTGTGTGTGTGTGTGTGTGTGTGTGTGAGTGTGTGTGTGTGTGTGTGTGCGGTCTGATCTGGTCGGACTCTGGATCCCTGCCAACATTCCTCATCTCTCAGAACACAGGGTGCTGAACACCAGTGTCACACAGAGATTAGGATCCAGACCGCATCTCCCCTAGTGTGTGTGTGTGTGTGTGTGTGTGTGTTTTGCGTGTGTGCATGCGCACCTGTGTGTGTGTGTGTGTGCGTGTGAAAATGAAAGCTTGTGTTTCTTCATCGTTACGTTTTTTTGTCTTTTTTTTACTCCTGTAACTGCTGCTGTTAAAGACTCTGCCGCAGTGATGTCACTACACTCCAAAACAATTCAGCAATTATTACAAATTACTTAAACATCATCAACATAACTGATAGATGTAACGGACAAAATTTAAAAAAAAAAAACACAAGAGTTAAGTTGGATTAAAAATAATTACCCTTTAAGGCTTTAAGTGTTTTTGTACTTCAGTGAGTTTATAGTTTGTTATTTCCAGAATCTATACGGTTTTGCCTGTATTGCATTTATGTCGCGTTCGAATGACTGTTTCATGCTAACTTAACAGGGCAGTTAAGCTAGTCATAGTTCGGTAAACCAGCTGAAACTACAGCGCTGTCGGATTTTATCCAATTCTCGGAAAGTGGTATTAGGATCCTGGACGCGCCGGGGCTGGCCAACGTCCGTAGACACTTTACTTCGCATTATGTCGATGATGTTGGCTCACTTTTGATTGCCATTAAAGGTGTAATGTGTAACATATGCTGCAGATTAAAACAAACAGGGGAGAATAAGACAGAGGGGAGTCCTTCGGTCTTAACGGTAAGCTGAGCTGCTGGCTGCATCCTCATATTTACTCTACAGTACATTTCATCCAGAAAGCAAATAACTCCTCAAACGTCAACGGATTTCTTGAAGGAAACGACTGCCCCTACAGGAGAAGCCTGTTTCAAAGGTTATCATAAAGCACCACGCTATTATCAGCAGCTTGGCAGTGCGTTATGTAAATGTTGGTCCTCATAAGTATAGAAGTGCAAACACGTGTCTGTGTAAAGCGTCCTATGACCCGCGCACTATGAGTGATTGTGCGAGTAATGGACCACACAGGCGGTCGGAGCGTCGCACAGTGACGCGCTCACTGAGGCCTCTCGCCGGCCCGAAGGCAGAAACACTAAACATAAAATACAGCCGAGACCGTGTAGGGACACTTAAAGATCTGCCCACTGCTTCCGTCTTGTTTCCCCGTATTCCCATTTCCTTTCACTCCTCTCACCTCTGTGTTGTGCAACTCTTCTCGATCCTGTTCTACTTTCCCTTAACACGGACGTAGTGGGCAGATAAATGCACGGACAACGCTGTCGAACTTACTCCCGACGTAGAGGCAGGAGCCCGCCAAGATGTGGCCCTTGTGGTTGTGACAGACCAGGTTGTCGCCGGACGTCTGCCTGGAGGCGTTGAGTCCGGCCAGCGTCACGCTGAGGTTGGTGGGGCTCAGCACCCGGTACAGGGAGCTGGGCAGCTGCTGGCCGTTGAGCGTCCAGAACAGAGAGCTGGCGTGGATGCCGAGGTCGGAGTGCACCCAGCAGCTGGCGGTCAGGTTGGACCCCATGCGGAGGACGGGGTCCTGGGGGTAGATAACTGCTACATCTGGGAAAAGAGAGCAAGACAGATGAGGAGAGGTCAGCGTAATCATCACAGAGGGGACGGCAAATCATCATCCGTTATCACATTTCACAAGATAAATGTGAAGGACTACAGATAACAATTGTGGGTGTTTTATTTACTGTGTGAGAGAGAGAGATCATCGAAGAGAAGGGAGGGTGTTTATTTCCTCAGATTGGTGGATTTTTTACAAAAATGTTTGATTTTCTAAGAAGGATTGACTGAGCTGTGAGAGCGTCAACACTTTGTCAGACCACTACAAATCTTCGCCCGGGGGGCCACGTCTGTGGAGCTGACAGACTTTGTGTGGTCCCGCGCTTTGAAGAAGCTAAAACCAACTGTAACTCCACACCAATATTAATATCGCAACCCCCCCCCCCGACTGGAGCTCTGACACAAAACATTTACGCACACGCGGGGAACACAAACAAACACCTGCACAGAGGGGCAGGTTGTCTTTGTCACCGGAGACGGCGGGACTAAAGGGGGACCGTGATTAGCCGATAATATGCTGATCCGGCTGAATAACAATCAGTGTTTATGTATTCCAGGCGCCGAGGACGGGACGTTGCCCCGGAGCTGGGGTGTGAAGCCCTCTTAATACCCCCGCTCCTTTACAGTTCAAACACCACAGTGAAAGACACAATTACTGCTGTTTATTGTCTCTGCCTGACACGCTCGCTGGAGGAAATGGCTTGTAAAAAGTTATTTGTTTGGAGAGGCTGCGCGAAGCACAGCGCTCATCAACGCCGCGGATGAGTTCAACCCCGCGACAGCGAGGGAAGAAAGTTGTTGAGCAATGTTTAATACCTAGCAGAGCCTCCAAACAATGACATGTATGATTGATCGCCAGTCTGAAAATCATTTTTCTTTGCAACAGTTACTCAACTAATCAATTAGTGTTGACTGTCACAATTTATCTGTTCCCTCTGTTCAAGAAGCAAAACTTTGGCATCGTCTCTCCGAGCTGAACAGAACTGTTACATCACGGTTGTCAAGAGAATCTGAACCATCACAGTGCTGCGTGTTTACACATTGGTGACTGTATTGATCAACTTTTTGTTTTTCTTTTCTTCTTTCTACTTTTAAAGGGACATTATGTAGTTTTTGGGGGAGACAAACCGAATAAACAAACTAACGTTGTTTTCATGACTGAATAAACTGAACAAACAGACTTGACCTTAAAGGACAATCATGCTGTTTTACTTTGTTTATATGTGGCGGACCCTGCCACCTTTCTAGCTTCGAACAGTGTTCTGAGGACTTTATTTTCCTCTGAGAACAGCTTGTTTATTCACAGATAAAATATAGAATATAGTCATGAGTTTGTATTATTACCACGATTATACTGTAAATAATAAAATTCCAGGTTTTAATTTCTTCTCCAAAACTACAAACTGCCCCTTTACAAGCTCCACATGGACAGATTTTGTGACAAAGCATTTTGCTTTACACACTAAGTTGAGCGTATCTGGTGCTTGGTTCTTATTTATCATTATTTATTTTGGGATTACGACATCGCAAGCAAAACCGTTTAACCATTAAAATAAACACTGTAATTGCATTTTACTATCATCTAAAACCAAAAAAATACAATCCAGTATTTTAAAAATAATGATTATATCATAATTAAAAAAAAATGTTTTGCATTAGAACCTCAAATTTAATAATAATAACAATAATGAGTAATTATGTTATAAATATGCCAAATAATATATTATGTTATCAATCATATAGCAAACACAGAGTGTGCTGCAACACTAATGTTAATGTTGTTTCCATGTCGTGTACTTTCAGGTTTCTTTACTTCTTTAAGAAAGTTGAGTATTTGAACAAGATCGTCTTGATCGTGTGATCGTGTGCTTTGGGAAACACTGATCAACTTTTTTTAAACAGTTTTCTGGCATTTTACAGGAGAGCACAACCGATGTATTGATTGGCGAATCAGCACGGGACGATATGATTATTTCACGTCACGATAATCCAACATGATTGCGCTCCAGGATGTTATCTCGATAATCATCAAAATATTCTCAAAACTTTCTAAATAAAAACTACAATTGCAATGAAACATACTGGAATGACATTAACCTGCAAGTCACATTGACAGGATCAGAAAACTCAAAATAATTCAGTAAAATCAACACAGGACCATACGTCAGCGAGTTAACGGCCTCTACAGTTCAGTCAAAGATAACTCGATTCACGATTATCCTGCTGATGAAAATCACCACAATCGACTCGACATTATCATATTATCACTACTGGCCAGAGTTTCATCTGTATACCGTAGTATATGTCGACACTGAAATGTAAATGTTGTTTTTTTTTAGATTACAATGCTGAAAAAGATGCTTGGGGTAATTTATATCCACTAAATTCCCAAGTTTATAGTGAAACTGTAAAATATCCTTCTTTCGTTGCCTCCTGTATCCTGTCACGAGTGTTTGATGATCACGTTCTGGAGATCACTGAACAGAAGTGTGTTTTCTTTACATCCTAACATCACCGGGTATCAGTCGAGCTCTATGAAACTAATCAAGTCATAAAGAAAATAAACAACACGTTAACCAACGATTAAAACAAACGTTAGTTGCAGCTCTATTCTTCATCCCGTCAGTCTTTTAAAGGTGCACGACACTCCCTCCAGCTTTCTAAAGATCTATTTACCCTCCGCTCATCTGTGCGACAGTTGAAAAGGAAGCCGACACTTTCCTCTGTCTGCTCCACAATAGACGTACATGTGGAACATTTTCGGGGGGCCGGTGTGGAAGAGAGAGTCACGCAACGCTTAGTGACAATGAGCCGTGCAGCATCGTCTGGAGATGGTGGTGGATCTGTGTTTCGCGTGCGTGTGTTTTATTGTATAGATTCACACTGTGGGTGTTTAACGGACGCTCTGAAGGGATTATCTTGTCCAACGTCAAATCAGGGCGAGTTCAGTGAGAAGAAGATCGACGTGCAGGAGGTGAGAAGTTCATTTCAGGTTCAAAACAGCTTGTTTTTCATGACTTTGTGTGTTTTAGAGCGAAACAGTTGCTTTAAACTGATGATATCCAACATAAATTCCTCTTTAGACGCTAACAGGACATATAAACTCAAATTTTATGGGATTATGAGCTGCACTAAAAACTAATTATATGTTTGTAAGAAATTTCCACATCGAAACCGTTTTATTTCAGTGGCATCTGTAAACCGCAGCACAGCCAGCGGAGGGGAAGCACCCTCCATCATTGCAGTGAATAAAACCGTAATGACCTATTAGGCCCTGTAATAAACAGCAGGCCAGCTCATGATCAAGGCCCATTGTCTCCTATGAGCCCACTGAAAGTATACTTTCTTTTATTAGCGCCTTTCAGACTGGATGAATAACAGGAGATCCTCTCTGAGCTGAGCTGCTCTCTGCCAGTGAGCTCACCGTAAAAACTAATCCGGCCACTTAACGCGGGGAAGCGGACATAACTTTGATTTATTTACGTTACTGTGCATTAAGCTGCCGGTTAACATTCTCCAAAACCCGAGCAAGTGATGTCACTGCTTTGCTGCGGTCCGTAAAGCCCCTCTTGCCCTCCATGTGTTAAACGAATTATGGCCCGACTTGTTGAAATTCGGCCTCCTGGGAGCCGAGTTCCTCTCTGCGGGGATACGACCGATATACCTCAGCAGGAGCACATCAATAACGGGAGGTGTCAAGTGGACAAAGTGGCATTTGTCCTTTTATTTTATTTATTTATTTTTATGTGAGTCTCGATTATGTAAATCAACGCAGGAAGGAGTCTGTAGAGTTATTGGAAACATATTTCAAATCCAGTGTTCCCCTGTGAGAAGTCGCTGTGAGTGTTATATGTTCCTGTGTGGGATTTACATAATCTCATGCTGATTTATTCCTCCTCTGGAAACTCTGTATCTCTGGTGCTCTTCAGTGGAGTTAAAGTAACAGTTTAGTGTTTATATCCTCTTTAATATCCCTATAACACCACTGTAACACTTTCTATACAAGGATTTCACCGATTTATATCCTTAGAAAACAGTAAGTTCCCTGCAGAATATCTAATCATATTATTTATTGAGATTTAAGACTCTTGTGTTTGTTTTTAAAGCACTGCCTCGACTGACATCAGGTCACATTTCAGAGCTGCACATCCCCAGTTCCACCGCCCGACGCAACCCGGCTAAAAAAACAAAGTGTTTTCAGTCGTTGGCCTGAAACTGTGGAACAGTTTGCCACAAACAGTCGAATCCTCCACATCCGCTGATACAATCCACCTAAAAACCCATCGATTTTTCTTTAGCCTACAAACTCTGAGCACGTTGAGGCCTCTCCACTCTCTGGTTGTTATTGTCTTTTAATTTTATCTGATGCAGTTTGTGTTACAATCATCTCTTTGTAAAGCAACTTTTTGTTGCTTTTAAACGAGCTCTAGAAAAGACATGAACGTGTATTTTCCATCCTACACTTTAGGGGTGTTACGATATCACAATACTCAACACTATAACAACCAAATACTGACATAATGTTGATAACACACGTCTGATAATACCGTGTGAATAATGGAGCAAAGACGTTCAGTCTTTTGTGTTTAATGTTTGTGTTGAAAAGTCTAACACCTAAACTGTTAATTCTATCCCACAGTTCATCACTGTAATATCCTTAATATGTCTTGTAGTATCCCAGTATTGTTTGCATTGTCTTATATCCTCCTGAAGTGTTAGTTTTACCCATTATTTTACAACTATAACATTGTTATCAGTGGCAGGAGCAGTATGACTGATAGCCTCTCAAACTGATATTTGTTTATCCTACATTAACCTCCTAAATGGACATATGCATATTGTATATTTACCTTGTAGACTTGTGTTTTCTGAGTAATGTTTTTATTAACTAATATCACTATTTATCCCCAACATGGCTTGTAGAGTTTTCTAGTCCTTCTAAAATGGTATTTAACTATAATACTCCTATTATCTCCTTACAGAGGCCTGTATTAATCAGTAATGTTTGTACAGACTTTTATTCTTCTGAAATAGTAAATTATCCCATATTCTATCTCTATATTAGTCTTATCATGGCTTGTAGTTTATCAGTAGTGGTTGCACATGCCTCAAAAACTGTATTTCTCATCCTATTTTAACATATAAAGGATGTTTGCAGACTAATCTCCTCCAGAAATACTAAATCTATCCAATATGATACAACTATATCATTCTTATTAAAGCTTGTAGTTCATCTGTGATGTTTGCATCTCTCTAAAATGTGTTGCACTGCTGTAAAAATCCATTCCTCCAACTCTTACTATCTCTGAAATCGTGCACACCAGAGCAGGACAGTGTCACCCAGAGGTGTTTACAGTAAGATCTCCGAGGTGACACATGGACTGAACTGCTCCTGTGGACCAAAAAAAGAGCAGCCTGTACCCAAAAACCACCTCCTCCTCCCCCCCTCCCAAAAAAAAAAAAAAAACCTTCCCCGATGCAGCCAAAGACTTTTTTTTTTTTTACGCACCGATTGGACATCTGCGTGCAACTTACGTGTGGACAGGGACAGCACGCCGGGAGTGTGCAGCATGAGGAAAAGCAAGCAGATATCCGAGACGGCTTTCATTTTCCTCCAGTCGGATATGTTTCTGTCTTGTCTGTCTGTCGTCCTCGTGTTGCTGTGATGTGTTGTTTCCTTTCTCGATCCTGGAGAGAAATTACGCACAGCGGTGGAGAGAGAGAGGGAGAGAGGGAGAGAGGAAAAAACAGCACGGGGGGTTCAAAGCTCCGGGGTTTATATATATATTTATATATATTCACCAAAGACAAGTCTCAGGAGCGCGTTAGAAAAAGTGCGACCCGGTGGAAAAAGTCCCCCCGTGGGAAGCCATAAGGGCCACTCGTCCTCAGCAAGCGACTAAAAGTGAAGCGTAGCGCGTCCTGCGTGCACTCTTTTCCCTTCTTAATGCTTCCTGCAGCTTAATCATACACAAGTTCATACTTTCTAAGCCCCTCCTCTCTCTCTCTCTCTCTCTCTCTCTCTGTCTGTCTCTCTCTCTTCCCACACAGTCGCCCGGTCATTTCCCCCACTCTTTCCGTCCTTTCACTGCTCCTCTCTCTCCTTTCTTTTTTCTTTTCTTTTCTTTTTTTCTCTCTCTCTCTCAACCTCTCCCCCTTCAGTGATGGGTAGGGGAGTCAGGGCCATTCACTTTCACTGAATCACTCTGTCTCTGTTACTTTCCATGCCTCAGGTCTCTGCTTTACAGTGTTTCACCATAGGAGGCTGTTGAGTCAGTGTGAGAGGAACAGGGAAGGTTTCCAAATCCTGGAGTGTCTTCTTCTTCTTCTTCCTCTCTTTTTTTTTGTATCTCTTTGTAGAAGGAGAGTGTGACACAGAGCCTCTTCTCCACGTACAGAAAAACTCTTTGTACCCACTCGAATTATGAAATGTCAGGTTTCCTGTAGGGGCCTGTTGCCCCGACATCTCATCATTCTTACAGTCAACTCATCCCTAAAAATCTCTCAATGTCCGATAATTCATTTGTTAGACTGGCAGAATCTGGTTGAGCCAAGACATCCCGTCATCTTCTCATTCTTGAACATGGAAATTGAAAAATCTTGTCTCAGCGGCGCCTCCTCTGATAACAAATGATCGACTTCACAAAAGCTCAAACAAGAACACTTTTAAAAAAACTTCTCACAAATAAAAAGCTGAAAACAGAATCAACAAATTCATTACTGGACTTCTGCCACTTACTTGCCTTGTTCTGGTATTACCAGCAGGCTAGCTAACAGCTAATGTTAGCGGTGGCTAACATTAGCTGTTGTTGTCATTTTGCTGACTACTATATTACGCTACTTTTAAGCATCTTTCATCTTGTACTTGTGGTTTTGGAGCCAGTTTCACAAGGAGAGACTTTATGACTTATAGTCAGACTTCTAATAAATGTCTATATTCAGCCCATATTTATGTTTTTGGTCGGGTTGCGCCCTCCAGTGGCCTCAGTAATAATTACAGCTGTAAAGGAGGAAGTCAGGAGAAGTTGTATAAACTCCACTAGCGGTCATTTTGTTTTGGGAACAGGGATATACGTGGTTTTGGGAGTCGCTGGTAATCGACCTCTTCAGTCGTTTAGTTATGAGTGATGTGTTGTTAGCGACTACATTAAGTGAGACCACCGACTGGAAAGTGAAGCCACTGTGGAAGTGGCTGAAACCTGAATTCTCTCTGGCAAGGATGTGACTTCAGTGGTTTCAAAAAGATCACTGATTCTATAAGCTTATGAGAAGTTTACCAGACTTATCACTTGATGTATGTAACTACTAATGAGTTTAAGGTCTCAATTGCTAGTTTCAAGTCTTCTTCAATACAACATGATGTTTGTTTTGTGCATTAAAGTCCTGTTTAATGTAAAATAAATGATAAAGCTGGGTATATTTTACAGCGTGGCTACCTTGTGATTGACAAGTTACATTTCCTCAGGTTATTAGTCAGAAATGTGGTCACTTCTGGCCCCACAGAACCAGGACAGCTGTAATGCCGGACTCAATTCTTTAAAACAATAGTCCACAAACCCATAGGTGACGTCACAGTGGGTTTACACTTGAGTAACACTAAGTTGCTATGAAATCTCTTTAATTCGGCAGAAAATGTTTGCCATCTGTAAGAATTAAGGACCTTTTACTGGGGAAAGAAGCGTGTAACAGTACAAATCATTTCCAATAGTACAGGCTACGTTTCTGTAGCAGAGCTGAGCTGCTGTGGATTCGTCACCAGTCAGACTTTCCTTGTACGAACCATCACTGTTGTATATTTCCATCAGGTTCCTGACGTCTCTAAAAACTTTCCTCTTCTCATCGCTCGTCACTCCACGACAACGTTCGCAAACTGCCAATTATGAGCCATCGCTTCCTCTTTTTTTTGCCATCTTGTGACGTCAGCAAGTGTCACTGAATCCCACAGCGGGGACAACGTCTTAGTTCATCCTGAGGGTAGAAAGGCACCAACCAAACAGTCTGAAACATCTTTTTGAGACAGCCCGCTAAAAACAATGGCTGGCCGCCACTCAACAAGTTGCATAGTCTAGCCGTAAAGTGGAAATCATAATACCTCACATTAAACACGACGCCGTGGTTTACTCTAACGGGATCTATGTTCAAGACATAAGGGAGAAAAAAAACGGTTGCTCCTCCTTTGCGTGGTTGCGTTAACATACACAATGATGTCATCACGGTGTTGTTTGGGTTTGCTCGCAGTCCCATTGTCGCGAAAGCGCCCGTCACTATTGCGAAAATAGCCGGTGACTCAGCATAAGTCAAAACACGAAGCCCCAAAACAACCACAAACTGTCTCACTTACTGCTGATTTATCTTATATTTATTTAACGTGACCTTTTCAGTCCAGTCGACCTTCATCAAATATGTAAACAAGAATCAGTCCCATTTATACACATAGATTTTAGACGGATTATCCGATCAGAGGAGCACAAAGTTACACCAACGGGCGTATAATAGGAAAAGTACAAGTGTTACTAATAACATTACCGCTGGCTCTCTTATATTCAAGTTTCCCAGTAAGCCGAGCCACAATGCAGACAGCTAAATGGAATTCAGCCATTATTAACTTTAATATTTATGGTTTTCCGACTATGACAACATGTCTATTATATAAAAGGCCTGTTGGAGGATGAAACACAAAATCTGTTTTGCTTTTATTTACATGTCTGATAAGATCATTTGGTCTGTCAGACAGTAATAGGAACACTATTACTCCCTTCAGGCAAGAAAACATTTAATTTTGTTCATTGATTTATAAATAATCATGACCAATACCTAAATAAGTTGGACATTGTCGACCAATGTACTCTGTGTGCTGCAGCTACATGGAGATCTGCATTGGTTAGATTTTTATATAAAAAGCCCTCTTTAATCAACAGATGGACCTGGAATTGTCTCAGCTGATAACTGTGGGGGAATTTAAGATAATATAACATAACATAACATTAACACAACGTAGCATAACACAACAAAATCAAGACAAAATAGATAATAGATATAAAAAAATATAAACATATTTACTGTATATTTAATGCTTATTATGAGTCCCAACCAATAACATAAGTCAAAAATATGTTTTTTCAACCTTTTAGTCAATAATGTAGTTGTGAAAGCACCCAGAAATGTTGCCGGGCTGCCAGCCTGTCTTCATTTCCAGGGAAATTTTGTGACAGGTGGGAGACGTTTAGAGGGAACCAAAACTGAAAACGATGGTAATCATTAATCTATAGTCATTATATTGTGAAATTAAAATTTACCTTATGATGATGAACGCTGAAGTACAACTATTGTTAAGTGAAAAAGGTGCAGATTAAGACTCACACCAAATAAAGAGCTGTCCAAAATGATAAGAAAAGTATTTAGCTTTTTCAGTTTGACGACAATGTGACATTGTGTGAACTTTCAGGTGTTCAATAAAGATACAAGCAGGTCTGCAACAGCAAAAAAGTCACAAATTATATCAGAACTACAATAATCAGTATGTTTATTTGTTTTTTTGCCTCTGACTGATTGAACAAAAATCAATTAATCAAATAAAGAGGCCTTCCTTCCTCATGAATGATTTGATTACAAGAGAAACAACAACAACCTTTTCCTTAGAAAAGAAGTTCAGGTAATGCGTCAGCCAATCAGCATTGAACAACCACCGAAGCTCAAGATAAAATTCAACAGAAGAAGAAGAAGGAAGGCAGCTTTTTCCATGGAAGGAATCTCCTTTTTCCATGCAGGAAGAGTTGCCCTCGGGCACGGCTTCGGTATCATTTGAGTGGGAGTCCGCTGACACAGGAATCCGTCCAGCATCTCTACAGACAGCGGGGAGAGGCCGCAGGGAGAGGAAATGTAATCACATCAGGTCACGGCGGGATTGAGAAATCCACATTTGGGCCCCAGAGTGTGTCTGGAGAACAGAAACTCTCTTCATGTTCATCACCTAAATGGGCGCCGTGACTAATGTTTGACTAATGGTGGCCCAGGACGTACACAGATTAGTCCTGGTCGTCGTCCTCCGGTGGGGGCGAGCGGTGAGTCAGCGGGAGTCCGGGCGGAGCGCGAGCCTAACAGCCATGATGACCTCCGGGTCCCGGGCCCACAATGTCCCCCTTTCTCCTCACTCAGAGGGGACTCTTGTTCCAGGGGGGCAGTTCCCGCTCGTGCCCCGCCGTTACTGTCCAGGAAACATGAAAAGAATTCCGTGTCACTGCTGTGTCACTTTCCGGACGCCTATTCACCGCGTCGTAGCTGGAATCGCTGATTTATGACGGGCGGCCGTCACCGTCTGCGTCCTCTCTGTGACAATGTTGTGTCACAGTCGCAAGCTTGTGTGTTTTATGCTGCCATTGTCTTCCATCTTCATGCCCACACACACATTTACATACACACAACCTCTCACATGTTTGAACACACACACAAAGACAAACATTTTCCAACTGTGCAGGCCGTAATCCAGAACACCACAGGCAGTCAGAGAGCAGGAAGTGTTGAGAGGCGGTGAAACACAGTCAAGACGGTGACAAAGAGCGAAACGGAGAGCGTCACGAAGATCAAGAGAGCAGCGAGAGCGGTGTTGAAGTCAGATGTCTAAGTCTGCTGTTTAATAATGCCATGTGAGGACAATAGGCTTTTTACATCCACTTGGCTGGAACCGCAACGTGAGAGCACAGGCCTCGGTGTAAACCAATGGCACATGTGTGACAGGATGGTTCGCCACGGAGCTAATTAGCCTCCATCTTGCTTTCCAGCAAACGCTAGCAGTCGTTCTGTCGCTCCACTTTGGTCCAGACTGAAGCATCTCAACGCGTCTGGGATGGATCGCCAGACATTCATGTTTCCCAAAGATGACGGGCTAATTCCTAATACCTTCGGTGATCCCTTGACCTTTGCTTTTTCCACCATGAGGTTATTTGGCATCAGGTTAAAGCAAAAACATGTAACTGAGAACGATCGTAGATTGTTCAGTCTCATCCCCAGATCGTCAAATACTGAAGATTGGAGTTGGCAGCTTGTTTTGGACGCCGACCCAAAGCGTCACTGTTAAGAGGCCTGTGGACGAGACACAAGAATCTATCATCCTTTAACAGGAAGTTACATTTTGTTGCTTGAGATGTAGAAATCTCAGGAATTCATTTTATTCACTTTGGTTATCCCTTGTTTCAGGTAAAAAGGGTTACGGTTAGACTTTCCATGCAAACTAATGACTGTCTAATCCGTCTGATGATAAAAAGTTATTTTCAGCAAATGTTAGGAAGCTACCACGCTAAACAAAGATAGCGAATATCGTGAAGCATGGCTGTAAACATACTACAGCATGCTAGCTGTATGCTAGCAGGATAGCGTGGAACCACATTATGGACACGTAAATCTGCTCCAGGATGCTGTTTATGAAATTATGGCTTAGATGTCTCATTCTGACAAAACAACAATCTGTGTTCAGTGATCGAATCAACTGTCACATCGCTCTTTTGATTGCCACCTTCATATTGGGGTTGTTGGGAAATTTGGTTACATGGTTTAGGAAGTTTCTCTTAAATTGTATGATACCATATTTTGCATTTTTACTTATTATCAAGTGTTGTTGTGCAGTGCAGTCAAACATTCAAAGCACGACCGAGGCATTAACGTCTCCAGAGGACAGTCCATGGATTTCAGCATCTGTTCACCGTCCGTGTTTAATTCCCAGCGTCCTCTGGGGGGAAAATTCCCTGAAAGTATAAATGAATAGAGACAGATAGTGCTGTCCACAGGCACAAGAACACCAGTAAATGTATTATAAAAGAGAAGAGAAGAAAAAAAAAGTCATGCGGCGTTCAAAAAGAATAAGATATTGGGGACCGTGAAGTCAGGATTAGATCTGCTTTGTGGTCTAAGTCTTCCACAGTCGAGTCTGATTGTTGTCTTCTGCATTCTTTTGTAATCTCTATCAGTGTTGCAGCCATAATAAGAAATGTGTTATATATGTTTTTTCAGTCTTCTGTCGTCTCTGTGGAACATTTGGAATTTAAACAAAAGGTTGTAAAATGTAATAAATACATCTAATTGAGATAATGGTTAATATCTGTATGAGACTGTTATGATGTTACAACTCGATAAATGTTATTTGTTGTTATTTGGAACACATGGTGGTGTTTTCCTTCAGAAAAAGAAAATACAGTGAAAAATCCCAAACAAACATGAAATTTCGGACATTTCTGGTGAATTGCCACTCGTCAATTTCTGAACAATGAGCACATGCACGGTGCAACACCGAATCCTGACAGCCTCCTCAGAGTCTTGACTGAAGCAGTGAGACAAAAGTGGATAAACAGCTCATCATCATGAGGACAGGGGTGGTCCGAGTAATCGACCCCCCCGGGGGACTAATCAGAGTGATCGATGCAGGACGAGACGAGGAGGGAAAAAAGGCAGCGAGGAGAAAAAGACAGAGACGGTGAAGGAAAAAGTTCGAGAGCGGGTTAGAGACAACAGGAGAGCCAGAAGCCACTGAGACAGAGATATTTGGAGAGAGAGCGGGGGCAGAAAGAGGGGGAACAGAGACAGACAGAGAGAGAGAGAGAGAGAGAGGGAGAGAGGGAGTAATCAAGGAGAATCAGGACGTTTCCTCTGTAATACCCACAGGCCTCGGCCGAGCCCGGGCTCCACAATCCTCCCTGATTGGAGGGAAGGGGTTTGTTTGAAGAGGAGGTCAAGACCATCAGTACCTTGTTAAGGAAAAGTTGTGTCCAGAGGAATGAAGAAGGCTGACTCCTTCCTGAGGAATTCATTGGGGGATAGTGTGTGGTGTGCGTGAGTGTGTGTGCGCGCGTGTTGGTGTGTGTGAGGACGACGGTGTTAGAGAAAGAGACAATGTTTTGTGTGTGTGTGTGTGTGTTGATATAGTCACTAAAAAGGAGCGGCAGCAGCGAGGAGGAGGAGGAGGAGGAGGAGGAGGAATCAGACTGTGATTTAAGGAGGACCCGTCAGGCCCCTCCTCACATAGTTTCTAAAGCCAGGATAGCAGCGCTGGCATTCGCCGCAATAATGCATGACAGATGTACATCAACCGTATTCTCTCTCTCTCTCCTTCTCCTTCTCTTTCTGCCTCCTCCCATCTGGAGCCAATGTGTTGTTGGTGATGGGCATCACGCATCGGAGAACAAACCGCTATAAAACTGAGAGAGGGAGAGGATTACCGCTTAGTCCGAGGAATCCTCCGGTTCTGGTGGTTTGGAGAGCGTCTTTACATAAATGTTTACGGTGTTGTTGATGTGGGCTCCAACAATGCCTTCATCTTGTTTATAATTCCTTATATTCTATGATTCTGCATGATGTGATTATGAAAAAAAAGATATATTAACATAATGTGAAGAGCATTTCACATCACAAAAAGCAGCACAAACAACAAATTATATTGTTTTTGTCTTTTAATTTGGTTTCTAAAAGCTTGTAGAGTAAATCTAAGCTCATGCTGACAAACTTTGGAAGCTCAAGGAGCATTTTTTACATATTTTTTCTACAGTTTTCTTCTGTTTCTTATTGCTTCTCTGCATGAAAGGTTTCATGATACCAGAACCTAAACATTACTCAATACCACTTCCAAAGAAATGTCCTGGGAACACAAAAAAGAACAATCAGATTAACAACCCTCACAAAAGTGTCACTGAACACATACTTACAGATTTGAAATAATCAAGATATCGGTGCTCATTTAAGTTTAAAGCGTCTATTTTGTCATGATTATAAGAAGTTAAACTTTAAGTATGCTCTTTTCTTTTTCTTTCCTTTCCTTTTCTTTTCTTTTCTTTTCTTTTCTTTTCTTTGGTAAGCCTAAGTGTGTTATTGGGTAATTACTGCTGGTAATAAACAGGTAGCTACCGTCCCCTAATTACCAGGTATTTACCTGGTAAATTCATGGTAACACGAAAGTATTACTAGGTAATTTCCAATGTTAATAAGAAAGTAAATACAATACCTAGTAACACATTTTTGTGTTACTACTGGGTAAATAGCTACTAATTAGGGGGAGATAGCTGCCTGCTTATTATCAGCAGTAATTACCCAATAACACACTATAATTTACCATGTAGTTACCAGGTAAATGCCCAGTGTTTTGGCCATAGTTTCATTGTATTTACTTTCTTATTACCATTGGTAATTACCTAGTAACACTTTTGTGTTGCCATGAATTTACCAGGTAAATACCTGGTAATTAGGGGTCTTTTTTTGGCTTAAAGATGTGACTGAAGATGCGTTCATGAAAAATGTATTGTTTATTCCTCTTCTAACGCTTTTTTTTCTGTTTAAGCAACAATTCTTTATGTTTCTATTTTACATTTCATGAGGTTTAATGTTCAGCTTTACCTTGTGACCAAACTGTAATCAGTCGCAGTCGATCACAGTCGGTACTTTACTTGTATTTTTATCTTATGGTACTTTATATTTCTACTCAACACCTCAGAGGCAATATTGCACTTTTTACTCCACTGCATCTGTCTGAAACCTTAAGTTATAAGCTACTTCTTAGATTACAATTGTTCATACCCTTCCCTTTCAGTGAAAACCATCAATCTGATGTATCTGTATCAAAATCATGTAGATATGGTGGGCTTAACTTACATTTTTCTGATAAACTGAAGGATTGAAGGTTTCTTTACAGGTTGAGAATATTCTCCTATTTCTTAAGATAAACAATCTGTTTAAAAACACTCTTGTGTTCGCTGGAGCTCATGAAAAGATGACTTTTTAAAGAGATACGTTGTTATCACAGGACGTAAATGCACAAAGTTATGATGCTTAAACTACAAAACAGGATTATAATTTTCTCAACCATAAACATTTCATAGATAAAATGCAACTTACACATGAATGCACGACTAATATTAATCCAAAACATTATGTTTTTAGTCACAGACCTTTTTTTATATAGCGAGTACTTTTACTTTTAAAACTTTAGGTACATTTGCAGATAGTACTCACATACTTTTACTCAAGAATGGACAGCAAATGCTTAAAGAGGAATATCTGCAGTAGTATTTGGAATATTTAGTACTCTTACTAAAGTAAATGATCAGAATACACCTACTTGACGTATCCATAGACATTACACAGCTAACTTTAAAGGCTGTGTCGTTCTCCTCATCGACTTTTCATGTGTAAAAACAGCGGACTGTCCCTTTAACTGCACTGTTTTTTTTCACACGTGCCTGTGTTTCTGTGTTCAAACAGCAGAGGGCAGCACATCCACAGTGCATGGTGTCAAATCCCCCCCTCCCACTCCTCCTCGCTCTCTCATTATCAAACTAACACAAAGGTCAATAAAATCCTGCTGTTCTTCCTCCAAACAAAAGCGTCTCTGAGAGCTCTGAGAGGAGCCCGGCAGCATTCTCACATCACCTCTTAATTCAAAAAGTGTGTCCGCAAACAAACAGGCTCTTTTCTGCTGGAGCCGGACACGCACCAGTTGTTTTTTATGTAATGGAGTAAAGACCGAAGCCAAGAATAATCTAAGCTTTGGGCTTCTCTCATTGCCTACTCCTGTGCTGGCAGGAGGCAGAGGACAAGAGAAGAAGAAGGAGGAGGAGGAGGAGGTGAAGAGATGAAATGTGTTGAGAGAAGGAGATGAAGGAGGCGCCGGGTGCAGCAGAGGGTGCAGGTGAGGGAGAGAAGAGTGATCATTGTGACACTGCTGAAGTGTGGCCCGGCATTGTGCTGAGTCACCGTGCAGTTGTACTTTGCTGTATTACTTCCTTGTGGCAGTAAATGGCCTGGAGCACAATGCCTGGTGACAACAGGTACAAACACAGGTGCTAATCTGCAGAACAACATGGAAAAATCCATCCGAGCGAGATTAATGGGAGATTAATGTGAGATTAATGCGTCTCTGTTGTGTTGGGTGATAAATGTTGCAAACAGTCTCAAGCACATTTACTTCAATGCTCTTTGTTTGGATGGTTCTGATGTATTTTTCCTTTACTTGAGTAGCTCTTAAAATACAACAACAACAATATTAAAATGATCAAATAATATAACATATACTGTAATGATGCAACACACTGACTGTGTAGTGTTGTAGCCGCAGTTCACATCAAAATTACATATTTTTCCCCTTCACCTGTCATGCTGTTAATGCATCTGGATTGTTTTGGTCTGAGTTGCCAGAAAAAAATATGCAGCGTCTTTTCACAGAAGTTGCTCAAGATCGTCCGCAGACCGCGTTGTCAGCAGTTTCACGTATGAACTGCTTTCTTTCTCCTGAGCTACACCCACCGCCCGTATCACCGCGCAGACGGATACGGGCGGTGGGATTAACGTTCACATCCCGCACCGTCATGAGATTCTTGTCCGTGCACGCCGCCACCTTTGTGATGATAGTGCAGCTCGCACCTCAAACATCTGGATGGATAAAACAGCACTGAAGTTCAGAGGAGTATTTGATTTCAGGGTGAAGCGTTCATATCATCAAAGAATCTACATGATCCCTGACAATAACCCTAAACCATAATCAAAGTCAATGTTCAGATAAAACTCCCTCACCTGATATTTATTAATAAGGATGTGCAGTATCCCCCTGCTCGTCTCTAAAGTATAAACCAAACTGGTTCGTCGTGGCCTTTAATGCATCAACAAAACCCGGTCTGTCATTTTTGTGCTGGTTTTCTTCTACTTCTCATCCTCTAAACATATTTTTGCTGTCGATATTTTCTTAACTTAATTACGTTTATGCACCTTGGCTTGAAGGGAAACTTAGGGGAATCACTTCAAGTGTGAAAATGAAAACAGATCTGGAGGTGTGGAGTTACAAAGAAATAATTTTACCAGACCTGTCTAGCTGGCGCCTTGAGGGATACTCTATACCTGCTGCTAACAAAAGGCCTCGTCCGGGTCAAATCAGGACGTGTGCTCAGGCTCGCTGAGAAATCTACGAAAAGTTGTAACAGAAATCAACTTTTGTCTGCTACTTGCTAACATGACTGTCAGGGTGAAAGCGATGCTGTCACGCAGGCCCAAAAGAAAACTCACGCACACACAACAGAGGTCCACAAAAAGTTCTCTGAGGTTCTGCCGTGTCGCTCGGCGCTTCACACGACATTCGTGCTGCCGTGAGGTTGCAGAAACGCTCTGCAGACTTGTCGTGGCTGGAAAACACCTCTCTGGAAACGGGCCGTCACCCAGGAGGAGTTCACTGACCGAATGATCGTACACACCCAGGTTTGTCCTCCTGCACCGCCGCACAATGCTAATTGCCTGATTCGGTTTTGGATGCGGCTCAACACACCCAAATCCTGGATCAGACTGCTGGTAGCTGAAATGCCTCGTGGGTAATAAGGATGCAAGGAGAAGAACTGCCGGAAATAAAAAAGAAAATGTTCTCTCTGGTTTTGCTGTTAAATCAATGAAAACTTTCAATTCCGGAATTAACTAAATAGTTAGTTTTGCACTTTATTTTTGCATACGTTTGTTCAATTTATTTAATTCTCAGTTCCATTAAGTAACAGATAAACATCTATAAAAACAGCTATGGGAACACACATGCCTGCACAGACATTCCTGCACATGCACTCACCACACCTTTATTTCCATAGTATCACAGAATGAATCACCAGGTGTGAATCACCTCCCATAATAATGTTTATCGGCAACAAAAGCCTCTATACCGTAATTGAGCGTGCGTTCTATTGTTCATAATCTGAGTTAAGATGAGACATTTATACCTTTATGGCACCTGGTAAATGCTTAGGTGTTCGTTGGAGTCAGAGAGTTCGCAGGTTATAAAATAAACGACGATAGTAAAAGAGTAGAAGGCGATAAGGTGAATGAATGAATGAAACGTAAAGGATAAAACTGTCCAAAAAGGAGAATAACTAAGTGGATTGCAGTGTAAATATTAACTTTCACATCATTATGGATTTGCCATTGTTTTTATAATAAGAAGCAGAGATAATCTGCAGCCAATAAACTGTGCAGAAAGATTCTGGTGAAGCAACCTAACATGATGCAACACATCCTTACATCCGATCTGCAAGGCTTTGTTTTTATTTCATGTTGTCGGCGTTGGTGGGTGTGGGTGTGAGAAGTGTGGACGATAATGTCATCACCGGAACATTAAGACTTCCTGAATGTCACCTCAGCTGACACCGTCTGAAATTATTTTTCAAAAACACACCCATGTTTAACTGACAGAGGAAGACAAAGGTTCAGATGATCTCAGCGAGATTGTGTCTTAACTGTAAATGTCAGGAAGATATCCAGGACTCACGGCCCTACAAAATAAAAGTTCACCGAAGGATAAACTGAGGACTCCGCCTGACATGAGCTCAAACACTTACTCAGACTTTAATCCCTCTCCTCCCACGATAATTTCCATGATTATCGCTTGTTAGAAGTGTCTCAAAGTGTCCGTGGGTATGAAGAGGATGTAGTTCAAATGTTTTTTCTTGTAAGAACTCGAAATATCCTGTGATCTTTCAAGTGTTCTGGAGATCAGTGGTGCAGGAAAGTCATTCATTGACAGACGGCTTGTGTTCCCTTTGAATTAAGTCAAACATGTTGAGTGTGACCATCTGCCAAGGGTGCGGCTTATCACCTCCTCTGTTGTCTAAGATATCCACATACAGAACATCGCGGTTCATCTGAGGTCTGGTCTCTGAACTAGTGTGCAGAGACAGGAAAGAAAAAGAAAAAAAGGATCCCAGGTGAGGGGAGAGATTGATGGGTTTACGTATCTCGGGGACAGACATCATTCATGGGAGCACAATGAAAATGAGCCCTTAAGCTTTTTCTCTCATCAGATTAATCCCTTTAAATTCGGGACATTCTTAACGGAGTTCTGTGTGTACACAGACTGTCAACTCATTCATTAATCAGGCCAGTCAACCGTTAGAGAGAATCATCGAGAGCGATTCAGACGTAGCAGTAGACCGCGGAGAAGGAAAGCATCTACTTTTTATCCAAAAAAAACAACCACACGGACACAAATCATTGACGCATGTTTTAGACGTGGCTACAGTGTTTTAGGTTTTAGCAAATTTCGCTAATTTGGGATCTCTGGAGACTTGGATAATACCAGACGAGCTGTATGGAGCCTTTATTATGTTTTAAATCAAGCCCCCATCTACTTCAGTTGTTTGGGAGAAAGCTGCTGTTTTGTGAATTTTTAACTTCACCTGACTTTTCAGCTGCATGTTGGTGCATTGCCATTTTTTGCGTGACCCTATCCTTAAGAATAACAAAAAAAGGGGACACATGGACAATGGTTACTGTTCTCAGTGTAAGGAGATACTTTCCTTCCTCCTATATTCGTTTGTTTCTTCTCTTCTTCTTTTTCCTTTTGGAAATGAGTTGACAAAAATATTGGAGAGCGGTTACATACCAGCTGCCAGAATCCTCCCAGCTGTGTTTAGACGGAAGCAGATCTGTATTTCAACTGGCAGGCTTCACTGGCTCTTCACGGAGGTTTTTCATCACCACTGGAAAAACTGGATGGACGGAGACTGATTTTGCTGAATGTCTGAACAAAATATTTTGGTCCTATTTTCTCACAAAGAAACATTATCAGATGTAAACATACCAGAAGGCCGAGGGGCTGCTGGAGGGGTGACAGGCCAGAAGGCTGCCGAGCCAGTGACCACAGTTTGAGTCTGCGTTTTAACATTTTCAAGTGTGAAATCGCTGAATATTTTAAGGAGACCTCAGGACAAAATCCTGCCGGGTTTGTGGCGACAAATAAAAGCTATTTTTGATGGGAAGTCGGCAACATCTTAGCTGTGTTTGTGGTGTAAAACAGGATGTTTTTAATGAAACTTCAGGACAATATCCAGCCGTGTTTGTTGTGACAAAAACAGCTAATTTTGATGAGAAGTCAGGACGTCTCCAACTGTGTTATTTTACAACAAAACTGTGCCTTCAACAAGACTTCAAGACAAATTCCTGCCAGGTTTGTGGCGACCAAAAACTAATATTTTTGACAGCAAGAGGGGAGATCTGCTGTTTTTTAAGCAACAAAATCAGGTGTTTCTAATGAGACTTCAGGAAAGTATCCAGCTGTGTTTGTTGTGACAAAAACAGCTAGTTTTGACAGGAAGTCAGGACGTCCTCAGATATTTTTTAAGCAAAAACAGCTGTTTTTAATAAGACCGTCGGTCGCTTTCCAGATTTGTTTCAGGTGACCCAAAAATGATACTTTTGACGGGAAGTCAGGACATCTCCAAACTGTGTTGTTGATAGCAGAACTGTTTCAAACAAGACTTCAGGACAAATTGCTGCCAGGTTTGTGGCGACAGACAACTATTTTTAAAATATTTTTGACAGTAAGTCGGGACAGAGTCTGACTTTTTAAATAGCAAAATTGGGTATTTTGAACGAGACCTCAGGACAATATCCAGCTGTCTATTTTGACGAGAGGTCAGGACATCTTCAGCTATTCTTTTACGCTAAATAAACTGTTTTTAATGAGACGTTGGGACAACTTGCAGCTGTTTTTGTGGAGACAAAACCCTGTTTTTTTAAAGAGACTTCAGGAAAATTTCCAGTCGTGTTTGTAGCGACAAAATTGGGTGTTTTGAACGAGACCTCAGAACATCAACAGCTTTGTTTATGGCAACAAAACATGTTTAATAGTGCACATACAGGATCTACAGCTGTTGTGACGTAGTGGTACGATTAATAAACCTTTCAGATGTTTTTTTTTATCAGTTTACTTTTAAATGGCTTTGTGTTATTTATTGATTTTTGTTGATTCGCTACTGTATCTTATATTTAATCTTATGGTGATCATATTGGATATAGATTTATCAGCTGATACAGTGTCCTGCACGTAATCTCCTAAATGTTCAACATGTTCTTATAGGATTTACTGCTTGTTGAAAGATAAAGTATCACTCAGCCGGGGTGATTCATCAGGACCGGCCTCATTCCTCTCCATGAATCACCGGTCATCAAACTTCATTGGAACTGTTTGCGAGTTTCCTCTGAAGCCTGGCTCTCCAGGGTGACTGTGTGGGTGTGCATGGATAAGAAGGGGGTTTTCTCCTGCTGCAGGCTGTTGAGCAGTGGTGAGTGTGCGGTTGTATAATCCCTGTCAGTCCTGCTCATGGCCGAGGTTCAGTTTCAGTTTGAGGAATGCTTCTCCTGCCTGGTTGCCGTGTAGGTCCCCTGTGCACGCGTACTCCCCGCCCACGCGCGCTGCTCGCGGAGAGTTGCAGAGTCATGTCGGTGCACAAATTCCTCCCCAGACTTTGGATCTGTGCCCGCGGCGACGCACAACAGCAGCGACGCTCGCAGCTCGCCACATTTCGCCTTTTAACGTGAAGACGAGACGCGTCTGGAGAAGCGTTTTCTCTTTTTTTTCACGGAGACTTGATCGCTGCCCGTTTGGAAACACAACAACAAACAAAAAAAAAAGTCGTGCGTAAAAC